>CM061133.1:225016906-225451134 GCA_030789695.1 Scilla litardierei
TAATTGAGAGGTCAAACGAAGTCAGAATTGATTGATGTTTGTTTTTGTGCGATCATCGTTTAGTGCTCTTCGATTTGATAGGTTTTATCACTTGTGAAGCTCAACTACGAGGGAGCAAAAATTCATCAAAATTTCGCCTTAGTGTAAGGGAAACTAAAATAATTTTTTCTCTAAAAATTGTTTAGCCCCACATTGCTCGTGAGACGAGGAGGGAGTCCGGCTTCCTATATAAATATGGGCAAACCCCATAGAAAAGATGTCCCAAGTCTCTGATTCGAGTAGCTCCAAAAGTTTTGAGCAAGCTCGAGCCAAGACTTAAGTTATTCCCTCCTCCTTAATATCTTCTGTTCCTCCGTTCGCGTCCTAACAAGATGAGGAGGAGGTTTGGATTATATCTATAGTCTTTGACGTGGATCATACTAAAGTGAAACTTTCTTCGACGAGTGATTGGCTCGGAGGCACGATGTTGGCTCGCTTTGGGAGGTCCGTCTTGGAGGAGCGGAGTCGGTTCATTGCAGGGAAACAAAGAAGGTTGCTGAAAATGACGCTTCGTGTTTTGTGAAAACAAAGTTTCGGGTACGTTTCCTATTTTTCCTTTGCTTTCATATGTTGTTTCTGTGCTATCACTGTTCAGTGCTCTTCGATTTGATAGGTTGTATCACTTGTGAAGCTCAACGGCGAGGGAGAAAAAATTCATCAAAGTTTTCCCTTAGTGTATGGAAAACTAAAATAATTTTTTCTCTAAAAATTGTTTAGTCCCACATTTCTCGTGAGACGAGGAGGGGGTCCGGCTTCCTATATAAATAGGGGCCAACCCCCCTTAGAGAAAAGATGTCCCAAGTCTCCGATTCGAGTAGCTCCAAAATTTTTGAGCACGCTCGAGCCGAGACTTAAGTTATTCCCACCTCCTTAATATCTTCTGTTCCTCCGTTCGCATCCTAGCAAGACGAGGAGGCAGTTTGGATTAGATCCATAGTCTTTGACATGGATCATACTCAAGTGAAACTTTCTTCGACGTGTGATTAGTTTGGAGGCACGATGTTGGCTCGCTTCGGGAGGTCTAGTCTTGGAGGCGTAGAGTCGGCTCACTGCAGGGAAATAAAGAAGGTTGCTGAAATGACGCTTCGTGTTCTGCAAAAAAAAAGTTCCAGGTATGTTTTCTATTTTTCATTTGCTTTCATATATTGTTGCAGTAGTTTAGATATATCTTTGGGGTTGGTTAGACCCGCCTTGAGGTAGTAGATTTCCTAGATATGGTTAATGGTATCCTTAGGGCACATTAAATAGTTTAATGATTTATTCTGCAGCCTGTTTTTCTGCTTCTATTGTCCGTCCAATGTAGGACGTGCATAAATTTTATGCTCTAAGGGTCCCTCGAAACCCTTCAGAACCGTGTCCTGAGGCAAGCAATTCCCTTATCACCGAGGCAACCACACACTCCTGAAAGTTTTATCTTGAGTGGATCCTTCGTCAAGACTTCAGCTCTGATCCGAACACCTTCTTAGCTTTGCTAGAGCCGATCAGGAGCAAGGAAGAAACGGGAGAAAGATGGAATATTAATTTAGCTTAGATCCGAGCTTGCTCACGTTTAATGAAGCTACTCAGATCTGGAGCATGGTGCGGGGTGCACCAGTACAAGTTTCAAGGAAATGGTTGGCCCCTATTTATATAGACGGCCGACCCCTCATCTTCATTCCACTTTCGATGTGGGACTAAATATTTGGAGGAGAAAAATCAATTTAGTTTGCCTTACACAAAGGACAAACTTTAGTGAATTTTTACTCCCTCACAGTTGAGCTTCGCAAGCAATTTCATATACCAAATCGACGAGCACTGAACGGTGAATGCATAGAAACAAACGATGCTCCATTCCGACATCATTTGACCCCTCAAACGATGCTCAAAAAATCATGGAAAAATTAACCAAACGCAGCCTAGGAACAGTTCACGGCTACTTAGATCTATAGGGCCCGCAGTAGGCCCCACCTTGACCTACACTTACAGATCTCCCAGGTCGGTCGCCTGCTTGTACGGGACCCGACCCAGCACGGGTGCTGGCTGGGCCAACGGCCCAACGCTAGATGTTGGGCTTGCCCAGCCCTTTGGGTTGCCACCTTTCTTTTTTTAATTTCTTGATCTTTGTTTTCGGTATTCTTTCAACCCTATTGTCTTGGACCAAAATCAAAAAATAGTCTAGGACATTCCTAGACTTCTCATCAAGCTTATTCCATACCTTTAATATAAATATACTCGCAAACCCTTTACGACATATATTAAATCCTTTGCATCTCATGCAATAATCCACATCAATAAAATTCCAAATTATATATCGCAAATCTTTTGCGACATAATTAATCCCCATACATCCGATATATTATCTCCCGAATTCTTCATGTTACTTGATGAAGATCTCACTCTGTGTGAGACCCTATAGTCTTACCCTACTACATATGGGGCTCGAAACCTCAGACGGCAGTGATCACGAGCAGCAGGTGCCGTCATTGTTTTGGTATCATCATTATGAGGTTAACTCATTAACAAGAGTATTGTCGGGACCACATTGAATGTGTCCATGATGAATGCCATAGTTTTAGTCCATTCGTCAGAACTATGTCTCTTAGTCAAGCTAGGATATGGTCAACTATCAACCCCAATAGCTCGAAACTGGTTAGTCTCCATCGATCTTTAGTCTATAAATTTAGACTTCCTTCAACATACTTTGGCAAAAGTTTTCACTAAACACCGAACTAACACGTGCGACACTAACTCCTCATAAATGGGAGAGACGAATCCTCTCTTGGTCATTACTCTCCTTGCACGCTTCAAGTGTCACCCAACCTTTGTTAGTAAATTCGCGTTTAATACACGTATAAAAGGTAAAAAAATCTCTTAAAATGTGGCCAAATTAATTATGCCTCCTTTTGAATAAATCGAAAAAAACGATTGATTTTGACAGTTCCCGAATAAAATGCAAGCTTCCCTAAAATGCGCGGCTCGATAACAAAAAAACAGAAATTAAAGGGACGAGATTCCAAGTGCCGACTGCTGAGGTGAAGGCGAGACAACGCGAGCGCGAGCAACGAGATTCTTCTTCGTCGGTTCGACTTCGACAGTTCGATGTGGGGTCTTAAGCGTGAGAGATCTTTGACCTCGCCTCATCTCTCGATTCTATTGTAATGCCCTGCTAAGCTACTGCACAAGTACTAGAGGGGGGGGGGGGGTGAATAGTACTTTAAAATAATTAAGAGGCTAATTTCTAATTACCTTGCAAACTCTACCAAACAATGCGAAAATGCGGAAATGTAAATGTTAGACAACAAAGACAAACAATCACAAACAAGCAATTTAACGGGTTCGGATCCACCCAAGTCTCCCCGACTTGTTCCCGGTGATCCTGCGTCCCAAACACCCGGATCCACTCCGGATATTAGAGTTAGAAACCCTAACTCAAGATTTCCACTATGAAATACTTGTGAAAAACCTTCACAAGTCAAATCATACACAAATGAAATTTGTGACTCCCACAACCCGGGATCACAAACAAACTCTCACAACCGAGAGTGAAACACTTACAATATCGAAAGTAAATGAAATAGAAACTCTTACCACAAAATACCTATGCCTTGAGTAAAACTTACGATTTAGGGCAAAGATGATTTCGGGGAAGATGAAGAGGAACCAAACCCTAGCTCCAAGTAGATGACCAGCAATGGAGTCCTAGGTGGATGTTGGTGACCTAGAATCAAGCACTTGGCTTGGAAGGCTCACAATCAATGAATCTCTCTTTTGAAATAAGATTGAGGAGAGATTCTTGAATGGAATGAAAGAGCTTTGAATGAGAGTAAAATGCTTTCTCTTTGATCTCTAAACTTCTCTTAAAATCATCCTTGAGTGCAATGAATGTAGCACACCAAGTATTTATAGGTTAGAGGAAAGAGAGAGAGAAAAACGTTTCAATTAATGCTCCAACGGCTCTATTCTGAACCAAACTAGTCGGTCAAAGAACAACCATTGACCGACTAGTTCATCAACTAGTCGGTCGGTCAATCAACATGAACCGACTAAGTGGTGAACAATGAATAAGTCGAAGTTCAGACTAACAGAACTAGTCGGTCAAAGAACACTTCCCAACCGACTAGTTTCACAACTAGTCGGTCGGTGAGTGAACTTAGACCGACTAAGAGATAAAACAAATAGTCTGAGTACAAATTGATTTAGTCGGTCCAAGAACAAATGTTGACCGACTAGTTCATCAACTAGTCAGTCGATAAATGTTCTTTGACCGACTAACGATAAACAGTAACTAGGCATGTACAGTAGAAGCTCAACTAGTCGGTCCAAGAAGAAACACAGACCGACTAGTTCACAAACTAGTCGGTCGGTGAACCTTCTTTGACCGACTAACTGTAAACAGTAACTGAGCTAGAAATGAAAGAGGCAAACTAGTCGGTCCAAGAAGCTTTGCCGACCGACTAGATCACCTAACACGCACAAGAAGTCGCGATTCGAAGCGCGAAGCTTCGGGAAAGTTCGTATGGACTTCTACTAAGATCCTAGATCTAAGATATGAGCGTTATGAAGATTAAAACGTAAGACCTACTCAAGGCTTAACATTCTACGAAAACGAAGCTAGAAGACAATAAATAAACTTGACGAACCGTCTTCAAAAAGCTTCGATCGAATCTTCATGACTTCTAAAATGGTCCTTGAGCTTCAACGAAGCTTTAGGCTCACGATCATGCGCTTTGAGAAGTCTTGAGACGTCGCTTTGGATGTTCATATAAGTTTGGCGACGATCTCCATAACTGCGCTCACAAAGTGTTAGTTCACGGTATATTTATGTTTGTTCATCATCCAAACCAAATCCGGAGAGTCCAATATCCAACATGCTCCCTCTTTTTGGTGATGACAAATCAACGTAAATAATAATAAAAAATAATGATTCAAATGAAATTTACTTACTCCCCCTGCATTGATGACACGTTAATTCCAAATTAAACAATAATAATACGCATCAAGAAGACGAGTGAAGTATATAAACTGAGAATCAAATATTGAAATTTAGGATTTGAAATCCAATTTTTATATCTTAACTCCCCCTGAATCTAACACATCAAATTAGATTCTTGGAAAAATGCTTTAAATTATCATTTAGCTCATTGTCATTATTATATCTCTCCCCCTTTGGCATTAGCAAAAAGAGTGGGAGGAGATCAACGAAAACAACAATGGCTTCAAATAAAAGCACGGGAGTCGTAGAATACGACCACGGTCCAAATGACACCGAAGGAAAATACGAATTAAATCAAAGCGTGTCAATGAGACCAAAGTCGAAAAACGATAAATAAAATCATCAAAAACTCAAATTAATTTTACAAATTGAGTTAAGGAATATACTCTCCAATATCAACATTCATGGTTAATTTAGTGCATGGAAAACAATTCTATGTTTCCATAGAAATAATTTCTATTTAACCAAGTTATTATCGTCGAGCGATGAAATCAAACATCAGAGACATAAAAAATATATAATGTGCACAAGAGAATGAAATGTCAACATCGATGTATATATATATATATATATATATATATATATATATATATATATATATATATATATATATATATATATATGAACCATGAGTACATCAAAAATATACATCACCGACATACATAAGAGCGATCCAAAGATCGAAGCACAAAATACATAAATATCACACCATACAACACATGTCACACCGGACATCAAAATGATCAACCATCAGAAATGTAGCATCATAACACCAAAAATACATCAAAACGATCCAAAAATCATAACCACCCACACTATCCTAACCCACACTCTCACAATAAGATCTATCATCTAAAGTGCACTAGGAGAGTCCTCAGAGAAGCTTAGGAGGAAGCGGCAGGATCTGCAGCAGCAGCGGCTCTGCAGCAGGAGTGGTGGTCACCGGATCAGCTGAAGTGTCCACGGGAGTGACGGTAGTGGTGATCTCTGGCACGTCAGGTGTGTGGATCTCTGGAGCAGCAACGGTAGTGGCCTCGGGAACACCAGAAGAAGTAACCACCGCAGGTATGGTGACACCAGGTGTGCTCTCGGGGTCACCAGCAGAAGAAACATCAGCACCAGAAGTGCCCGCAGGGGCACGAGCAGCAACATGAACAAGCTCCTCAATCTCCTCCTCATCCAACTCCTCCTCGTCAGAGACTGACGGAGGGATCTCAATGCCAAACGAGAGGCGATACGAGCAAGTATCTCCTCAGTACGAGCATAATGAGACTCCATACGTCTCACTGAACGTGCGAGCTCATCAAGAGTGGTAGAGGGAGCAGGAGCAGCTGAAGCAGACGCTGAAGCAGAGGGGGTCGTCCTCTGAACGTGACGAAGTGCCGCAAGAGACTTCTTGATGACCGTCACATTCAGAGGGGGACCGAGAGGACGCTCATCATCAGGAGGTAAAGTGACACGAAAGTGGCGAAAGACAAGTGTCAGAAGGCACGGATATGGGATATGAGCAGACTTCATGGACTTTCGGATACACTCGAAAGAATCCATATTATCGAGTATAATCCGAGCCCAGTTAATCTCGCTCCCTATGAAGATGGCATAAATGAGCTTCAGGAATGGCTGGGAAGGCAAAGAAGAGGAGCCGTACTTAGGAAGTAAGCACGACTTCAAGATCAAGTTTAGGACCCAGCCATTAGGCTTGAAAGACTTAGAGGGGACGCCAATCATGGCAGGAGGAATCTCATGGAAAATCTCAGAAAGTATGACCTGATCAAGCTTAGAGATGTCATCGACGGAGATATCAGAAAGGAGGAGGCTAGACGACGAGCAACCAATCAACTCTCCTAAGATTTCTACCGTGAGGACAATCGGTGTCCCCAAGACAGTCGTCTCAATAGAGTGGGTCTCGTCGTACTGACCCCGGACACGGTTGGCATAAAAGAGTTTTACCAGACGAGGGTATGGGTGGGGATTCGCCTTAGGGTCATATCGAAGATAATCGATAAGACCGGAAGACGACAGAAGGTCAGCGAGGCCTGGTAAGTCTGAAAACTGTACAAAATGCTCCAATAGCAGCGGACAGTGTTCGATACGGTTATATGCCATGAGACACATCGGGTCGTCACGACATAATGAGATATCGACACCGCCAACTGGCATCGGACCCTTTCCCTTAGGCTGACGTGTGGAAGTACGGGGTCGAGCGCTAGATGTAGGTTCCCTAGGAGGGGGTGTAGGATCTCTATGGGTAGCCTCGGTCTCAGGGATGTATTCCGTGTTGGAATCAGGAGGTGAGGGGGCACGAAATGAAGCTGATGAAACGGGTTGCTTCCTAGGCTGAGATCGGGGATTCACTATCGCAGTCCTCTTACGCTTAAGAGGAGGCAAAGACGAAGAAGGTTGGGTGGTCTTCGATCGGCGTTTGGGTGGGGGTTGTTTGGGTTGCGGGGGGTCCGAGGGTGGCGAATCGATAGTCATAGGTGATGGACCAGAGGGATTGATCGGAATTCTTGTCTTCGCCATAAGCGCGACGAGACAAGGCAAGAAGCACTAGAGATCGAATCGATAGAACCCTAAATAGACCCTAGTCGAAACCCTAGCAAGAGACTCTAACCCTAAGAGCTAGAAAATGAACCCTATAGAGCTAGGAGAGATGATAGGAGGAAACCCTAGGGGAGATCGACGGAATAACGGCCGGAAATAGGTCGGAGAGATGGTCGGAATCGATCGGAGAGGGAGGAGAAGACCAAGGGACACGACGGTTTTGGCTGAGAGGGGAGATAAAGAACCGACTAAAACGAAATGAAGTTGATCGGGATTGAGTATAAGTCGATTGGAAGAGCAAAAGTAGCAACTGTCCCTGAGCAATTAGTCGGTCACAGTTCAAGCACTGACCGACTAGATGACGATCTAGTCGGTCGGTCGATGAGCTTGAACCGACTAGTTGCAAACAGTAACTGAAGCCAAATTTAGGGCATGAGTTAGTCGGTCTGAGTTCATTCACTGACCAACTAGATGATGATTCGACTAACAGAGTTCAAAAATTTTAGAAATTGAAATTTTGAGTTCTCTCCTAATCGCACTTGGACGAAACATCATACAACTCTCATTAATCATTATACTACCCCATTAAACATCAAAAATCTTAAATTTGACGTTTACGAACAAATCGAGCGAACATTCCAAAAATTCAACGAAAAATCCAGAAAATTCCAATAAATCTAGCATGTGCAAATATAACAAAATTGAATAGCATGCAAGATTATTGAATAAAAATGAATCCTAAATCTCGGACTCACCCATAATCCTCAATTCTCGACGTAACCGCACAAAGAAGTCTTCCTTGAGGGGTTTCGTGAAAATATCAGCGATTTGCTGCTGGGTTTCAACGTACACTAATATGATGTCCTTTTTAGCAACATGATCATCTAAGAAATGGTGTCGGACATCTATGTGTTTAGAACGAGAATGGTGTACCGGGTTCTTAGAGAGACATATTGCACTTTGGTTGTCCACCATGATAGGGCAAGTATCACAGTTTATACCAAAGTCTTTAAGTGTGTGTCTCATCCAAAGAACTTGAGCACACGCGGCACCGGCAGCAATATATTCCGCCTCGGTGGTTGAAAGTGATACGGAATTCTGCTTCTTGGAAAACCAAGAGACAAGAGAATTTCCTATAAAATGGCAAGTGTCACTAGTACTTTTCCTGTCGGATTTGCATCCTGCATAATCTGCGTCACTATATGAGATTAACTCATACGTGCTAGATTTTGGATAAAGTAATCCAAAATCAAGTGTGTAACTTAAATAATGGAAAATACGTTTTACCGCTACTAAGTGTGATTCCTTAGGTTGAGACTGATAACGAGCACATACACATATGGAAAACATAATATCAGGCCTACTTGCTGTAAGATATAGTAAACTACCTATCATACCTCGATATAGACGAATGTCTACATCTTTTCCGCCCGCATCTTTATCAAGATGTGTAGTCGTGCTCATTGGAGTCTTTTTCCCGGAGGCATTCTCCATTCCAAATCGCTTTAGCAACTCCACCGTGTACTTCGTTTGGTGGATGAAGATTGCATCGTTCATTTGGCGAATTTGGAGACCTAAGAAATACTTGAGCTCACCCATGTGGCTCATCTCAAATTGATCCTTCATCACATTAGAAAACTCTTCGCAAAGAGCAAAGTTAGTAGCACCGAAAATGATATCATCAACATAAATTTGAACTAAAATTATATCATTATTTGAGTACTTAACAAATAATGTGGAATCAACTTCTCCCATTTTAAAATCCAAATCCAAAAGAAAATTCTTTAAACGGTCATACCAAGCTCGAGGAGCTTGTCTCAAACCGTAAAGTGCTTTCTTAAGTTTAAAAACATGATGTGGAAATTTTTCATTTATAAAACCCGGAGGTTGAGAAACATAAACTTCCTCAACAACGTCTCCGTTTAAAAACGCACTTTTAACATCCATTTGAAATAATTTAAAATCCTTATGGCATGCAAAAGATAACAATAATCTAATTGATTCTAATCTAGCTACCGGAGCAAAGGATTCTCCGAAATCGATACCTTCCTCTTGCCGATAGCATTGAGCTACTAACCGAGCTTTGTTCCAGACGACGATTTGGTTTTCGTCGGTCTTGTTCTTGAAGATCCACTTTGTCCCTATGACGGCGTGGTTCTTCGATGGCAAAGGAACAAGCTCCCAAACCTCATTCCTCTCGAATTGAATGAGTTCCTCCTCCATGGCTAAGATCCAAGCACCATCTTTGCACGCTTCATTAACATTCTTTGGCTCTATCGAGGAGGCAAAGGCACAATGAGCGAAGTAGTTCACTTGCGATCTCGTCTTGACACTATCATGGATATTGCCAATGACTTGCTCATGAGGATGGTCACGAACGGTATGAAGCAGTTTGGGAATTCCCTGATCACTAGGAACATTCTCAATAACTTCATTAGTCGGGTTAGTATCAATAGAATCATTAGAATTAGAAGAATTAGAATTACCAATTGAATCACATAAGACATCCATAGAGTCATCATCATTAGTAATTCTAGTTGGAACAAATCCTTCATTAAATGAAACATGAAGTGATTTCTCGATCGTTGAGGTTCGTTTGTTGTATATTTGGTAGGCTTTGCTACGTGAGGAATATCCAACAAAAATCCCCTCATCAGATCTTGGATCGAATTTGTCCAAACTACCATACCTGTTTTTAATAAAACATTTTGAACCAAAAACACGAAAATGTTTAACTTGAGGCAATCTACCAAACAACAATTCATAACAAGTTTGTTTAGTGCCGGGCCTCAAAAGTATTCTATTAAACACATAGCAAGCGGTGTGTACCGCTTCTGCCCAAAATTGATGGCCAAGTTGGTTATCATCAAGCATAGTGCGAGCACACTCCACTAGCGTCCTATTCTTTCTCTCAACTACACCATTTTGAGGAGGTGCACGAGGGAAAGAGAAGGTGTGTGTAATACCAACTTCATCACAAAATGTCTCAAAAGACTCATTCTCAAATTCCCCTCCATGATCACTACGAATAGTGAGAATGGTGGTTCCAATTAGATTTTGTACTTTCTTAACAAAAATTGTGAAGTTTTCAAAAGCATCATTTTTATTACATAATGAAAATACCCAAGTAAACCTAGAAAAGTCATCAACGATGACAAGTCCATATCGTGCATTTTCTAATGAAGCAACTCTAGTTGGCCCAAATAAATCTAGATGTAATAGCTCTAGTGGCCGCTTAGAAGAAATGCTTTTCTTAGGTTTAAAAGACGATTTTGGAAGCTTGCCTCGTTGACACGAGTCACAAAAGTTTTTCTTTTGAAAGACAAGCTTAGGGAATCCTCTAATAGAATTTATCTTGGAAAGTTTAAATAGTGTTCCAAAGTTCACATGACCAAAACGTCGATGCCATAAGTGTTTTTCACTTGTGTTGGCAATGAGACATTGTTCATGTGATCTTGGAAGATCTAGGATATATATATCCTTATGGCGTGTGCCGGAAAACAATAATTCATTATTATCTTTTCTTAAAATATGGCACATTCCTTTCGCAAAGCTAACTTTGTAAGCTTTGTTACAAAGTTGGCTTATTGAAATGAGATTGTGGTTTAATCCTTTAACAAGGTAAACATCACTTATTAACGGTTTAGAAGGATTACCCACTTTGCCAACACCTATGATGGTTCCTCTCTCGTTGCCTCCAAAGACTACCCGGTTCCCATTTGCAATGGGCACCACTCCGGAGAGCAATTGAGCATCACCCGTCATGTGTTTTGAACACCCGCTATCGAGTATCCAATTCCTCTTGGAGCTAAATTTAAATTTTTTTGCTCCGTTTCTTTTTCTTGAGTACCTAAAGATAGAAAATATCGTATCATGGTACCCAAGGTCATTGGGTCCAAAAGATTAGACCTTTGGAAGCCAAGTCCAATTGGACTTAGACTTCCCCACATAATTATCATTATCCACTACATTCATAAAATAACCATTCATGTAAACTTGTTTTTCATCCATACTTGTATCCTTTGGGCTCCAAATAGTGAAGATTTTGGGAGCCCTAATCCTATTGGGTGCATGCATGCATTGTTGATTTCTACGTGATGCATGTCGTGGATAGGCATAAGGAACATGATGAAATGGTGCATGTGGATAATTATTCATACGATGATGTGGGTGAACATATGCATGTGGAGGAACACGTGCGTGAGGGTGTCTCACATGGTGTGCACGTGCCCGTGGATGTGGTGCATAGAAATCATCATATGTGTGAGCATGTGGAGTAGGACATGTGTTCCTACGTGGCATGGTATTGGTGTAGATATAAGCATGACCCTTCTTTGGAGGTCCACACAAAGTGGGTTTCTTTCCAAATGAAGGTGTGTACGATATGGAAGCACCATTGGTAGATGAACTTCCAATAGAGTGTTTGCTACCACTCGTTGAGGCATCGGAAGTTGGCCTAACAAAGGTAGTGGCCGCTTTGGATGAATTTCCCATCGTATACCCCAAGCCAATGTGGTGATTGGCCGGGAGTAAGTCATTTAGGATTTTATCCAAATGGTCCTTACCCTTATTGAATTTATTAATTCAGCCCAATGTGCATTCATATTTCTCGGTGAGAGAACGCATAGAAGCATCCAAAGTGGATACTTGCGATGTGAGCGCATAAACACGAGATTTGAGATTCTCATTCTCAATACTCAAAGTCAAGTTTTGAGAAGTCAAATCCGCTATCTTGTGTTCTTCCGGATCCTCAATGCTAACATGTTCAAGTTGAGTCTTGAGATTTACAATCTCATTTTTCAACTCTTCAACAACGGTGTCGTTGTTGGTGATGATAGTTTTAGGCGAGGTTTGGATGCTAGCTAAATCATCTTTTACTTTAGTATATCTATTTACTAATTTAGTGTATTTAGACCATAATTGCTCATTAGCATTTCTAAGGTCATCCATGGTTACCTCATCGCTTTCGTTGTCGCTATCATCGGAAGAGGAATCTTTATCTTGCTCCTCTCGAGCCATGAAGCACATGTGTGCTTGCTCCACTTGCTCATCGTCCGACACTTCGATTGAGGAATCCTCGGAGTCGGTGAATGTCCCGACAAGCCCCTTTTGTACCCTTTCTTGTACTTCTTGGACTTGTCGAACTTCGGCACCTTCCACTTCTCCTTTTGCTTATTTTGAGGACACTCCGCTTTCATGTGTCCTGGCTTGTTGCATTTAAAGCACAATGGAGAGGAGGCGTTAGTAGAACTAAACTTCGATTTATTTTTGAAGTTACCTTTCCGAAAGAACCGGTTGAACTTCTTTGCCATGAGTGCCATGGACTCCAAGTCCAACTCGTCTTCCGAGTTTTCATCATCGGTCGATGTGGAAGTTGATGGAGCGGCCTTGAAAGCAATAGCCTTCTTCTTTGGCTCGTTTTGATTTAGGTAGGACTTCATCTTATCCTGCAACTTCAACTTGCTATCCTTGCGTACCTCATAAGACATTAAGGTACCCATTAGTTAAACAACGGTATAGGTTTTCATGTCATTACCTTCCTCGATGGCGAAGGTCCGTTTCTCCCAACAAGAAGGAAGTCCATCGATGATCTTCGAGACTTTCTCCTTTTGGGTGTAGGTCTTACCGAGAGATTCCAACTCATTTGTGATGTCGACGAAGCGAGCGTAGTACTCCTTCATCTTCTCACCCTGTAGCATATGAAATAACTCGTAATATTTACTAACTACAACGAGTTTAGAGTCTCTTACCCTACTTGTCCCTTCATGGAATATGACGAGGGAGTTCCATATTTGATATGCACTCTTACATGTGCATATCTTGTTGAAGTCCTCGGGCTCCAAAGTGCATTGCAAGGCGTTCATTGCCTTGGCATTGCTTACCTCCGCGACGACCTCCGCGGGAGTCCACTTCTCGAAATCTTCTTCGGTGGGCTCGACATACTCCTTCATTGTGGTCCTCCATAGTGAAGCACTCCGGAGAAAAGTTTCCATCCGACATTTCCAGTACCCGTAGTTAGTACCGTTGAAGAAGGGAGGCCTCGTTGAGGAGTGTCCTTCCATCACCGAAGACGCTCCTTCACGATTCTTGAAGGTGCTATAGTCGGAAGGTGGACGAACGGTCTTGTTGTCGTTGGCAGACATAGCTATAGACTTGGCTCTGATACCAAATGTAATGCCCTGCTAAGCTACTGCACAAATACTAGAGGGGGGTGAATAGTACTTTAAAATAATTAAGAGGCTAATTCCTAATTACCTTGCAAACTCTACCAAACAATGCGGAAATGCGGAAATGTAAATGTTAGACAACAAAGACAAACAATCGCAAACAAGCAATTTAACGGGTTCAGATCCACCCAAGTCTCCCCGACTTGTTCCCGGTGATCCTACGTCCCAAACACCCAGATCCCCTCCGGATACTTGAGTTAGAAACCCTAACTCAAGATTTCCACTATGAAATACTTGTGAAAAACCTTCACAAGTCAAATCATACACAAATGAAATTTGTGACTCCTACAACCTTGGATCACAAACAAACTCTCACAACTGAGAGTGAAACACTTACAATATCGAAAGTAAATGAAATAAAAACTCTTACCACAAAATACCTATGCCTTGAGTAAAACTTACGATTTAGGGCAAAGATGATTTCGAGGAAGATGAAGAGGCACCAAACCCTAGCTCCAAGTAGATGACCAGCAATGGAGTCCTAGGTGGATGTTGGTGACCTAGAATCAAGCACTTGGCTTGAAAGGCTCACAATCAATGAATCTCTCTTTTGAAATAAGATTGAGGAGAGATTCTTGAATGGAATGAAAGAGCTTTGAATGGGAGTAAAATGCTTTCTCTTTGATCTCTAAACTTCTCTTAAAATCATCCTTGAGTGCAATGAATGCAGCACACCATGTATTTATAGGTTAGAGGAAAGAGAGAGAGAAAAACGTTTCAATTAATGCTCCAACGGCTCTATTCTGAACCAAACTAGTCGGTCAAAGAACAACCACTGACCGACTAGTTCATCAACTAGTCGGTCGGTCAATCAACATGAACCGACTAAGTGGTGAACAGTGAATAAGTCGAAGTTCAGACTAACAGAACTAGTCGGTCAAAGAACACTTGCCAACCGACTAGTTTCACAACTAGTCGATCGGTGAGTGAACTTACACCGACTAAGAGATAAAACAAATAGTCTGAGTACAAATTGATTTAGTCGGTCCAAGAACAAATGTTGACGACTAGTTCATCAACTAGTCGGTCGATAAACGTTCTTTGACCGACTAACGGTAAACAGTAACTAGGCATGTACAGTAGAAGCTCAACTAGTCGGTCCAAGAAGAAACACTGACCGACTAGTTCACAAACTAGTCGGTCGGTGAACCTTCTTTGACCGACTAACTGTAAACAGTAACTGAGCTAGAAATGAAGGAGGCAAACTAGTCGGTCCAAGAAGCTTTACCGACCGACTAGATCACCATCTAGTCGGTTGGTTCTTCTTCTTGAACCAACTAACATGCACATGAAGTCGCGAATCGAAGCGTGAAGCTTTGGGAAAGTTCGTATGGACTTCTACTAAGATCCTAGATCTAAGATATGAGCGTTATGAAGATTAAAACGTAAGACCTACTCAAGGCTTAACATTCTACGAAAACGAAGCTAGAAGACAATAAATAAACTTGACGAACCGTCTTCAAAAAGCTTCGATCGAATCTTCATGACTTCTAAAATGGTCCTTGAGCTTCAACGAAGCTTTAGGCTCACGATCACGTGCTTTGAGAAGTCTTGAGATGTCGCTTTGGATGTTCATATATGTTTGGCGACGATCTCCATAACTGCGCTCGCAAAGTGTTAGTTCACGATATATTTATGTTTGTTCCTCATCCAAAACCAAATCCGGGGAGTCCAATATCCAACATCTATTTCTCTTGATCTATCGCGAATTCACTACCAATAATTTTGCACTAACAATAATTTTTCTTCGATTTGATAGCCTCAATTTGAAGCCCTAATTCCATTGAACTGCTCTTTGATTTCATACAATTAAGCGCAATCCAGCCTCAATATCTCAATCGCTGGCTCGCCTGCTTCCATGCTCATAATATTTTTCACCATTAAATAAAATGTAAACTGCGTAAAATCAAAACACCCAACTAAGCCTTTTTGAATAGTACATATCTTCGCAAAATTTTTTAATTAATTACCTTCCTTGCTTCATCTTGGCAGTTGGGCCGAGAGCACGAAATCTTGCCTCCAAGAGCTCAGCACGAGTAGAGTGTGTCGTTCGACTTCATGTAGTAAGAGGGTCCTGAGCCTAGCACTGCTCATGAAGTTAAGAGAGATCATCTGCATCTCTCTATGCATCTTCCCTGTGAGAACTAGCATCGACCACTTGCCGAGGAGATCAAGGAATTTCGATGCCTGCTGAAATGGCACAGCATCACAGACACAAAAGAATAAAGCTACATGTGTTTTTTAATTTTTGTGTGCTATTAATTTATTATGATTATTTCGCCTAAATTTTATGGAACTTGTTACAACTTACAAGCAGTGTTTTTACGTTTTTGTGTGAATCATAGGTCATAATAGTGCTAAATGACTAATTGCGTTTTTCTGTGAATCATCGCCGACTCTGATTAAAGGTAAATCGAAAACCCCCATCTTTCGATGTCGGTTCTCTTTGTTTTGTTTTAGTATAATAGAACAAGATTCTTGAGGATTCATCTTACTAATTTTTTTAAATTTGTCTTTTAATGTTTTTGTTTTATTTGGAAATATGGTGAGAAAGATGGTTAGTTTTTGGGAGTATGCTGAAGATTTGGGTGGCAAATTCAAGTATTGTTATTGCAAAAAACAATTTTGTTGTGGTGTTTCAAGATTGTAGTCGCATTTATCAAGTCAAAGAGGGCGTGATGTTGGCATTTGCCTAAGTGTTCCAGATGAGGTACACGATAAAGCAGTTATAGCTATTGGTGGCAGTAACAAAAAGCAAAGATCTTCTTTCAGAGATATTGAAAATAATGTTGCATTTGAAGGTCATGCATCTAGTCCAAGTGTGCAACAAGCTTCCATACATGATATATATCATAAGAAGGACAAAGATTTTGTTGATATGAAAATTTCTCAGCATTTTATTTGCAACAACATTTCTTTTAATGTTATTCAAACAGAGCCATTTCTTGCCATGTGCATAGCAATAGCTAAATATGGAGTTGGGTATGTTATACCAAGTTTTATTCTACACTTCGAACTAAATTGGTAGCTAATAGTCGACAAAATGTTGAGATTTATGCAAATGAGGTGAAGTTGTCAAGGGAAAATACTGGGTGTACTCTTATGTCAGACATTTGGACATATTTGAAGGGGCATTCTTTTATTAATGTGGTCGCATATTTTCCAAGAAGAGCGTTTTTTGGAGTCTTTTGAAAGATCAAGTCAAAGGAATACAAGCACATTTCTCAGAGATCTTCTTGTCACCGTTATAGAGAAGATTGGGCCTCAAAATGTAGTTCAAATAGTGACAGACAATGCTTCAAATTATGGATTAGCAGGTGATATGATCATGGAGACTTATCCTCATATTTACAAAACAAGGTGTGCTGATCATGGTGTTAGATTATTACTAATAGATATCTACAATCAACTCCTATGGATTCATCAAGTTATTGATGAGGTGATCGTCCATGAACTAACACCTAGAATTCACCTAGCAATGGCACAAACACCAAGTGCTAAATGTATCCCAAATGCGAATCCCCTGCACTTTACGCAAGCGTACGGTGTCAAGTAATAGTATAAAAGATATCGATCCCACAGGGAAGGTATGAATGTTATTGTCTTGGGTTATCTTTAAATCTCAGAATATATGTAGCAGTCGGTTTTGAAAGATTGGTTGTTTAGGATTGTGAACGATTAATAAATACTATGGCTTTAGGACTCACCACTAGGATCGTCGGTTTTATAGGGATTGTCGGATCCAAGAAATGGAATTCATGGTTCTATGCATTAACCTGTAGGCGCACATGACACGTGCATTAAGAATCAACAATATTCATGCCACTCTCGTAGAAAGAATGATCTCAGCTCATGCCACTCTCGTGGGTTAGAGCTTTGATGTATTTGGTGGCTCTTATTGACGCAATGGCAGTAGCCGTCAATTAGTAATATAGTTCGTCAGTGGATCCCATCAAGACACGAGCAGGGCATGCTCACGTATCCCAATTGAATCCACTAACTCCCTAATTAAGCCTATAAGATACTCCTTAAGCCAATCGATTCCAGCAACCGTGGGCACGATCTCAGTACACGTTCTCCTTCAAACTTTGTAAGATCTACCAAAATACTTTCATTTTATTCCAACGCAATCTTAAAAATCCTAACTTTGCATCTCAATCCTAAAATCCATGTGCTAAACTATTAGCCCTAGCTAGAAGTACTCACGCATCATAAAAATAACAACAAGAGATTCAATAGATGTAAGAGAATTCATCATGGCAATGGAAAACATCAAAGAGCAATAAAAAGTACAGAGAATTGTTACCAATGCATCGAGAAGCAATAGCAATACAAAGAGAATTAAGAAGACAAGATTCCTTGCGCGAAACAATAATAAAAATCCAAGCTTTGCTTCATACAAAATAGCGACGGCACAAGTTCTCAAAAACCTAATTAAAACTAAACTAAGAGTTTCTCTAAAGTTCCTCTCTGAAAATAAAGCTTAAAACGTCCTTAAATATATAGGGGAAAGATTCCAAAAAATCTCAGAAAATCTAGGCACTTGGGCCCACAAACTAGGCTTGTCGTGTCAGCTACTTGGTCGAGTAGAGGAGCCTGCTCGGTTGAGTCAGCTACAGGCTTCCCTTGCTCATGCTTCTGTGTCTGGCAGATATAGGCTACTCGGTCGAATAGCCCCCTACTCGGTCGAGCTGCATTAGATTCGAAATTCCTCCAAAACATCTCACCGTTTCTTTTTGACTCGGGTCGAGCAGGTGAGCTGCTCGGTCGAGCTGAGATGTCTTGGAAAGAAGCTCGGAATCTTCATTTGTTTGGTACGACTTGGGTCGAGTCGGGTGTCTGCTCAGTCGAGTAGGTTAGAGATATTTCTTGTGCGATTTCAACGTGTCAGCTCGGTCGAGTAGCTAATGCTACTCGGTCGAGTCACCTGGGAAACTGATCTAAATCTTGCCATTTCTCGTTCTCTTCTCCTTCTCTCCTCTAATCTCCTTCCATTCTGCGGCGAACTCTCATGGAGCCTTACCAATGACGTCTCAGACGTGCCAGATGTGTCCATGTCCCAAAAAAGCTCCAATTCGCTCCAAAACTCTTGAAAATCCAAAAAGCTATACAAAACTTGAATATGACGCTAGAAGCATGGTAATGTATGAAAATATGGATTTTGGAGGCAAATATGACATGAAATGATGCGGTAAAAACTTGTAAAATATGGACACATTATGAGGCGAAACTGATTGTGGATTATATGTACAAGCATACAATTGTCTTGAACTTGATGAGAGATCATACAATAAGAGAGCTGAAAAAGTATTCAAAAACCAGATTTGCTTCACAATTTCTTTTGCTCCAATCAGTTTTGGATGCAGAAGTTGTGTTGCGAAATTTAGTTGCATCCGCTACTAAGAGAAACCTTACTTATAGTCGAACATCGATGGCAGTGGAGGTTAAGGACATTATTCAAGGAACATGATTTTTGAGCGAAGGAAATGCGATCAAATTGGCTTTAATGCCACTCATTAGAGTACTCCAGTTGGTTGATGGTGATGGATCCACTGTAGGTATATTATGTTCCCATATTCAAACAAAATCTTCACTTTAAAGTTAGATTTTCTATATGAATTGTATGATGAACTAAGGTGATAAATTACAGGTTACATTTATGAGGCAATGGAGATGGTGAGGGTTTCTCTTATGCAAAGATGTTCAAGTAGCTCAGAAAAGTAAAAGAGGATAGTTGAGTTGTTTGATTCAGGAAAAAAAGAACATTCTTCATAAGATACATGCAATTGCAGCTTATTTTAACCCTTCATTGATGTATGATCGGAAGATATTATATGATAACCCCTATGTGAGAGACGGCTTACTCTTTGTTGGAGAGAAAATGCGTGTTGGTGAAGACAAAAGAAGTCAATATGCTGAACAATTACTTATTTATGATGGAGAATACCCAACAATGTTCAACTACATCTCAATGGCACAAATGAGAACTACTCATCCTCGTAAGTTAATGATGTTTGATTTTAAAGTTAATGTTTCCATATACACATGCATAAATTACATCCTATTTATTTTTTATTTACATAACATTTATGTTTACATACAAGAATTTGGTGGGAAGCTAATGGGATCACAACTCCTATCATCAAAAGGATTGCGATTCGTATATTGAGTCAACCAACAAGTTCTTCTGCATGTGAGTGCAATTGGAGTGCTTTTAATGTTGTGCAAACCAAAAAGAGAAACAAGTTGTCAGTTGAGAAGATGGAAGATATTGTATATACTAGAGTGAATTCAATGATGCTAAAGGAAGCAATTAACTTTGAAATGAAGGATAGATAAGCGATTGATCTTGAAAAACTTGAACCACTTTCAGATGTGGTTAATGAAGGAGTTGAGGAAGTTGATAATGAAGATCATGAAGAGAATCATGACAATGATCCACCTTCATGGCTTGATCAATGTCTTGGGCCACTTGGCATTGGCACATCTTCATCTTCACAGTTTCTTATGTAATTTGGACTTGTGCGTTAAAACCTTTAGGCTATGTTTCTATTTTGGGTACTTTTAAATCATTTTGAACTATGATTTAATGATCATACTTTGGTTTAGTGCATGCTACATGGAATATAATAGTATGATCTTATCATTTTGGTTAAAACTATGAATACAAGTTAAATCATGACTGTAGATCTTATTTTATGCTTATTTCATAGTGCTATTGTTGGATTTTAAGTTCATTTGGATGAATGATATCTTGATGGTATCCGTATATTTAGTCGCGGTTTTTTATACGGGTTAACAAATTAAACAAGATTTAACCCGTTTACGTATTATTCTTGTATTGCACATATTTGACCGAATTTTTGACCAAACATCTTTAAAATTGACCGAATTAAACACATTTTATTCACTTCCTGAATAGTTCCCATATTACGCATTGCTAAGAAGGGTCAGGACCCGCCCGTACAGGTAGGCCTGGGCACCTGGCCCGCTCAGGCAGGCACCCGCACCCGGGCTAACCTGACCAGTAGGTGGCACCTGCGGGTGGGCCCATTTTTTGAGAAAAACCTAGCTCCTAATTGATGGCAGGAAATTTCAGAAGTTTGTGGGTTTTGCCTAACATTAAGCTATCGTTTGAGGGGTCAAACGAAGTTAGAATTGATCGTCGTTTATTTCTATGCGATCACTGTTCAATGCTCTTCGATTTGATAAGTTGTTTCACTTGTGAAACCCAACGGTGAGGAAGAAAAATTCATCAAAGTTTCACCTTAGTGTAAGGGAAACTAAAATAATTTTTTCTCTAAAATTTGTTTAGTCGAACATTGCTCGTGAGACGAGGAGGGGGTCCGGCTTCCTATATAAACAGTGGCCAACCCCCTAGAAAAGATGTCCCAAGTCTCCAATTCGAGTAGCTCCAAAATTTTTGAGCACGCTCGAGCCGAGACTTAAGTTATTCCCTCCTCCTTAATATCTTTTGTTCCTTTGTTCGCGTCCTAACAAGATGACAATGAGGTTTGGATTATATCCATAGTATTTGGCGTAGATCATACTCAAGTGAAACTTTCTTCGGCGTGTGATTGGCTCGGAGGCACTGTGTTGGCTCACTTCGGGAGGTCTAGTCTTGGAGGCACGAAGTCGGCTCACTACATGGAAATAAAGAAGGTTACTGAAAATGATGCTTCGTGTTCTGCAAAAACGAAGTTCCGGGTATGTTTTCTATCTTTTCTTTGCTTTCATATATTGTTGCAGTAGTTTAGATCTATCTTTGGTTTTCGTCAGACCCACCTTAAGATAGTAGATTTCCTGGCTAGGGTTAATGATAGCCTTTGGGCACATTAAATAGTTTAATGATTTATTCCGCTGCCTGTTTTTCTGCTCTATCGTCCGTCCGATGTAGGACGGGCATATATTTTATGGCATAAGTGTCCCTCGAAACCCTTCAGAACCGCGTTCTGAGGTGAGCAATTCCCTTGTCACTGAGCCAACCACACGCTCTAGAAAATTTCTCCTTGAGTGGATCCTTCGTCAACACTTCGGCTCCGAACCGAACTACTCCTTAGCTTTGCTAGAGCCGATCAGGAGCAAGGAAGAAATGGGAGAAAGAGGGAATATTAATTTAGCTTAGATCCTGGCTTGCTCATGTTTAATGGAGCTACTCAGATCTGGAGCTTGGTGTGGGGTGCACCAGTACAAGTTTCAAGGAAGTGGTTGACCCCTATTTATATAGATGGCCCACCCCTCATCTTCATTCCACTTTCGATGTGGGACTAAATATTTGGAGGAGAAAAATCAATTTAGTTTGCCTTACACAAAGGCCAAACTTTTGCGAATTTTTACTCACTCACCGTTGAGCTTTGCAAGCGATTTCATATATCAAATCGAAGAGCACTGAATGGTGAATGCATAAAAATGAATTGTACTCCATTCCAACATCGTTTGACCCCTTAAACGATGCTCCAAAGATCATCAAAAATACCCAAACGCAGCCTATGAACAGTTCACGGCTATTCAGATCTATGGGGCCCGCAGTGGGCCCCACCTTGACTTGCGCTTACAGATCTCCCGGGTCGGGCGCCTACTTGTGCGGGACCCTACCCGCTAGGCACTGGCCAGCAGGATTGCCGCTGGGCTTGCCCAGCCCTTTGGGCTGCCACCTTTCTTTTATTTGATTTCTTGATCTTTGTTTTTGGTATTCTTTCAGCCCTATAGTCTTGGACCAAAATAAAAAAAAATAGTCTAGGACATTCCTAGACTTCTAATCAAGCTTATTACATGCCTTTAATATAAATATACTCGCAAACCCTTTACGACATATATTAAACCCTTTGCATCTCATGCAATAATCCACATCAATAAAATTCCAAATTATATATCGCAAACCTTTTACAACATAATTAATCCACATACATCCGATGTATTATCTCCCTAATTCTTCCTATTACTTGACGAAGGTCTCACTCTGTGTGAGACGCTACAGTCTGACCCTACAGTCTGACCCTACTACAGATGGCTCGAAACCTCAGACGACAATGACCACGAGCAGCAGGTACTGTCACTGCTTTGGTGTCATCATTATGTAGTTAACTCATTAACATGAGTATTGTCGGGACCACCTTGACTGTGTCCATGATGAATGCCGCAATTCTAGTCCCTTCTTCAAAACTATGTCGCTTAGTCAAGCCTAGGATATGGTCAACTATCAACTCCAATAGCTCAAAACTGGTTAGTCTCCATCGATCTTTAGTCTATAAATTTAGACCTCTTTCAACATACTTTGGGAAAATTTTCTCTAAAGATCGAACTAATACGTGCGACACTAACTCCCTATAAATGGGAGAAATGAATCCTCTCTTGGTCATTACTCTTCTCGCACGCTTCAAGTGTCACCCAACCCTTGTTAGTAAATTCACGTTTAATACGCGTATAAAACATAAAAAAATTTCTTAAAAGGTGGCCAAATTAATTCTATGTCTTTTTGAATAAATCGAAAAAAAACGGTTGATTTTGATAGTTCCCGAACAAAACACGAGTTTTCCCCAAAATGCGCAGCTTGGTAGCAAAAACAGAAATTAAATCGACGAGATTTCGAGTGCCGACTACCGTGGCAAAGGCGAGACGAAGCTAGCATGAGCGATGAGATTCTTCTTTGTCGGTTCGACTTCGTCAATTCGATGGGGGGTTTTATGCGTAAAGAACTTCGACCTCGCCTCATCTCTCGATTATATTTCTCTCCATCAATCAAGAATTCACTAACAATAATTTTGCTTCAATTCGAAAGCCTCAATTTGAAGCCCTAATTCCATCGAACTGCTCTTCGATTTCATACAATTAAGCGCAATCCAGCCTCAATCTCTCAATCTCTCGCTCGCCTGCTTCCATGCTCATAATATTTTTCGCCATCAAATTAAATGTAAACTGCAAAAAATCAAAACACCCAACTCAGCCTCTTTTATCATTACATATCTTCGTAAAAAATTTTAATTAATTACCTTCCTTGCTTCGTCTTGGCAGTTGGGCCGAGAACACGAAATCTTGCCTCCAAGAGCTCAGCATGAGTATAGTGTGCCGCTCGACCTCAGGCAGCAAGAGGGTCCTGAGCTTGGCACTGCTCATGAAGTTGAGAGAGATCATCTGCATCTCTCTATGCATATCCCCTACGATAACCAGCATCGACCACTTGCCAAGGAGATCAAGGAATTTCGAAGCCTCTGAAATGGCACAGTCACAGACACAAAAGAATAAAGCTACAAGTGTTTTTTAATTTCTGTGTGCTATTAATTTATTATGATTATTTTGCCTAAATTTTATGAAACTTGTTACAACTTACAAGCAGTGTTTTTACGTTTTTGTGTGAATCATAGGTCATAATAGTGCTAAATGACTAATTGTGTTTGTACGTCAATCATCGTCGACCCTGATTAAATATAAATCGAAAAACCACATTTTTCTTTGTCGGTTCTCTTTGATTTGTTTTAGTATAATAGAACAAGATTCTTGATGATTCATCTTACTAATTTTTTTAAATTTGTCTTTTTATGTTTTTGTTTTATTAGGAAATATGGTGAGAAAGAGGGATAGTTTTTGGGAGTATGCTAAAGATTTGGATGGCAAATTCAAGTGTTGTTATTGCAAACAACAATTTTGTTGTGGTGTTTCAAGATTGAAGTCTCATTTATCGGGTCAAAGAGGGCATGATGTTGACATTTGCATAAGTGTTCCAGATGAGGTACAAGCTAAATCAGTTATAGCTATTGGTGGCAGTAACAAAAAGCCAAGGTCTTCTTTCAGAGATGTTGAAAATAATGTTACATTTGAAGGTCAGACACCTAGTCCAAGTGTGCAACAAACTTCCATACATGCTTATATCATAAGAAGGACAAAGATTTAGTTGATATGAAAATTGCTCAGCATTTTATTTATTTGCAATAACATTGCTTTTAACGTTTTTCAAACAGAGCCATTTCTTTCCATGTGCATAGCAATAGCTGAATATGGAGTTTAGTATTTGTACCAATCGATTCTACACTTCGAACTAAATTAGTAGCTAATAGTCGACAAAACGTTGAGATTTATGTAAATGAGGTGAAGTTGTCATGGAAAAATACTGGGTGTACTCTTATGTCAGACATTTGGACATATTTGAAGGGGCATTCTTTTATTAATGTGGTCGCTTATTCTCCAAGAAGAGTGGTTTTTTGGAGTCTTTTCAAAGATATAGTCAAAGGAAGACATGCAAATTTCTCAGAGATCTTCTTGTCACTGTTATAGAGAAGATTGGGCCTTAAAATGTAGTTCAAATAGTGACAAACAATGCTTCAAATTATGGATTAGTAGGTGATATGCTCATGGAGACTTATCCTCATATTTACAAAACAAGGTGTGATGCTCATGGTGCTCATTTATTACTAAGAGATATCTATAATCAACTCCTGTGGATTCATCAAGTTATTGATGAGGCAAAACTGATTGTGGATTTTCAATTATCTTGGACTTGATGAGAGATCATACAACAAGAGAGCTTAAAAAGTATTCAAAACCCAAATTTGCTTCACAATTTCTTATGTTCCAATCAGTTTTGGATGCGGAAGATGGGTTGCAAAATTTAGTTGCATCCGCTACTTGGAGAAACCTTGCTTATAGTAGAACATCGATGGCAGAGGAAGTTAAGGACATTATTCAAGGAACACGATTTTGGAGCGAAGGAAATGAGATCAAATTGGCTTTAGAGCCAGTCATTAGAGTAATCCGGTTGGTTAATGGTGATGGATCTATTGCATGTATATAATGTTCATATATTCAAACAAAATCTTCACTTTAAAGTTAGATTTTCTATATGAATTGTATGATGAACTAAGGTGTAAATTACAGATTTCCTTTATGAGGCAATGGAGAGGGCAAGGGTTTCTCTTATGCAAAGATGTTCAAGTAGCTCGGAAAAGTACAAGAGAACAGTTGAGTTGTTTGATTCAAGGAAAAAAGATAACATTCTTCAAAAGATATATGCAGTTGCAGCTTATTTTAACCATTCATTGATGTATGATAGGAAGATATTATATGATAACCCCGACGTGAGAGACGGCTTACTCTTTGTTGGAGAGAAAATACTTGTTGGTGAAGAAGAAAGAAGTCAATATGCTGAACAATTACTTATTTATGAAGGAAAATGCCCAATAATATTCAACTACATCTCCATGGTACAAATGAGAACTGCTCATACTAGTAAGTCAATGATGTTTGATCTTAAAGTTAATGTTTTCATATACATATGCATAATTTTACATCCTATTTATTTATTTATTTACATAACATTTATTTATACATACATGAATTTGGTGGGAAGCTAATTGGAGTACAACTCCTATCATCAAAAGGATTGTGATTCGTATATTAAGTCAACCAGCAAGTGCTTCTACATGTGAGCGCAATTGGAGTGCTTTTGATGCTGTGCAAGAAACAAGTTGTCAGTTAAGAAGATGGAAGATCTTGTATATACTAGGGTGAATTCAATGATGCTAAAGGAAACAATTAACTTTGAAATGAAGGATAGACAAGCAATTAATCTTGAAAATATTGGACCATTTACAGATGTGGTTAATGAAGGAGTTGAGGAAGTTGATAATGAGATCATGAAGAGAATCATGACAATGATCCACCTTCATGGCTTGATCAACGGCTTGTGCCGCTTGGCATTGTCACATCTTCATCTTCACAGTTTCTTATGTAATTTGGACTTGTGCGTTAAAACTTTTAGGCTATGTTTCTATTTTGGGTACTTTTAAATCATTTTGAACTATGATTTAATGATCATACTTTGGTTTAGTGCATGCTACATGGAATATAATAGTATGATCATGTCATTTTGGTTAAAACTATGAAAACAAATTAAATCATGAATGTAGATCTTATTTTGTGCTTATTTCATATTGATATTGTTGGATTTTTAAGTTCATTTGGATGAATGATATCTTGGTGGTATCCATATATTTAGTCACGTTTTTTATCTGGGTTAACGAGTTAAACACGATTTAACCCGTCTATGTATTATTCCCGTATTGCATATATTTGACCGAATTTTTGACCAAACATCTTTAAAATTGACTGAATTAAACATGTTTTATTCACGTCCCAAACGCATTACGAACAAGGCACCCAAGCAAAGACATTTCAACAGGCCGTACCTCGAAGTTAGGTCAGAAATCTATGTGACACCGTTCACGTACATGTTCGTACAATGACATCAAGTCTAAGGACCAACTTGCCTAATATCACTGAGAGTTATCACTGACAGATTAGTTAATATCAACCATATGATAACTCTTGTTGGGTCGTTCAGTGAACTCATTCTCTAATTAGCACATATGTCTCATCTCTGACTTCACCAAGTCAAACGACCATGAAATCATCATCACCACTCCATGGTGAAGACAAAGACACAATGGTCTATCCAATGTATCGATATCCTTTTCTTGGAAAATCTATGATCACGAACGATTTTAGATTTATGCTACAAAAGGTTAAGAAATTTTCCATAAATCTATCGATACTTGTTTGACCTCGCATCAAGTCTCAGGACTTTAACTAAGTTCTAATGTAGACTATATTGTTATTAACGTAGGTAAATTCTTACCAAACAACTTACTATTATTTTGAACAAGATGTTTATACATATACAGAGAAATAAATTTCCTCGAGGGCGTACACATCTCCCAACTGTCATCACCAAGCTTAGATTATGTTGGTATCACCATGCTTACATTATGTTGTTATCACCATGCATCATGTTACATATCATGATTAGATTATATTGTTATCACCATGCTTAAAGTATGTTGTCTTCACCATGATTATATTATGTTGTTATAACCATGATTAGATTATGTCGTTATCACCATACATCATGTTACATATCATGATTAGATTATGTTGTTATCACCATGATTAAATTATGTTGTCATCACCATGATTAAATTATGTTATCATCACCATGTGTAGATTATGTTGTTATCACCATACATCATGTTACACATCATGATTAGATTATGTTGTTATCACCATGCTTCATGTTACAAATCATGAAGCAACATTCATGTCATAGGCCTACCATGTTGCTTACTGATGTTAAAATCCATGTTAGATCATGTTATATTATGCTTTATGTTTTAAAGTCCATGGTTAGATTATGTTAGCTAGATTTTGGTGTGATTATGGTGTTATCACCATGCTTAGATGGTTTCATCACCATGCTTGAATGTTAAATTATGTTTCATCGACATGCCCATACTATGTTTCATATCATGTTTCTAAGTAATCTTCATGCTATGTTTTGGGACCTTGCAACTTTCCTTGTGCATGTAAGGATGCTATATTTAGGATATTCTAGTTCATGCTAATATTGAGTCGTTTCCTTAAGCACAGACATTTTTATGAAATACAATGGTGGTCCTGGAAATTATAACATTGTTGTGATGATAGTTGTAAATGAAATGATGCTAGCGGTAGGTATGACCATGAGATTGTTGAGATGAGGAAAATGCTCAAAAATTGTTGAATAAGAACCTGAGAATATCATAACAACCTGGAATATCTTAGTCTGTCCCGAGGTGAGAGAGTATTCCAGTTATGGGGTTGGGGGAAACTCGAGTAAAATATAGACTAAGGAACTGGAGTAGATTGAGTTGTATCTCACTCGTACTCCTGGCAACCAGTAGTGGGAGTGGACAGAGTTGGAGAGGCACATGGGTGTACTCGTGATGCACCAAGAGGTACATGATGTGTATGACATGATATTATCACTCCCGAAACAAGGGAGTTACGAGAGGCACCGTTTCACAGTGCTCTTGTTCCACTGGCGGAGTACCACTTTCCACCCATCCTGAGTGAGAATCCATATCCTTACGTATTATATTTTACCCGAGATTCTAAAACATTAATTCGAATATAACAAACATAAACAAACATGAATGGTGAATGATAACTCTTTCTTTTTATCACAGTACTTTATTTTACTTCTTGCCTCGCATGTTTCCTTTCTCTGCTTGAGTCATTAATTTATTTAAATTGCTTCTAAACATAGGAGTTAGTGACATAGTTGTAAACAATGTTTAATACTCCATACCAAGTTGTGTTTCCTTAGTGGGCACGCGTTGATGTGTCCACCCGACTTTTTCCCAAGTCTAGGGCCTGCGACTACCGAGCAGGTTTTCCCCCAGAAGATCGTCCAGAGCTTCGAGCTAAAGGTTGAGCCCTCAGAGGGTGATTTCATGGAATTGGCTACTTAGGGTTAGAGTCGGGAGTGAGTTGTATTTTGTATTATGGACACTAGTTTAAGGGTTCAAGGATCTTATATATTTTCTTCCCTCAGGTACCTTGTATAATTATTGTGTGTACCTCTGCATCAACCAGCATAAATATATGTAATTTATTTTTGTGGCTTTGTGTTGTGACTGTGATTTTCTGTATTAGAACTTATGCAATATTTTTTAATCTATCATCTGTACTATTCTAGCATTCACAGGGACCTGTGGGATTTTCAATTATTATATCACATTTACAATAGGTAGTATTTAGAGTCAAAGGGTCAAAACTTTGGGTCTAAATACTACCGTGGCATTGTCATCTTCTATTCTCAATATACTCATTGGAAAGTTTCGTACTTCTGGGTATTGTGAAGAACATGGCGTGACATGGTTTTTATGGTGGCAAATGCAAGTCATCTCACACTGCGATATGCGTAAGGATTATACAGATAATGCTCTAATGCTATATTATTTTTAGTTGTATTAATCCTCGTTGTTCCGCTCTTTCTCCACAAAATGGATACCGGCAATGTGACATCTTCCTCTGAGGTGTCTCACCCTGAGCCTTCTCTGTTGGAGAAGTTTTTATTAGGAGTTCAAGCTAGTCTGAGTTAGCAGACTGAGATGTTGGCCAAGGTCCAGAAAGTTTCTAGCTTCAAGCAGCTCAGGGAGATGCGTCTGAGGTTCTTCTTGGGTAACGAGAGCCCCCTGGAGGTCGATGAGTGGCTAAGGCACACAGATGATGATCTAGTCGCAGTTGGATATCCACATGGTGGCTGGGTGGATGCTACACAGAGACACTTGACTCATCAGGGTCGAGATTGGTAGGACAAAGTGGAGTATCATTTGACCAAGCCCGTCTCCTGGGAGAAGTTCAAGGAGCACTTTGAGGTCAAGTTCCTTCCAGAGACAGTGAAGGATGAGTTGAGGTAGCTTTCGAGCATTTGACCCCGGTCCATTGGAGTATTGACCTATATGATGCTGAGTTTTCCTTGCTGAGCAAGTGTACTCCAGAGCTAGTTGCATCTGATGCCACCTGAGCTCACCGTTCCACATGAGCCTCGATCCTGAGTACAGCGAACTACACTTGACTTACCCACTCATGAGGCAATGATGAAAGCAGCGAGGATGCATAAGACTTATTTGAGGAGCGAGGGAAAGACTCCTGTAATTGTTGATCGGCATCTAGCATGACATCAGAAAAAGTTCCCCCACTCCGTGCAGACTATCCAGTTTAGGAGATCGGGAGCCCCACCATCTTCCCAGAGATAATCATCTTTCCAGTATTGCAAGAAGTTTGGGCACGTGAAGAAGGATTGTGGATCCATAATTAGGCGATGCTTTGCATGTGGCGAGTCAGGACATATTAGCATATTTTGCCCACAACAGAGCCACTCTCTAGTACCAGCCACAACTGTGGCAGTTAGGCATATACAACAGAGGACCCTTCCACCTGCTTCACAGAGGCTGTCACACCTAGCACCACTAGGACCTAGGCCTCCAGTTCATAAAGTACGTCCTCTATCTGGTCAGCAACGTGCTTTTCATAGGACAACCCCGACTCCCCAGAGGCATCAGGCTTTTACTATGCTTACTGTAGAGGCAGAGAACATTGGTTAGGTTATCACTGGTATATCTCCAACCTTTCCTTGAATTATGCGCGCGCGCGCGCGCGTGTGTTCTTGTCCTTATTTTGGATTTTTCCATTTCACTTTCCTTATTAGGATGGTTTCTTCTTGTCTTTGCTCTAAATTATCTTTCCTAAGGCATTATTATGGTCGCCACTTTCCTGCCATATCACTCTTTGATTCTGGGGCTTCCCATTGTTTCTTGTCCTAGAGATTTGCAGCCGAGCACTCGATGTCGGTGGATCCCCTTACTACTAGTTGGAATATAGACACGGGGAATGGTGTGCTTTGTATTTCTCTTTGTTATCGCCATTGTCCCATGGATATTTGTAGGCCGGAGATTTATGCCGATTTCCTAATGATAGAGATGCCTAGCTTTGAGGCCGTGTTTGGGATGGATTGGTGAGTTATGTTCTATGCCACGATTGAATACAGACAGAGGATGGTAGTCTTTTAGATCCTAGACCATCTTGAGTTAGAGTTTGTTAATGGTAGCATTTTACTCGAGCCCGTGAAGTTCATATCCAAGTTGATAAACGTCGTGGTGATGTCGATAGAGACTGAGCCAGACTTGACGAGGGTTGTCAGAGACTTTCTTAATGTCTTACCAGATGACATTTATGGACTTTCTCCAGATAAGTGCTTAGAGTTTACCATTGACCTGTTACCATGCACACAGCCGATCGCCAAGGCCTCGTATCGTATGGCTCTGCCAGAGTTGCGAGGCTGAAGGATCAATCACAGAGACGACTGATATGCTTTAGTGTGTCTTTGTGATGAGCACCAGTGCTATTGTCAACAAGAAGGATGGGTCACAGAGGATGTGCATTGATTATAGGGAGCTGAATAAGGAGACCGTGAAGAATAAGTATCATCTCCCTCGCATTGATGATATCTTTGACCAGTTTGGTAGATCTCAAGTATATTCGAAGCTAGATTTGCAGAGCGGGTACCATCAAGTGAAAGTCAGAGAATCAGATGTTCCCAAGACGACTTTTCGGACTCGTTATGGTCATTATGAGTTCTTGGTTATGCCCTTTGGTGTAACCAATGCCCCTGTCACCTTTAAGAGGTTGCTGAACCAGGTCTTTTACGAGTATCTGGATAAGTTTGTTGTAGTCTTCAGTGATGACATTTTGGTGTACTCGAAGGATGCAGAGGAGCATGACGAGCATTTGCAGATTACCTTGGAGACTCTAAGGCAACATCAGTTTTATGCCAATTATAGCAAGTGCCAGTTCTGGTTGCATACACTGGCTTTTCATGGACATGTAGTATCTGTATATGGGATATCTGTTGATCCAGAGAAGGTTGATGCAGTTGAGAAATAGCTAGTCCCTTGATCAGTTACGGAGATCAGGAGTTTTCTGGGATTAACTGGTTATTACATAAAGTTCTTCAAGGATTTCTCCAAGATTACGGGACCACTGACTCACCTCACCAAGAAGGATGTTGATTATGTTTGGTTTGAAGAGTGTCAGTAATCATTTGATGAGTTGAAGCAGAGATTGATCACTACACATGTCCTAACAATTCTAGATCGATCAAGAGGCTTTGAGATATTCTATGATACATCTGGCAAGGGTTTGGATGTGTTCTTCATCAGCATGGCCGTTTTGTAGCCTATGCCTCCAGATTATTGAAGATGCATGCATGGTATTATCCTACGCATGACCTAGAGTTGTTAGATGTGATCTTTGCTTGAAGTTATGGAGGCACTTCCTATTAGGAGATCATGTGAAGATATACACTGATCATGAGAACCTGAAGTATGTCTTCACTCAGATGGAGCTTAATAAGAGGCAGTGCCGATAGCTTGAGTTGATGGAGGATTATGAAGTTGACATTCGGTATCATCCTGGGATAGTCAATGTCGTACCAGATGCTCTCAATCGACTGATAGATACAATGAAGTTGACTACTCAGAGGGAGCTTCGTGGGGTGATACATCAGATGGAGATTGAGGTCATCCGCCCAGGTGTCATTGCAGCTATGATGGGTTTGCATATCCAGTCTGATCTTGTGGATATGATCAAAGCTGCGCAGTCGAGAGATGAGAAGCTAAGGAAGATTCAGGAGCATGTAATGGTTGGAGTTTGTACTGATTTTCTTATTCATGAGGACAAGTCTCTACGTTTTAGGAGTAGGATATGTGTGCTAGCCGATGCTATTCAGGATGTGTTAATGAGGGAAGCCCATAGCTCTCCTTATTCTATTCACCCAGGAGGTACGAATATTTTTGGGATTTGCGACATCATTATTGGTGGCATGGGATGAAGCGTAGTATGGCTAAGAGTATGGCATCGTGCTTAATTTGTCAACAGGTGAAAGCCGAGAACCAGAGAGTTGCAGGACCGATACAGCCTCTGTCCATACCAAAGTGAAAGTGGCAGCATGTGATGATGGATTTTGTGACTGGTCTACCTCATACTCCCAGAGGAAATGACGCTATTTGGGTGATCATTGACTAGTTAACCAAATCAGTGCATTTCATTCCTTTTCAGGTTGGTCAATCTATAGAGCACCTAGCTATGTGATATATGGAGGCAAAGTTCTTTCTTTACCATATATCTATTGATTTCTCTTAAATGTAAGTTTTGATTTGAATCTTGTGTAAATGAGATCATGAGACTCAATGGCGTACCTATACGCATAGTCTCCGACCATGACACCAGGTTCACATCTCATTTCTGGAGGAGTTTACAGGCTATCTAAGGGACTTAGCTTAGTTTTAGTACTGCATACCATCCTCGGATAGATGGTCAGTCAGAGCGTACCATATAGATCCTGGAGAACATATTAAGAGTGTAAATGTTAAACTTCAAGGGTTCCTGGGATGATCATTTACATCTTATGGAGTTTTCATACAACAACAGTTACTAAGCAAGTATTAGCATGTCATCATTTGCTGCACTGTATGGGAGGAAGTGTCGCTCTCTTTTATGCTAGGATGATGTTAGGGACCGTGAGCTTCTGGGGCCCGAGATGATTGCCAGAGCAGTTGATGTGGTGCGGACTGTCAGGGACAATCTCTGTATTGTTTAAGATCGCTATAAACATTGGGCGTATATGAAGAGATGACACTTAGAGTTCCAGCCAGGTGACTGTGTGTTCTTGAAAATCTCACCTACACGTGTACGAATTCATTTCGATAGGCATGGGAAGTGAGCCATAGATACATTGGTTCGTTTGAGATCTTAGATCGCATTGGTGAGGTTACTTACAGGCTTTCTTTACCACCATTCCTCGAGGGTACACACGACGTATTCCACATATCTCAACTCTGGAAGTATGTGGGAGACCCCAGTCACGTCGTGGAATTTTAAGAGATTGTAACGACCACTTTTCGTTATACGTTGTTCGTGCACGTGCTTTTGGCCGTGCACGTGTTTATTTTAGACTCTATTTGTTTGTGAACACTTTGTTGTGATATGCGGTTGTGAACGTCTCTGAGAGTATTAAATAGTGGCACTATTTTGGAACGACGTTTCTCGAGTCGTTTTCCCACAATTTAATCTTACGCGAAGAGACGTTGTGATTTTCACTTTTGACGGGAGACGTTTCTATTTTTAGTTTCGTCGTCCGATGTCAAAATTGAGATCCGTCTTCTTAGTTAGCTAACTTTCATCATCATAATCACTCCGATATTTATTTTATAATTTTTGGAGTTCATTTGACCACTTTTATATTTTTAACAAGCTTTATAATATTTTTAATAATTAATTTTTATATTAATTTCGGCCAAAGAAAATTTATTTGAGTTTAAAACGTTTTAAATAATTTTTGAGCCAATTTCCAGCTCATTTGGGCCCCACCCAAGCCTTGGGTGAGTTGGAGATGATGAGATTTGAATTTTAAATTATTTTAAACTCCTAATCCCATTAGGATTAGCCCTAGACCTAGTCCACCCCTCTACACTATATAAACAACCTTTAGGAAGACCTATTTTCGCAAGAAAATAACCCTAGCCGCTTCCAAAACTCAAATTTGACGTTGTGACGAATCGTCGCAACGTTGCGACGAACAGCCCCGCACCGACCGAAGAAACGAGACCAAAACCCCCGCTCCGACCGCTGGCCGCCCCCGCACCAAGCTTGGCCCGCACAGCTGCATCGCACCCCCTCCGTTCGCCCGCTCCGACCGAGAGATCCTCTCGGTCAGACCGAGAGCTTCCCCCGCATCCCGCTCCGCACAGCCGCCCGCTTGCACCTCGCTCCGCATCCCCGCTACGACTGACACTCCCGCCCGCACCGACCGAGAGATCCCCGCGCCCACAACATTACAACACTTGCAACGTTGCAGCGCCCCGCTGCAGCGCCCAAGCCCCTGCATCCAAGGCGCCAGACCGATGGCCTCCCCCGCTCCAACCGAGAGAACCAAGCCCCCGCCCGCACTGCGACCGACCAAGCGCTGCACAAGCCCCGTTCCCCCGCACCGACCGATGGAATCCCCCGCACCGAGGCTGTACGACCGAGAGCCAAACGTCGTAACCCCATACCCGTCGCACCACTTGCCACCGTGGGCCCCCCAAGTTCTCCAGAGGTATTGTGGGTCCCCCATAGGTCCCTAGGACTACTGTGGGCCCCACCTAGGTGCTTGCCCTTCGAGGAATTGTCGTGTACGACGTTGCGACACGTCGTAGCCGTCGTCGCACGTGCTAGCTTTGGAATCTGGAACCGTTGCTCCGGTTGATGCTATGAACTTTCCAGCGAGGAATCTATATTGGAATCAGGACTTGGAGCACGTTCTTTTATTCCAACCCCTGGCGTCGCTACCCGACGCCAGTGTAGCTTTCGCGTCGTGTTGAGGTAACGCTTTGCACCCCTAGGACCCCCAACCTATTGCCTGTTAATCAAGACTAAAATTGATGTTTTTAAAATGTTTAAAATGTTTTAAATTCACTAATCAAGATTAATAATATGGACTTTAGGCCGGTGGACTTGTGCACGTAGGTTATTTGTGACTTGGACTCTCGTTGGACGGTGTGCTCAGACATCGTACTTGCAGGCAAGTGAAACTTGCCAACTCTTGTGTAGGGCCATGTTTTTAGGCCACTTCCTTGTTTTTAGCGTAAAAGAGACTAGTCAATGAAATGATAGCTGGCTAGATGCCTACTCGATCTAGTTTGACAACGAAACTAGATCCGTTACCTTAATTGATCTAGCTTGACAACGAAGCTAGATCCAACTCTTTAAACTTGCTAATCATGCATACTAAACTGTCATGTTTACTTTCCTTACCTGTACGCTTTACTATTTGCCATGCCATGTCATCCATGCATTGAATATTGCATTCGTAGAACACGCTACATACTTGTACTTGCTTGTCCAGAGCTAGGTGCACCCCTATGCCATCATGAAAAACACTTCCTGGCTCGTGATCCAGAAGCGAGCATTACCGTTCGGGGGTAAGGCCCTGGCTCGATACACGTGGGAGGGGTAAGAGTTAAGCGGCCAATCAGCTGGGAGTCTGCCTGATCAGCAACTGCAGCTGTAAGGCGTAAACTCTGGGTTTGGGGCGGAGTTAAGCGGCCACTCAGTGTGAAAGTAAGCTATTTCAGCTGTAAGGCGTAAACTCTACACATGACATGAAAACGTGACTAGAGAAATCCTTGTAAATGTTTATAGTCTTGCCACACTTGCCATGCCATGCTAGTTTACTTGTTGTTTTTCCTTACCTGCTGCACTCATACTTTAACTGCCATGTCATTGCATCATACTAGAACTGCTAGGTTGCTCTACTTTTAGTTTCCTTGCACAAGTCTCTTGTAGACTTGCTGACATGTGCCCCTTGCTCTTTTGGGTGTCACATGTTAGACCCTGAGTCAGAGACCGTTGCTGGGTACGTGGTGTTTTGCTGACGCTGAGCCTGAGTCCATGTCTGCCCAGGAGGAGTTTTGTGGACACCGGAGACCTTTCTTGGTGACTTTGCTGAGTTTCTTTTGTTTTAAGTTTTGTTGTTAGTTGTCGGTGCGTGGCACCTTTGTTTTGTACGCTGTACTTTTGTTGGCCATGTTTGGGCCTTTAGACTCTCTTTTATTTCAGCCTGGTGGCTTTTTCTGTGATGTTGAAACTTATTTTATGGACATCTCTTTTGTCTCATTTCATTATTAATATCTTTGTTTCGTTCGCGTTGCAAGGACCTGTAGTTTTAAATTTGATTGACGCTTATCGGACTTGCATCTTTGCAGCTTCAAGTCTGAGCGGACCTTCTCACGCTTCGCCCCCATATTTTTGGGAAGCAAGGCGTGACAGGTTTTGTTGGTGGCCCATGCAGGTCCGTCTTGCAATTGTGAATTAACGGAACAACGATAATAACGGAATGTCCATTAAATAAATTGCAACATCCGAGTCATGAGCCCTGAGTCTAGTCATTTTCCTATGTCACTAGGTGGTAAGAAGACTTAGCTAGACGTCTGTGTTTGCTAGATAGAGGCCCTGACTGTTAGTTAGACTCCCTGTCAGCAATTGATTTAATCGTCGTAGGAGTTACCTTAGTGGTCCTTGTCTACCTCTGACCATATTAGACTTCTAGAATTTCCTTTAGTCATTCGCTTGGGTTCATCGATTTCGGACCAAGCTGAACGCATTTCGTTTCCGTCTAGCTCCTTAGAAAGTCTTAGCGCTTAGTTCTTAATCTTTAGTTGGTCGACCGTAGGAGTTTTCCCCGTAGACTCTCCTGATTCATATCCTAGGCGTATGTATGTTTTGATCATCTGACCAATTTCCTTGCCTCGATTCACGAGATCGCCTCATGACGATCGTCGTCAATTTTTGAACCTCTCCATTACAAACCTTGAATCTTCTGAAAGTATTTTTCGATTTCCTCTTTTCCTAAGTTTAAATTTGTTCAAATTTTTAATATATATATCTTATATTTCATACTCCTTCGTTGACGTGAACTCTTAGAACTTTTTCGAAATTTTGAATACTAGCTTATGGTATTTTCCCAGCCTACACTTTTGTACCTATGAAAATACACTTTCCCTTTCATATATTAATTTTATTCTGAACCGTACTTTTATTTTGTCCACTTCGACTTATAATTTCCTTTCTTATTATGCCTTTCAAACGACACATCGCGCTTCCTTTTAATATACTTTTCAAGTCACCGGGAATTTTAGTTTTCAGCCAGTCGATGTTATGCTCATCGTTTTCCTGTTTCGGATTTTTTGTAAAATTATTATTTCATAACTACTTCCTGATTTAGACCCTCCATGATTTGATTTTAAAGCTTTGCTATCAATTTTGATAATTCTACTACCAAGTTATTATTATTATCTTTCCGCTCACCCTACGTGCTTTTAGAAAAATTTCTAGACTAAAATGAATTTCAATTATTTTTATCCGTACCAGGTTCGTTGTGCTCATATGCTAAGAGTTTTGTGTAAACCAGTTTTAATTTTTGCACATCCTGGTTCCTCTAAAAGTAGTTCCACTATTGATCATTTTAAATTTTTTTTCCCTGGCTTAAAGACTTTGAAAGCGTTTAAAACACGAGCTTAAATTCTTCAGTTACTTTATTTCATTCTTGAATTTCCAAAATTCTTGCCAAAATTATATTAAATTACTGTCGTATAATATTTTCTATAAACTATGTCCTTAATGTTCGTGTGAATGATTTACTTCCTTTTCTTAATGATTTTCGATAAGCCAATAAAACATTTTCTCTTATTATGAATATTTGACTCAAACTTATTTTGAACAACCCGCTTTATCGATCTTCAAATATTTTATACAGATGAGGATTCCAACTTTTGAGGTACAACAGTTTTTAGATTTCGCGTATTTTAGCTTGTGCTATTTACCCTATTTTCTTTTCTCCATCCTATGTAAGCATCACTACATCTCCTTTTCCTCTACCTAAGCATTCACAAGTGAGTCAATGTTTCGTCTAACCAAGCTGTCTCCTTGTATTCGTCCTATCTGAACTCGTGCTTATCGATCCTTCCCTCGTCACGCTTTCGACCTCGACCTTCCTTTGTTGCTTAGGCTTTAGTGCCCGTCAAGGTCTGTTTCAACTCTTAGTTGTTAGTAGACCCTTGGACCTTTGTGAGGTGTCGTAGTGCACGTACCTAGGTTGTGTACGTGGGCTTGAATGAGTATACCCCCATAGTATATTGATGCTTGCCTATTGTGTGATATATATATATATATATATACATACTCGGAGTCATTCGTGATATTATGAAGTTGTTTATGTGTTAGTATTTATAGATTTGGGTGTGAGTAGCTATACCATACTAGGGATGCTTGTGTATATAAGAATTAGTGTGGGGATATCTGATGGAGTGTATGTAATTAGAGATACTTATAATGGTTGAAATAAAATGATTGGTAAAGCTATGTGTATGTTAGGAGTGACTATAATAAGTGTTCGTATAGTTAAGTGAGTAGGCCTATTATATGATCTATATACTAGTACGTGTGAGTATGTGCTCGTAGGTAGATATATATAGTGTTTAGACGTAAGTAGTTATGTTTTGTTGCCTGAGTATAAATGTGATATACATGTGGTAGTAGGATTATAATTTTGATTGGTATTGCTTGCTTTTGCGGGATGTTGCATGCGTGCATACCGTGAGGTATACACGACTATTGCACATCTTAATTATGTATGCGTAGATGTGTTAGTATACTAATTATAGGTAGTAGGCTATGGTGTGAACATATATGTTACATGTGTGTGACTATACGATGTATGCGTATGTATTAAGGAGTGTATTATAATTATACATGTGCTGATGTCTGTATTATTATTATGGTATATAGAGTGATTGAACTATGTGAGTATTACCTGACTAAATATTAAGTGTGATTGACTTAAGGTATGTATACGGTTGTATTGGTAGACGTATAAATATTGGAGTGGTATTGGTATAGGTATGAATGCCGTGTTACGTATATAGAATATTCTGATATGTGTATTAAGTCTCACTCAAGCTTGAGTGGGTATACTCTAAGTATATTGAATGTATGTTTGTAGTTGAATATAGCAATGGTTGATGTATGTATAGTAATAGGAGTGTTTGTGCCTGGTTGTGTTACACACATGATTGTGGGTCGCTACACCAAGATATAGTTATAGGTGTTGGTCTTGTGGTATAGTTAATTACTAAGGACTTGCCTGTGTGAACGTATGTGTGCTAGCTAAACTAGGTGTGTAGATGAACTGGATATATGATGGTATGATTGGTGTATGTAAATGAAATGTTAGCGTGTATGGGTGTGTACCATGCACGGGTAAGTATGTGCTTAGTTATAGTTATTGGTGACTATAGTATATGTGGCGTGTCTTAAATACAGTTATAGGACCGTACGTGATGTCAATATATGGTGAACTATTTGCATATATTTGAATGACTATATATTGTGAAACCATAGTAGTGGTGAATGTATGATAGATATAGTGAAGCTTGATTAATAATTGTGTGGTGTGACCACTTGAGTTGATATGTTTGGTGTTGGATGTACACTAGGAAATATTAGGGAGTTGTATACCCATGTTGTTTGTGCATAGGTAGCTGTCTATACGTAAAGCAATGATTGTATTTGCTAAGTGTGAGACTATCCTTATGTGAGTATCTGAACTATTGTTTTGTACTAGGTAAGTAGTAGTTATATAAGGGATGTATGCTTATATATAAGATTGAAATACGTATATGAATTTGACTGACTATAATAGGTAAAAGTGTATGACGTACGTGAATATATATATATATACATGTTGGTAGTGTTAATGTTTGACTACTTAGTGCATATATAAGCATTTGTAATGGCTATACCTGTTTGAATTATATGTGACATGATTGTGGTAGTTACTGGATCGACTAGATATGTTAGAAAGTCCGAGGACAGACTTTATTCTAAGGTGTGGAGGATGTAACGATCACTTTTCGTTATACGTTGTTCGTGCACGTGCTTTTAGCCGTGCCCGTGTTTATTTTAGACTCTATTTGTTTGTGAACACTTTGTTGTGATATGCCGTTGTGAACGTCTCTGAGAGTATTAAATAGTGGCACTATTTTGGAACGACGTTTCTCGAGTCGTTTTCCCACAATTTAATCTTACTCGAAGAGACATTGTGATTTTCACTTTTGACGGGAGACGTTTCTATTTTTAGTTTCATCGTCCGACGTCAAAATTGAGATCCGTCTTCTTAGTTAGCTCACTTTCATCATCACAATCACCCCGATATTTATTTTATAATTTTTGGAGTTCATTTGACCACTTTTATATTTTTAACAAGGTTTATAATATTTTTAATAATTAATTTTTATATTAATTTCGGCCAAAGAAAATTTATTTGAGTTTAAAACGTTTTAAATAATTTTTGATCCAATTTCCAGCTCATTTGGGCCCCACCCAAGCCTTGGGTGAGTTGGAGATGATGAGATTTGAATTTTAAATTATTTTAAACTCCTAATCCCATTAGGATTAGCCCTAGACCTAGTCCACTCCTCTACACTATATAAACAACCTTTAGGAAGACCTATTTTCGCAAGAAAATAACCCTAGCCGCTTCCAAAACTCAAATTTGACGTTGCGACGAATCGTCAAAACGTTGCGACGAACAGCCCCGCACCGACCGAAGAAACGAGGCCAAAACCCCCGCACCGACCGCTGGCCGCCCCCGCACCAAGCTTGGCCCGCACCGCTGCATCGCAACCCCTCCGTTCGCCCGCTCCGACCGAGAGATCCTCTCGATCAGACCGAGAGCTTCCCCCGCATCCCGCTCCGCACAGCCGCCTGCTTGCACCTCGCTCCGCATCCCCGCTACGACCGACACTCCCGCCCGCACCGACCGAGAGATCCCCGCGCCCGCAACGTTGCAACACTTGCAACGTTGCAGTGCCCCGCTGCAGCGCCCAAGCCCCCGCATCCTAGGCGCCCGACCGATGGCCTCCACCGCTCCGACCGAGAGAACCAAGCCCCCGCCCGCACTGCGACCGACCAAGCGCTGCACAAGCCCTGTTCCCCCGCACCGACCGATGGAATCCCCCGCACCGAGGCTGTACGACCGAGAGCCAAACGTTGCAACCCCGCACCCGTCGCACCACTTGCCACCGTGGGCCCCCCAAGTTCTCCAGAGGTATTATGGGTCCCCCATAGGTCCCTAGGACTACTGTGGGCCCCACCTAGGTGCTTGCCCTTCGAGGAATTGTCGTGTACGACGTTGCGACACGTCGTAGCCGTCGTCGCACGTGCTAGCTTTGGAATCTGGAACAGTTGCTCCGGTTGATGCTATGAACTTTCCAGCGAGGAATCTATATTGGAATCAGGACTTGGAGCGCGTTCTTTTATTCCAACCCCTGGCGTCGCTACCCGACGCCAGTGTAGCTTTCGCGTCGTGTTGAGGTAACGCTTTGCACCCCTAGGACCCCCAACCTATTGCCTGTTAATCAAGACTAAAATTGATGTTTTTAAAATGTTTTAAATGTTTTAAATTCACTAATCAAGATTAATAATATGGACTTTAGGCCGGTGGACTTGTGCACGTAGGTTATTTGTGACTTGGACTCTCGTTGGACGGTGTGCTCAGACATCGTACTTGCAGGCAAGTGAAACTTGCCAACTCTTGTGTAGGGCCATGTTTTTAGGCCACTTCCTTATTTTTAGCGTAAAAGAGACTAGTCAGTGAAATGATAGCTGGCTAGACGCCTACTTGATCTAGTTTGACAACGAAACTAGATCCGTCACCTTAATTGATCTAGCTTGACAACGAAGCTAGATCCAACTCTTTAAACTTGCTAATCATGCATACTAGACTTTCATGTTTACTTTCCTTACCTGTACGCTTTACTATTTGCCATGCCATGTCATCCATGCATTGAATATTGCATTCGTAGCACACGCTACATACTTGTACTTGCTTGTCCAGGGCTAGGTGCACCCCTATGCCATCATGAAAAACACTTCCTGGCTCGTGATCCAGAAGCGAGCATTACCGTTCGGGGGTAAGGCTATGGCTCGATACACGTGGGAGGGGTAAGAGTTAAGCGGCCAATCAGCTGGGAGTCTGCCTGATCAGCAACTGCAGCTGTAAGGCGTAAACTCTGGGTTTGGGGCGGAGTTAAGCGGCCACTAATTGTGAAAGTAAGCTATTTCAGCTGTAAGGCGTAAACTCTACACATGACATGAAAATGTGACTAGAGAAATCCTTGTAAATGTTTATAGTCTTGCCACACTTGCCATGCCATGCTAGTTTACTTGTTGTTTTTCCTTACCTGCTGCACTCATACTTTAACTGCCATGTCATTGCATCATGCTAGAACTGCTAGGTTGCTCTACTTTCAGTTTCCTTGCACAAGTCTCCTGTAGACTTGCTGACATGTGCCCCTTGCTCTTTTGGGTGTCACATGTTAGACCCTGAGTCAGAGACCGTTGCTGGGTACGTGGTGTTTTGCTGACGCTGAGCCTGAGTCCATGTCTGCCCAGGAGGAGTTTTGTGGACACCGGAGACCTTTCTTGGTGACTTTGCTGAGTTTCTTTTGTTTTAGGTTTTGTTGTTAGTTGTCGGTGCGTGGCACCTTTGTTTTGTACGCTGTACTTTTGTTGGCCATGTTTGGGCCTTTAGACTCTCTTTTATTTCAGCCTGGTGGCTTTTTCTGTGATGTTGAAACTTATTTTATGGACATCTCTTTTGTCTCATTTCATTATTAATATCTTTGTTTCATTCGCATTGCAAGGACCTGCAGTTTTAAATTTGATTGACGCTTATCGGACTTGCAGCTTTGCAGCTTCAAGTCTGAGCGGACCTTCTCACGCTTCGCCCCCATATTTTTGGGAAGCGGGGCGTGACAGAGATCGTGTGCATCTGGATTTGACGTATGATTAGTAGCCAGTGGACATTCTAGATCGGTGGTAAAAGTTGCCGAGGAAGAAGGACATTAACCTTGTGAGGGTCATGTGGCACTGAGAGCCTCCAGATGAGTCTACCTAGGAACTCGAGGATGAGATGTGAGAGATACCCTCATCTGTTTGTATAGTGGGTTTTGTTCCTTGTATAGATGTTTTGGTTTGATGTATAGAAATGTCTTTTCCTCGGGTAGGATGCAACCGCCTGTTGTTAATATACAAGGTATTGTACTAGGTATTTTTGATCGTATTTAATACACGTATATTTTCTTATATATTTGGGATTTTTCCATAAATTTTAATAATTTGTAATAATGTAAAATCTATTTTTTCATCCATTTTAAACTATATTTAAAATAAACATATCATGTAGTATTCATTGGAATACATAGTATGTGGTATGTCATAAAGTATTATTGAGAGTACTTACATTTTCCTAAAATAAGAAAATCCAATTTTCTATGCATCACACATCATTTGCCCAAGTGTCTCCTTGTAGCTAATCTTCACCCTAAGCTTGCCACCTAGCATCCACTTGTCATACCTAGCTATTAGCATGATGATAATGCAAAGGGAATTAAAGGGAAACGAGAAAAGGGAGAAAAAAGAAAGAGATAATTATCATCTCCTCTCTCCCTTTCCCTCTCTCCACCCTAGGACAGCCCTCTCTCCCCTCCCTCCTCCACCTCCTTGGCCAAATACAACCACCCCCACTCCTCCTCTCTTTTGGTTGAACTTAAAGCTTGAAAGAGGAGGAAAGAATTAGAAGGAAGAAAGAATTAGAAGGAGAAGGAAGAAGAATTAAAAGAAGAAGATGCTCCTTATGTAGGATCCTGCCAAAACAGAGTTAGGATCGATAAATGAAGTTGAGACTTACGCTTGCGTATGCAGCACGGTAGTCTACGAACTTCGCCTTCGGATTCGCCACGACGGATCGAGTCTTCTCACGAACGGAGTAAGGCTACTAAATCCACAATCTAAATCTCTACTTTTAGATTAAGAACTTGGATAAAGGGAGAGGAAGTATTTCGGCAGAGCTTCGCTAGAATGAAGATGCATGCATGAATGCCATGCAAAAGTGTAAGGAAATGGCTAACCCTTGGGTCTTATTTATAGCCCCCAAGGTAGTTATTTTAGGATAAATTGTTCCTTTGGAACAAAATAACTAAGGTGTACCATCGTACATGGCATATTATAAGCTTAAGTTGTACCATATGCATGGTACAATATAAGCTTAAGATATTACCCCTTTATTAGCCATATGTCGCATGCACTTATGCACATATAATGCGACTTTCCCATCAATCTAGAGATCCTCTCCGCAAGGGAACATATTCCCTTTGCGTACGACTTCGTGTACGCGACGTTCGAGGTCCGTATTTCCTCGTACATCCCCCACAAGGGTGTACTAACGTCTTCCATATCCAACATCTCCCACTCACACTTGAGGGGATTGTAAGAGAACGTCTTTCTCTTAGTTCTTTCATCTATCATACCGAGAAATAGACCGTGCGACCGTCATGCGCGTAGAGTCTGTTGTTGTGCACTTGTTAGAGATACACAACGACCTCGAAGGTGCAAAGTTGAGTAGTTCAACGCATGCTTTACCCTAGATTATTTCTTCACATTTCTTATACTTTACATTCAACAATTGAATCCCATCTGGATTACAATTGGCTGGCCAGCTTTGAATCATTAAAGTCCAAATGTGAATATGAAATCAATCTTCCTCTTCTTGCGAACCTTCTGATCTTGACAAGACTCGCTTTTCTAACGTGCCCCGCCGAGCCGAATTATCATAGCCCATAAGTAACACGCTAAGATAGCGATCATCTCGTCAAATCTAAAAGAACCAATTGGAGTCCTTGAGGGTAAGAGTTAAGGCCCATATGGCCTTTGAGTCTCACATAATAGCAAACACTATTGCTACTAACTCAGTGGTCGAAATGCATACGTGGTATGAACACGTATTACAACATCACTCCTTTCCCAGGGAGAGTATGTCTTAATGATGTTGTACGGATGAAAGATCAGACACCACAGTGCCTATCTTTTGAGTCCCTTTACTACCCATGAAATATTCCGGACTCTCATCCTGCATAAGACAGATAGGAAAAAAATCCTATGAGATCCTTTTTAAATATCCTTGTGATACAGATCTCAGATCTTTTGTAAGCATCCATATGATGCAGATCTTTCATTCGACTATCTTGTTTAAGTCATGACTCTAAATCATTCGTCTAATGATTTTGACTTTAAACTAGTCTCATCTCTATCTTATCCATCTGATAAGATAAGGCGGTTGCTCATGTGAGAGAGCCAACCTTAATCTGTCCGACATACACACAATTCAGCTGAGATTTCAAAAAAAAAATGTACACAAACATTTCTTAAGAAATTCATATGCAATGTTGGAAAAAGAACTTATTCTTTTATTAATTTTGATCATTTACAGACATGGGAATTTACATTGGTACAACTCAGCTCTTACGCAATCCTAGAGATGATAAGTGTTTGTAAAACACATTTCTGGGGATCGCCTTCGTAAGCGGATCCGCTATCATCTCATGCGTAGATATGTACCTTATGTCTACCTTCTTGGTTTTATCATAGTCTTTTGCAAATTCGTATCGGATATCAATGTGTTTGATCTTACAAGACACATTATCCTCTTAACCACTTTCCAGAGTACTTGCCCTGTATTGGATTGGTAACAGCTTACCATTTCCAACGGCAAAACAGATGTCCGGTCTCGTACACACCATAGCGTACATAAGACTATCAACTGCACTGGAATATGGAACTTTTTCCATAATTTCCTTTTCCTTTTGGTTCTTTGGACACGATACCAGATATAAATTATCGCATATGCTTATATGAATATCAATGGACTTGCAGTCCTGCATATTAAATCGTTCTGGAACCTTCTTTATATAAGTCTCCTGTGAAAGAGAAAGAAGTTTCTTCGAACGATTCCTTGAAATCTTAACTCCAAGGATATATGCGGCTTCTCCCATGTCTTTCATCTCAAAAACTGATGAAAGCCAAGCCTTGATATCCATCACAAAGCCCTTGTCATTTCCGGCTATTAAAATGTCATCTACATATAGAGACATGATAATATACTTGCTTTTAATCCTCTTGATATATACTCAGTTATCTTCATCAAGCATGGTAAAACCATTTGATAACTTTATGAAATCGTATATACCATTGCCTCGAGGATTGTTTAAGATCATATATGGACTTATGAAGTTTACAAACCTTATGTTCGTTTCCTTCTTTTACAAACCCTGTTGGTTGTTCCATATAGATCTCCTCGTCCAATTCTCCATTGAGAAAGGCAGTCTTTACATCCATTTGATGTAATTCGAGGTCTAAGCAAGCTACCATTGCCAGAATCAGTCGAATCGAGGTAAAACGCACAACAGGTGAGAAGGTCTCTTCGTAGTCTATCCCTTCCTGTTGCGTAAAACCTTTCACGACAAGGCGAGCTTTATATCTATTTATAGAGCCATCAGCCTTATGCTTGATCTTGAGAACCCATTTGTTCCCAATTGCTCTATGTCCTCTGGGTAAGTTAACTAAGTCCCAGACTTGGTTAACTTTCATGGATTTCAATTCCTCCTTCATCGCTTCCATCCATTTGTCTTTTTACAGGGCATGATGCGGCCTGTTTGAAAGTAGCAGGCTCGTCATCATCTTGTAGTAAAGTCATAAAGGTTTGCGGAAATTCATCCTCAAATCTTAGAGGAGCCAACCTTGTACGACTACTACGTTGTATTTGAGATTCTTCAAGTCCTTGTTGACTCGAATTTAGATCAATTCTAATATCACTCCCATTAGAATTGCTCCCACTTGGATCATTATTCCCGTATGGAATAGGATAATCGTCATTCGTATAATCCATTGGTGAAGGTTGAAACGTATTTTCGTTTTCACCAAGAATTCTCCCACTCGAATGAGGTAATCCTTCTTGATCATAAATCTCAAATAGAGATAAGTCCTGACTTATCTCGCCCTGTCTTGGAAACTCATTTTCCAAGAAAGTGACATCCCTTGACTCAAACTCAATTAGCCCACCATTGTCTTCCTGACTAACAAAAAACATAACCTTTGGAGTTTTCTGCGTATCGTATAAAGATACATTTCCGCCCCCTTGGCCCAAGTTTGCCATACTTATGGGAGGAAATATGTGCGTAGGATGCACAACCCCAAGGTTTCAAAATGTTTAAGTCAGGAGACCTTTGGTTCCACAACTCATAAGGAGTGGAGCTAACTGATTTCGAGGTTACGCGGTTCAAAAATGAAAGCGGCCGTCAATAATGCATCACCCCAAAAGGTGATTGGCAAGTTAGCTTGCGCCATCATTGAACGGACCATTTTTCATTAAAGTCCTATACCTCCTTTCTGCAACACCAATTTGTTGAGGAGTATAAGGCATAGTTACCTGATGTACTATGCCTTTTTCATCACAAAGTTCCTTTAAACTTGTTGATTGATATTCACCGCCCCTATCGGTTCGCACGACCTTAATCTTGCGATCTAATTGATTCTCCACTAAACTCATATAGTTTTTAAAGCAGGTTTAGTGCTTTCACTTTTGTGGGATATCAAATAGATATGACCGAATCGGGTGAAATCATCAATAAAAGTGATGAAATAGGACTTCCCGCGTCTTGTCTTGACATTCATCGGACCACATATGTCCGAATGGATAAGCTGTAATGGAACCTCGGCCCTTGTGCCGGTTCCAAACGGCTTGCGACAAGATTTCCTCACAAGGCAATGTTCGCAGGTCGACATTTCAACCTTTGAAACATTGGATAGAAGGCCACGTTTGGCAAGTCTATCCATACGCGTTGGTTCAATATGACCAAGCTTTGCGTGCCAACTAATTATATTAGACTCATTAGTCAAATAATTTGTCACAAGGAAATTTTCATTACATGAGGAATTATACATTGTACTTATTACAATAAATCCTTTGAAATATAAACCCAGTATCAATAAAGGAATTATTACAAAAATAGGTCCATATTACAATCATGAAGGAACCAATTATAACCAAGACTCATTAAATTGACCACAGTTTTAATATTCCTTTGAATATATGGAATGAAGAGAACATCATGAAGTAGGAGAGTGTGGCCGTTGTCCAAGACTAGCTTGCGAGTCCCAACGCCTTTCACTTCAACACGTGTGTTGTTTCCTACATTGATCCACTTCATTCCTTGGGGTATCCGGTGATACTCCACGAAGGACCGTCTGTCCCTTGTTATGTGGTTGGTGGCACCTCGTCACTTCCACTCGCACACAAACGAGCATAGTGACCGAGCTTGTTGCACTTGAAGCACTTGATCCTTTTCAAGTCTTTCTTCTTGTGCCATTTGTTGTGCCCACCCTTATGTCTTGGTAGACTCAGGTTGCTTATTACGTTCATTAGAAGACTTCGAACGATCTTTACGTTTCTTTCCCCCGTGTGAGGAACTAGCAACCATGTGCACTTCTGCACTTGGCTTCGCAGCCGCAAGCCGCTCTTCCTCTAATTCGAGGTGCTTGGAAACATCGTTGAAGGTCTTGATGCTCTCATTATGAGTGAGATGCATCTTCATCTGATCCCACCCATTTGGTAGGGAACGTATGACTGCTTGGATTTGTTGCTCATCTGTGAGCACATGACCTGCATCCTTTAACTCCGAGATAAGGTTCGCCATATGTCGCAGATGTTTCCCAATGGAATGATCTGGACGTTTCTTATATGAATCGAACCTTATAGTTAATGAGCGAAGTTTGGACACCGATGTGCCACCGAACTTCTCCTCTAGCTTGGACCATATGTCCATGGCTAGGTCATGTTATCGGAAGATGCGCATTATGTCATCAGCCATACTGCTTAATAACGTAATGCGCGCTATCTTGTTCTTCCGAGACCAAGCATCAAAAGCTTCCTTGTCTCGTCGGTGTTGGGCCGTAGTGCCCAACCTGGGTTCAATCATTACGTTCTTTAGAGTTTCGAGCACTTCTTGCTCCTCTAAAACGTATTGTATCTTAATGGACCAAAGTTTGTAATTATCGTCGTTGAGTTTTTCACCTCTGTTTAACTCAGCGACGATATTCTTTGAAGCGGAAGACATTTTACTTTTAAAATGCTGCAAAAGACATAAAACCGAAGGTTTGATCAAAAACATTGCATAAAAATTCTTAAAATATAACTCCCACTTGAAATAAAAATAGAATATCCCATTTGGATAGTTCTAAAATTCAAATCCCACTTGGAATTATATTATATTTGATAAGTTACTTTCGAAAAATATTGAAGATGTTGTTCTAGAATCGAAAAGGTCTCTACGATTCCAATCACCATCTAGAACAACCTTCAATATTCCCCCATCACTTATCAAACAATAGTACTCTTATAGTACTAGCAGCGGAAAACGAGTTTGAAAACGTATTTTTCAGATATAATTCCCACTTGAAATGATAATAGAATATCCCATATGGATAGTTCTAAAATCAACTCCCACTTGGAATGATATTCATAATTTGATAAGTTACTTTCGAAAAATATTGAAGATGTTACTCTAGAATCGGAAAGGTCACTTTGTTTCCAATCACCATCTAGAGTAACTTTCAATATTTCTCCCTCACTTTATCAAATGTTAGTACTCTTATAGTACTTTGCAGCGAAAAAGCGTTTTTTTGAAAACTTATTTTTCAAAACGTATGAAAACGTATTTTTCAAAAAAAATGAATATTTCATCTTAGTACCCTTATGATACTTAGTGAAACATTCGGCACTTCCTGACCATTTGTCGGGAGTGAGCCGTAGCCGTGCCTAGGTTGGATCCCCCTTTTGGGATTTTCTGCAAACTATCGTCGCTGGCTCCCGTATGGATCCAGGCGTTTCTCCCCGTATGAGAGAATTTTGATGCAGACGACTGTCGTTTGGCCCCGTATGGGCTAGTTGGCACGTTCATGTTCAACCAAGGCCTTTTGCCGAATTGGTCTGAATCACTGCCAGCCAATGCCGATCAGTCCGGCCCCCCCGGCCAGACCCTGACCGCTGCCATGGCCGACCGTGGCCATGGCAGCGGCCAGGGCCGGCCATCGGCCAGGCCATGGCCGAGGCCAGGGCTGGCCAGACCCTGGCCTCTGCCAGGGCCGGGGCTGGCCAGGCCCTGGCCTGAGGCCAGGGCTGGCCAGGCCCTGGCCTGAGGCCAGGGCGCTGCCCTGGCCTCTACCAGGGCGGCCAGGGCCCTGGCCGGGGGCCAGGGCCCCTGCCCTGGCCCCGGCCAGGGCGGCCAGGCCCTGGCCTGAGGCCAGGGCGCCGCCCTGGCCTCTGCCAGGGCGGCCAGGCCCCTGGCCGGGGGCCAGGGCCCCTGCCCTGGCCCCAGCCAGGGCGGCCAGGCCCCCGCCCTGGCCTCTGCCAGGGCGGCCAGGCCCCTGGCCGGGGGCCAGGGCGCCGCCCTGGCCTCTGCCAGGGCGGCCTGGCCACTGGCCGGGGCCAGGGCCCCTGCCCTGGCCCCGGCCAGGGCGGCCTGGCCACTGGCCGGGGCCAGGGCCCCTGCCCTGGCCCCGGCCAGGGCTGCCAGGCCCTGGCCTGAGGCCAGGGCGCCGCCCTGGCCTCTGCCAGGGCGGCCAGGCCCCTGGCCTGAGGCCAGGGCGCCGCCCTGGCCTCTGCCAGGGTGGCCTGGCCCCTGGCCGGGGCCAGGGCCCCTGCCCTGGCCGCGGCCAGGGCTGCCTGGCCCTGGCCTGGCCGCGGCCAGGGCCTTCTGGCCCTAGCCGTGGCCGGCCATGGCCGGCCGGCCATGGCCATGGCCGGCCATGGCCCTTTGGCCATGGCCGGTTTCCCCTTTCATGGGGTGGCCGCACACCCCCGCCGGAGGGGGTTGCCGCGGTGGTTATTGGCCGTAGCCAACCCTCTCCACATGGGGAGAGGGGTGCATGGTCTTCATAACCCATTTGGCCATGGTGCACATGCACTAATATTCATCTTCCCCGATGGGAATAACCACCACCTTCTTCTCCGGTGAAGCACCCGTTCGTCGAGGAAGTAGTTGTCCTCCAAAGGCCGTGTGCCAAAAAATTGAACCCACTTCAAAAATTCGTAAACTACGCGCTCCACATGAAGAGAGCGCCCATTCCCTATGAATGGAGACTCAGCATCCATGAAGAGAGCGAGTTTGACGATATGAACGGTCGGTTCTTCCCGTCACGGAGAGTTCCTGCCATATCCGTAATGACAGAAGACCCTAACGTGAAAAGAACAACCGCTGTGTTCTCTCCGTCACGAAGCGTTCCTACCATATCCGTAATGGTAGGATACCCATCCGTGAAAAAGACAACAACTCGTTCATAGTTTCTCCGGGGCGAACCCGTATGGCTCCGATACCATTGTAGGATCCTGCCAAAACAGAGTTAGGATCGATAAATGAAGTTGAGACTTACGCTTGCGTATGCAGCACGGTAGTCTACGAACTTCGCCTTCGGATTCGCCACGACGGATCGAGTCTTCTCACGAACGGAGTAAGGCTACTAAATCCACAATCTAAATCTCTACTTTTAGATTAAGAACTTGGATAAAGGGAGAGGAAGTATTTCGGCAGAGCTTCGCTAGAATGAAGATGCATGCATGAATGTCATGCAAAAGTGTAAGGAAATGGCTAACCCTTGGGTCTTATTTATAGCCCCCAAGGTAGTTATTTTAGGATAAATTGTTCCTTTGGAACAAAATAACTAAGGTGTACCATCGTACATGGCATATTATAAGCTTAAGTTGTACCATATGCATGGTACAATATAAGCTTAAGATATTACCCCTTTATTAGCCATATGTCGCATGCACTTATGCACATATAATGCGACTTTCCCATCAATCTAGAGATCCTCTCCGCAAGGGAACATATTCCCTTTGCGTACGACTTCGTGTACGCGACGTTCGAGGTCCGTATTTCCTCGTACATCCCCCACAAGGGTGTACTAACGTCTTCCATATCCAACACCTTAATCATCTCTACCTTGCATTCAAGGAAGGGATTTCACCTTGGTTTATTATGTTTAGGAATTGTTCATAGCTATGTTAGGATGAGAGATGATGTTGTTATGTATGTTGAAATCCTTGCTTAGATTATGTTGTTATCCATGCTTAAATTATGTTTTCATCACCATGCTTAGATTATGTTGTTATATTACATACCATGATTAGATTATATTGTTATCACCATACTTAAATTATGTTATCACCATGCTTATATTATGTTATTATCATCATGCTTAGATTATGTTCTTATCACCATACATGATGTTACATATTATGATTAGATTATGTTGTTATCACCATGTTTAAAGTATGTTGTCATCACCATGTTTAGATTTTTTTTTGGTTATCACCATGCTTAAATTATGGTGTTATCACCATACATTATGTTACATATCAGGATTAGATTATGTTGTTATCACCATGCTTAGATTATGTTGTTATCACCATACATCATGCTACATATCATGATTAGATTATGTTGTCATCACGATGCTTAGATTATGTTGTTATCAACATACATATTGTTACACATCATGATTAGCATTGTTCACTTCTTAAGTGAACATTGCGCTCGAGCAGAAAAAATTAAAAAAAAGAGAGAGACGAGGGCTGCTATTAGTTCGCGAGAAAGGAGAGAGAAAGGGGGCCCACATCCACACATTTCGAACCGTAATCCACGAAAAAAGCGGAGATTTTGGTGGAAGAAAATTCTGCTCTACCTCGGCGACACGTCGGAGCCAATGCGGCAAATTCTTATCAGAAAATTTTGAAGGAAAGAAACAAAAGAGCCATGAATCCCTCCTGAAAAATCCCTACAGTGCATGTATAGGGCCTCAACAGTGAAAAATCCTCACGTTCTAACCCATTTCCAACTTGTGGAACATGCCCTAAGTAAAGAAAGTGACCGCAATGATCAATGTGATTATGATGTCCATGAAACAAATATTTTCGGATTTTTATTTTAAATGTAGAGAATAATGGATATCATATGATATATGAGGTAAGCCTCTTATACGGTATTCAAAACCCGACCCTTCATTATTTTTAGAAGATTATAACTACTCATTTGGATATCATATTCTAAAATGCCAAAACACCATATATCATTGAACCCAATAAATTTTACATGTTCATCTACCCGTCGCAAAAGACACATTCATTCAAAACCATTAAATTTGCAACTGGTGGATGAACAACAAAACCCCTTAGGTTCAACGGATATTTAGTGTTTTGGGGTTTGCAAATATGTAGATCAAAATGAACGGTTCTGATCCTCCAAAAATAACAAATGGTGTAGTTTTAGAGGCATATATATATAGGGCTTCCCAATATGTGATAAGATACACATTATTCTCTCTCTGTGTGTATGAATAATGGGTATCATATGACATATGAGGTAAAGGCTTATATGCTGCTTTCAAAACTCCCCTCTCCGCTATTTTTTTGAAGGATCAGAACCGTTCATTTTGATCTTCATATTCTAAAACCCCAAAACATTGAATATTGCATGAACTCAAAAGGTTTTGATGTTTATGCACCTATTGCAAAAGATTTTGATGTTTATGCACTTGTTGCAAAAGTTCTATTCATGCAAAACCGTTAAATTTGTGACGGAAGGATGAACAGACAAAACCTCTTGGGTTCATCCAATATTCGGTGTTTTAGGGGTTTAGAATATATAGATCAAATTGAATAGTTCTCAGCTTCCAAAATATAGCTAAGGGTGGATTTTTGGACGTGTATATGAGGATTTGCATTGTATGTCATATGATACCTAAAGCATCATAAGTCATATGATACATGCATACATGCACACATACATACATATAAGGATTATATATATGTGACGTTAACGCAGGAAATTTCATGTGCTGACAGCTCACGGCTCCCCTCTTCCCATTTTGTAAAATTTTTAAAGTTGTTGGAAATCTGACACAATATCAAACAACATCTAAGTGTACACAGTGGACTATATGAAGATAATGTGTCGCCAACTAAATCAATGTAGAGTTGTGATCTTGAAAGAATCATAAGAAGCACAAGAAAACACCACAAAATCATGACCAAGCAATTACACATAGAGGCAAGGATTTATACTGGTTCAGCCCAACCTATGGCTTACATCTAGTCTTCTGTTATCATAGTTTTTATTAGATCAGAGATTGTAATACAGAGAATACACCGACTATAAATCTCCTTCAAACCAATGTATGCCTTCTCGACAAAATAACTCCAGCACTCTAGCAATTACAATGTCTCATGCACACAACCAATAGAAAGATCTTACCAGAAACTCTAGAACAAGGAATACCTCCTCTCCCAAATCTCGTACTCACCTCAAACCACTTTCGTCGCCTATCACTGGCAAAAGATCGGCTTCTCTCTTAATGATGTAATGAATTTTCTCAATTCTCTGTCGTGTTCCGTCAAAAGTGTATCTCTGGGTATTTATATCATAAGAATCCTTCCTAGCATAGTAGAGGACGTTTTAGATCATATCTATCTGATTAAAACCCAATAGAAATCAAAGGTCCAGATTAGAAGCTGAAATCTGGGCGTATTAGGGTTTCTGGGCATTGACATGGCTGATATGTGACACGGCCGTGCGTAGAACTGCGTAATCTGCCTATAGATCCAGAAAAATTGGCATGGCCATGTTGACGATCGACATGGTCGTGTCCAAATAAAACAAAAAGTTGCCTGCCAGTACTGCTAGATCCGCACGGCCATGTTGGGTATAGTACGACAGTGTCCAAATAAAACATAAATTTACATGTCCGTGTTGCTGGATCTGCACGGCCATGTTGGGTAAACATGGACGTATTCAATCTGTGACAGAAAGAAGATACTCCTGTACTGACATGCACGGCCTTTCCAAAACTAGCACGGTCGTGTCACCTCCCAGATTTCAAATTTGAAGCACTAATTAACAAACTGTACACTGCTTCAAACTTCTTCAACAACCATGGAACATACTGCTCTCTCTGTAACTCTACCCAAATACCAAACATCTCTACTCAGATCTAGAATTTACAAAACTCTCATGACAACAAAAAATCATTAACCACTCACCATGTATATATCAAGCTCAAGCAATGCATAAGCTTGACTACGGAAATGATCTTTGTAAGCATATCTGTAGGATTATAATCCTTCAAGACCTTCTCCTGTTCTATCACCTTCTTCTCTTCTTGAAGAAATAAGTACGGCACTTCTATATGCTTGTCGTCGAACTATAGGCCTGATGCTCTGCCAAGTGGATTGCGCTCTTACTGTTGCAATAAACCTTTGTCACTTCTTGCGATATACCCACGTCTCTCAGTAGAGTTCTCAAGTACTTTCCTTCCTTGATCACCTCAACTGCAGATATTAGTTTCGGCTCGGTGGTTGACAGTGCTACAATAGGCTGAAGTATCGATCTCCAAGATATCACGCCAGTGCCCAATGTGAACACATACCCAGTCGTAGATCTCCTTCTGTCTCTGTCACCTGCATAATCTATATCGCAGAATCCAGATATCCCCAACCCGTCTCCGTTGCTATAACACAAACCAACGCTGGTTGTTCCATTTAGATATCTCAGTATCCATTTCATAACTTGTCAGTGTTCCTTTCCTGGATGTGCCATGTACTTACTGTCGACTCCAACTACCTGGTCTAAGTCTGGACATGTAAAAACCATGGCATACATCAGACTTCCCACGGTACTAGCAAAAGGGAATGTAGACATGTAGCTACCTCCTCATCGATGCTAGGTGACAATCTCACAGAAAGATGGAAGTGATTTCCTAGCGCTGTGGTGACAGGCTTCACCTTCTCCATTCCATAGCATGCTAGGACTTTCTTTATATAATCCTCTTGTCTCAACCTCAATTTCCTAATCTTCCTGTCTCTGCTGATTTCCATACCAAGGATCTTCTTTGTAGGCCCTAGATCCTTCATGTCAAACTCTTCAACAAGCTTCTCCTTCAGCCAATTGATTTCCTTCATGTCGCGATCAGCATATCGTCAACGTATAGAAGCAAGCATATCCTTGACCCACCATCAAGTGTGTGAACTTAAACACATTGGTCCTTTATACTCCGCTCGAAATCATGCGCAATTTGAAGGAGTCAAATCTCTTATACCACTGCCTTGGACTTTGTTTTAAACCATATAAGGATTTTCTTCAGCTTGCATACCTTCTGCTCTTGCCCCTTCATCACGAATCCTTCAGGCTGGCACATGTAGATTTCTTCATCAAGCTCCACATGTAAGAACACCATCTTAACATCCAGCTGCTTCGACTCTAAGTCCTGAACTGCTAGCAAGGCCAATAACACACGAATGGGCGTGTGTCTCATTACAGGCGAGATGATCACATTGTAATCTTCTCCCTTCTTCTGTGTGAATCATTGGCCACCAACCGAGATTTATACCTCAATCGTCGAAATCTACTTCATTGACCTTATATACCCACTTGCAACCAATGCCCTTTCTATCATTGGGCAATTCTACCAATTCCCAAGTGCCATTCTTATTGAGGGATTCCATCTCCTCTTCCATTTCTAGTCGCCACTATGCAACTGTGCTCGAAGTCTGTGCTTCATCAAACATCAAGGGCTCCTCATGCTCTATGTTCAAGGCGTATACATACATGTCATCCAGTGCAAAAGTAGAAGCAGAATAGTTCCACTCTCCAATCTCTCTGGTGCTCTTCTAGTCCTTAATGACATATGCACCTCTGGTTAACCCTGGGCAGGAACTTCACAATGAGTCTGAATATGATCTGTCTGTATCTGCTCTTTCACACACACACACACACACACACACACACACACACACACACACACACACACACACACACACACACACACACACACAGTAGTCGGGTCCTAGCCTGTCTCAGCATCTCAGGTCTCTATCTCCAGTGTAGGTGGCTCGACCTTAACGTCGACCTCCTCAGGCCTATGTCCACCATCTGAATGAGTCATCTCCAGCCTGACCATCGAAAAATCATCAAATATGACAAGCCTACTAGTGAACGTCTCCTTGGACATAGGATCCAGCAACGTGTATCCATTCACTCCCTCTTGATATCTAAGCAAGATGGCCTCCCTGGCCCTCGAATCTAGCTTGTCCTCCTTCTGCAAAGCATAGGCAGTACATCCAAATATCCTCAAGTACGAGTAGTCACATGTCTTCTATGTCCATACCTCCTCAGGAATTTTGAAACTGATCATCGATAATGTTAGTCTATGCACGAGATGCACAGTGGTAGTCACAGCTTCACCGTAATATTCCTTAAGAAGTCCAGTAGTAAGCCTCAAGCATCGGCACTTCTCCATCAGTGTACTGTTTAATCTCTCTACAACACCATTTGACTGTGGATCTCCAGGCGTAGTGTAGTGCCGTAAAATATCCTAAGATCAGTAGAATTCTTTGAACACCCTTAATGAGTACTCACTACTGTTGTCTATTTCATCAAATAGATCCACACCTTCTTCATGAAATCATCAATAAAGGACACGAAATACTTCGCTCCTCCGATGGTAGGTACATAAGTTGGCCCCCATGCATCTGAATGTACATAGTCAAGTAGCCCTTTGCTGCTATGCTCTACGATCCTAAGCCGTGTCTTTGTCAGGTTTCCTTCTACACACTTCTTGTATAACTCCAATCTCTTCTCTCTGGCTTGTATCAACTTCCTTTTGTGAAGAACATCCAATGAATTCTCACTTGGATGCCCAATGCAAAGATGCCATAGCTTTGTCGATTCTTCATCATCTATGCCCTGAGAGATGCTAACCTCACCCTCCACAGTGTATCCCTATAATGCATATAAGTTTTGTACTCTCTTTCCCGTTATCACAATAAGAGAACACTTGGACACTTTTAGTAGATCACCTTCTATTACCGTCATGTACCCAAGTCCTACTAAAGCTCCAATAGAAATCAGACTCTTTTTCAAGTCTGGTACGTGACGCACATCTAAAAGTGTCCTGATGACCCAATCATGCATTTTGATTCGCACATCTCCTACACCAACTCTGTTGCACACCATAGCTTCCCAATCAGAACGTTTCCACCTTCTCTGGAACACTGCAAACTAAACCAACTCATGTGAGATGCAATATGATAATAACATCACAAATGAAAAAGCCAGGAGATCCCTAGATCTCCCGATGCAGTCGCCATCAGAAATCAAAAGCTGTGGGAACAATTTAGTTGCCATCCCGATGTAGTCACCATCATCACTGCTCTTGCTACCGATTCCCACATAGGCAGAACCAGAAGCTTCATCCTTGCCTTTTCCATTCTTTTTTAGCTTAGGGAAGTCTCATTTCCAATGTCATGTCTCCTTGCACAAGTGATACCTGTCCTTGCACCCTCGTGATTTAGATCTTTAGCTACCATTGTCCTTCCTAAAACTATGGTTGCCTCTGGAATCCTAACGTCACTGATGAAGAGTGCATCCTCTTGATCACTACTTTCTAGTCCAATCACTCTGACACGAATAACCTTAGATTGTAATGTGGATTCTACCTCCTCCAGAGATAATGTTTCACGCCCATATACCATGGACCTAACCAACGGGTCATTATCATCTGTCAGAGATCATAATAATATCATCACCAATTGTTCGTCCTCGATGTTCATCCCCCATGCTTTGCAAATCAGACACAATCTTCGTAAAAGCATCGATGTGCCTTAACATGGGCTCCCTCTCTCATCTTCAGTACATATAAATGTTGCATCAAATACAACCTGCTTGTCAGATTCTTCTTTGCATAGAGCGCCTCCAACCTGCTTGTCAGATTCTTCTTTGCATAGAGCGCCTCCAGCTTCTTACAAAGCTTCTCCGCAGTAGCCTCCTCAGACACCTTTCTGAGAACGGCATCTGTAAGTGATAACTACAGTGCGCTCAATGCCTTTCACTCCATCTCAGCCTTCTGTGCCTCTATAACATCCTTGTCAAAATTGTCTTTCTCAAAGATAATTTATGAGTAACCATCTCTCATAAGAAATGCATTCATCTTTAATCTCCAAAGATTGAAGTCGTTTCTCCCAGTGAACTTTTCCTTCTTGAACGATGTTAGACGACGACATCTTGACTCATTACTTCTTCCTCACCAATAGATCTGACACCACTTGTTGGGAATCTGACACAATATCAAACAATACCTAAGTGTGCACATTAGAATATATGAAGATAATGTGTCGCCAACTAAATCCATGCAGAATTAGGATTTTGAAAGAATTATATGAAGCACAAGAAAGGACCACAAAATCAAGACCAAGCAATCACATAGAGAGGCAAGGATTTATACTGGTTCGGCCCAACCTATGACCTACGTTTGGTTTTCTGTTGTCACGGTTTCCACTAGATTAGAAATGATAATACAAAGAATAAACCAACTACAAATCTCCTCCAAACCAATGTATGCATTCTCGACAAAATAACTCTATCACTTTATCAATTACTATGTCTTATGCACACAACCAATGGAGCTATCTTACCAGAGACTCTAGAACAAGGAATTCTGTTTAGGACCTGTTGCTACACAATACATTAGAGGGGGTGATAGTGTAAAGGCAAGCAAAAGTACATGATTAAAAGTTACCAAAATTAAGCTCACAACACAGCGAAAAATAAAGCGATAATCTCAATAAACCCCACCACAATAAGGAAATACATCAAAACAAATCGTAAACAGACGAGACATATCCTGGTTTGGATCACTATTCCAAGGTGATCCTACTACATTCCCACGTTGCAATCACACTCCATGGATTCCACTATTAAGCCTTTTTACAATGCACACAATTCTCCCACTACAGGAGTAAAAATAAAAAATCCCTTCCCAGGATACCAACACGCACTTTTCACAAGTGCCACACTCTTTTCACAGGAGCTTATCTTTTTACAAGAGCCTATCTTTTCCAAGATAGCAAACCCTATTCCAATAGTAATCCATATTCCAAGGGAATCACACCTCTCTTTCTAGAGAGACACTCCCACAACCTAGAGCAAGGTTTCTAAATGAAACACAAATGAAACTACAATCTTCTTATTGCCTTGATTATACTTACAACCCATGAAGTGTAGAGGCAAAGAAAAATTGTTGTTCAAGTGCTAGATGTAAGCTTGATGCACTATTGGACTTCCTTTGAGCTTGGAATTCAAATCAACATTGGGGAGCTCTACAGGAAATGAGAGAAATGAAGTGAGAATGAAATCTTCTCTCTAGTTTTTGGATCTCTAAAATACTTTCAATATGTGTGGAGAGATGCCAAAAACAACCCTTTAAACTGGCTTAAAATAAGCTCACAAACCAGCCATCAAAACGCCAAGAAAATGGATAGAAACGACTAGTCCAAAAACACAACGGCTAGTTTTTGGGGGTCGACCAGGTGCCTGGTGAAGTGTGACTAGGCCCCTGGTTAACTGTTCAGACGACTGGTCTGACGTTATACAGCGTATGACAGAATCTACCGAGAATGACACTTGATCACTAAAAATCATAACGTCCTCAAATGGACTCCGATTGAGGTGATTCAAGAAGCATTGAAAAGACAAAAAAATAGCTTAGATGGATAAGAAATTTCAACCACATTAAAACTGACAGCAGTTTGAATACAGACTTACTGCAGAAAGACATATTGCTGAAAAAAGAGAGCACTGAAATATTGGCTCAACTGACTAGACTTCTGGAGTTCATCGGCCAGGCGTCTGGACCACTGTTCATATGTCTGGTGATTGAAATTCAGATGTCTGGACTTCCTAGGGATTGGCCATCAAACAACGGATATGTCAGACGTCTGATGAATGTATTCCAGACGCATTGCAATACGCTGAAAACATAATTTAGAGCGTTTTGGCCATTCAACATATTGGGATGGATTCTAGGAAGTTCTTATGGATCACTAAGATGGAAATAGACATGAATAAGTGTGTGTGTCCATTTAATCAAGGCATACAAATATTCTACAAAAGAAGGAGTTCTCGTGATCGTATTATATTTATACCGCAAGCGCATGGTGAGGTTGTAGCGCTAACGGGTCGTCCTCTAAGAGACCGACGTTGAATACCGATTTCTTTCTAAGTTCGAAAGCTACGCGATCAATATGATGCTATGGTAAATAATACGAGAAAATGTCAAATAATAAGAGCTCTATGACCTAGGTATCCCCACTATTGAATTGAGGTTATGATTGAATTAAATTAACTAATCGTTGGATTCATGGGACTCGGAAGAGGTCGTCTAACCTAAGGGCATTATCCTACCTCCTACTCTCGTAGTGCATGATAGGATATTCCCTTATGTTATCCCTACCCCCCACTCTCGTGACGCTATGATAGGACTACCTAACCTATATCGATGTCGACTCTCGTCGATGCATCGATAAACATTAGGTGCATTACGTCCGACGAATGTCCTCGATCTTGCTCCATACCACTCTTGTGGATTAGGATTTAGATCTATGTTAGGAGGTCTCTAATCGATGTTTGACTCTCGTAAATCGCATCAATAGTATGGATAAATGTAGGGATTGAACACCCTAGATTAGTCCTGACTCTCTCCGATGGCTAATCTAATTAACCACAATGGAGGAGGTGAATATACATTGATAATTAACATCCTAACATATCCCAAATTATCAATTAGCCAATAATTAATCAATATCTATTCAATTCATAGATATATTCAATGGGGTTCAACCCATGGCCCTAGATGATGACTACTCACAATCCATGGATGCAAACTCAATCAACATTGCAGATATAATAGCCATGGAAATAGATTCAATGTAGAGATTCTTAATCAAGGGATCCACAATAACAGAGACTAAGAAAACTAATTATATTATCAAGATTAGAGTCTAAAACATAATCAACCAAAATACTAATCAAACATACAAAAGAGTATTAAAGATTTATACCTGATTAATCTCTGCAAAATCTTTGAAAAGTGGAATAAAAATGCATCCTTAGGCGCAAGGGAGGCAGAAGACTATTTATACCCCTGAAAAAAGACCCAAAAGACCCAAAAAGTACACCTGGCGACACCCACTAACCCTAGGGGGCCCATTTGGATGCGACCGTGTCGAATACGATGCATTCGCATCGTATACTTGTGTACATTAGAGCTCAGGTACCCTCAATGATACAACCACCTGCAGTGACCATGCGACCGCGTCATCTGGAACTTTGGTCTCCATTTTCTCTTTGAAACAGTCACGTCAAGTGTCTGTTTGGCTTCATCTTCCCTCTTCATAATGCGGCCACGTCATTCATCAAACGACTACGTCGAATACGATTTTCTTTTCTTCTCTTCTTGGATGACACGACCGTTTGGCGTTCTTTACGGACCACGTCGATGTGGAAATTGGGGCAGCTGGGGTGTCCTAGTAAGGTGGCCGTGTGTAATTACCACGTGGTCACGAGTGCTTTGTTCTTCTTCTTCCCCTTGGATACTTCGAGCCCTCGTTCCTAGATTTTCTTGCACTTTCTCGCCTTTTTCATGCTCCAAGGTCTTGATTTTGTTCACTGATCTGGAACGCAAATAATAGTCCTAAAAGAGTAAAAGGAAACAAAAGCAGGGAAAATGTGATGGAACAGAGGATAAAATAAAGTAAAACGTGCATGAAATGAGTGCATGCGCACACACATTGCTCATCAAGGAGCAAAATACATGAAGAATCATAAAATGATTTACATTATTCTTGATTCTTCATGGCTTCAATGTCTATTGATACATGCCTTGAGTCCATCTACCAACACCATATGTTTTGTCTCCCTTGATATAATCAATATTAAATAACTGAGATTAAAACATAACAGATGATTAGCACACAACGTAATGTTGATCATCATCAAAACAACATTGGTCTTGAACTCAAGTACCAACATTCTCCTCTTTTTTGATGATGACAAAACATTATGTAAAAATATAACATAAACATTAAAAATGCAATGTGTACTAACAAACTCCCCCTATCAATATGCATTTGTGCACAAAGTGAACAATTAAAGAAAAAATCATATTGATGGGTGTTATATAAAACAATACCAAAAATGTATATGCATAAAGGCAAATTGTATATTTTTTTACATAACCTATATTTCTCCCCCTTTAGCATATCAAAAAGATGGGAAGGTGCCAAATTCATATACCCAAGGAAAGGGAAAACCTACTCATATGCACAACATAATGTAAATGACATAACATGGCATATGAAATACAAATAAACATGCTAGCAAGCAATTGTTCAACACTCCCCCTAAATCATACGAATCATGCAAAATTGGTAGCTATAGACATCCTCACATTAAAAATGGGTACATAAAGTGATCAACTTGCATCGTAACTAAGCAATAAAGTAAGTGTGTAAGTTCTAGCAAGGAATAAACCAAACAAATGAGGAGTTTGGTTTCCATATATAGTCGCATGAAAATATAACATTACGAACATAGGAGTCTATATACGAGTTCCTAACATGTCGAGAAACATTCTTAGGAATCCACAAAGAACGTGATGTGGGTTCCCTAAGGAGAGGTCGTGTAGGAGCATGAATAGGAGGTGTGGGTGCACGCTTATGAGGTGGAACATAAACATCGGCGTGTCCTGTGTGTGAAACATGAGGTTTAGCATTCAAATTATTCACACGAGATAAATTTCTACCATTCATAGGAACATTTGATACATGCAAAGTATGAGAGGATTCATTATAAGCATGCAAACAATGTAAATATTTCCTATTGGTAGAAACATCATGCATGTGCAAGGATGAAGAAGTATTCATAACAAATTGTTTTTGAACGGGCTTCTTACGCAATGAAGTGTACATATAAGTAGATTCTTCTTTGTCTTTATATTCAAAGTTGATTTTTGGCCAAAAGAAGACTTGAATGTGACAACCCCCTTAGAAGGCTCCCCCACAAAATTATTTTGGGTGCTTCTATAGGAAGAGCTTGGGTTGGTCATGCTAAAGGCAGAGGATCCCAAAACCTTGTCCTTACTCAAATGAGTAAATAATAGCTCATAATTTTTCAAAAGTGAAGCACTGTCTTCATCCCTCTTGGATAGATATGAGCTAAGCTTAAGACATTGAGATTTGAGAGCCAATGTCTTATTTCTCAAAGCGTCAATTTGAGAATTCTTCTCATGCTTGACGGAGTCACTATCTGAGTGCATATTCTCCAATTGGAGTTTGAGAGAAGCATTTTCATCTCTCAAAGCACTAATTTGAGAAACAAAGACCATCTTTCTCGGTATGACATGAATTTAATTCTACTTGATGTGTGGCAAACAGACTCTCTTTCACAGATTGGTGAAAATCATGATTATACTCAATTTGAGATTTAATAGAGTTATACTCAACTAACAGTGCCGTATAACTAGCTTTTAAATCATTGCGTTGAAAATTAAGAGAGTTACGAGATACCTCTTTTCCATCGATGCTCTCATCATCGCAAGACTCGATTAAGTCGACTTCTCCTTTTCGAAGTTCACCTCAAGATATTCACATATCTCATGTGCCATCTCAAAATCCATTACTTTATTTGCAATTTTCGGGGAGAGGGCATTAAGAAAAGCAATCCTGGCTTGAGCATCTGAAGTAAGAAACTTTGACACCTTATGCTCTTCAAGCCAACGGCACATGTTCTTCCTCCATTTCGAAAAGTGTTTGCCTTTGAAGACGGGAGAAATGGAGGATGGTTGTTGAGATACCGACATCTTGCTTGCAAAAGCCACCATACTAAGCATCTATGTCCATTGTGCCATGCATTGAGTCCATCATCCCAACACCATATGTTTTGTCTCCCTTGATATAATCAATGTTAAATAACTAAGACTAAAACATAAAAGATGATTAGCACACAAGATAATGTTGATCATCATCAGAAAAATATTGATCTTGAACTCAAGAACCAACAAATTTCTCTTCTCCCATAGCTCGTAATCACCTCGAAGTCCTTTCATCGTCTATCACAGGTAAAAGATCTGCTTCTCTCTTGAAGACGCAATGAATTCTTCTTAATTCTTCGTTGCATGCCGTTAAAAGTGTATCTCTAGGTATTTATATCATCGGAATCCTTTTTAGGGTAGTAGATGACGTTTTAGATCATGTCCATCCGATTAAAACCTAATAGAAATCAATGGTCCAGATTAGAAGCCGAAGTCTAGGAGTATTAAGGTTTCTGGGCATCAACACTACCATGCTGATATGCGACACGGTCGTGCACAGAACTACGTAATCTGCCTGTAGCTTCCGAATAATCAGCACAGCCGTGTTGATGGTTGACATGACCATGTCCAAATAAAACAGAAAGTTTCCTGCCAGTGCTACTGGATCCACACGGTAGTGTTGGGTATAGCATGGTCGTGTCTAAGTAAAATAGAAAGTTACCTGTCAGTGATGTTGGATCCGCACGGCCGTGTTGGATATAGCACGGCCGTGTTCAATCTGTGACAGAAAGCTGATACTCATGTACTCATAAGCACGGCCGTGCCAAAACTTGCACGTCTGTCTCACCTACCAGATTTTAAATTTGAAGCACTAATCAACAGTTGTACACATTCTAAAACACTAGAACCCCAACTGTGGGTGGATCCTAGAGGTATTTGACTCTCGATCCATCCATTGCAAAAAGTTCTATCCTTCTGAAACCATTGAATTTGAACGGATAGATCGAGGGTCAAATAGTATTGGACTCACTTGATTTTTTTTGTGGTGACTATCCATGATATGTAGAACGAAACCCAAAAAAAATTTAGAATTTTTTAAATAAAATTTTGCTGACAACGCAAGAAATTCCATGTGCTATCAGAAGATATTCTTTTTTATCTGTGTGTATGTGTATATCTTATACAAATGAGGGATGTTTGTGAATGGGTTTACTAACTAGGACAAAGATGTGAATAGAAAGATGGTTGACATTTAATCTTAAGGAATCAATGGTTAGGATGGTAATTTGTGAAATTTTTGAGGGAACCCCTAAAATTTTGGAGGAAACTAGAATTTTAAATTGGGGGATGGAACTAAATTTCTGGAGGAACTAAAACATAAAATTTGGGGAGAAATTCAATTTGGAGGGAACTAAATTTTGGGATGAATTAAATTTTAAATTTCTAGGAACTAAATCGGGATGAACTAAATTTTTGGGGACCTAAATTCTCTATGGGAACTAAATTTTAGTTTGAATGTGGGTAAAAATTTTCCTTGCGTGGGTATTTTGAAGGCGGCTGTAAATTTTTTAGAAGATTTTGAATGTGGTTGAATTTTAAGGGTATGATATTTTAATGAGAGTACAAAATTTTTTTTGGGGGAAGCGTTTTTGAATATGTTGAAATTTTTCTAGAGACTGTTTTGAAAGTCACGTGAACTATGGTCAAGAGTTATGACTAGTGTGTGTGTGTGTGTGTATAGAATAATGGAAAACATATGATGTCACCTTCTAAAACTTTATCTTTTCAGAAGATCGGACCCGTTGATTTTGTCCTTTAAATTCTAAAACCCCAAAATACCAAATATCGGGTGAACTCAATGGTTTTGCATGTTCACCCATATGTCACAAACAGTTCTATTCTTGTGAAACCATTAAATTTGGGACCGATAGAAGATCGGTAAAACCCCTTGGGTTCACTCAATATTTGGTGTTTTGTGGTTTATACCATGAAGATTAAAATGAACGGTTCTGATCGGCCAGGAAAAAGAGGATGGACTTTTTAAGGTATATATGTGGCTTACCCACATATGTTATATGTGTCTTACTATTCTCATAAATGTGTGTGTGCATTTGTATGCGTGTGCGTGCACAAAAAATATATACGTATATGTGATGTTAGCACATATAAGTTATATGTGCTTGCAGTCGATTATACCAAAAAAAATTGAAATATTTTTTTTGTTTTGTTCAACATATACTGGATGATTATCACACTAAAAATCAAGTCAATCCAATACTATTTGACCCTCGATCTACTCGTTGCAAATTTAACGGTTTCGGAAGAATGAAACTTTTTACAACGGGTGGATCGACAGCCAAATTTCCCTCGCGTTCACCCATTTTGAGGTTTTCGGGGTTTAGAATGTATACAACAATACTGAAAAATATTTCGAACCTCATTTTTTAATAAATCGTTAGTGCAAGCACATATAACTTATATGTATTATCATCACATATACAAACACAAACACAAACACACACACACACACACACACACACACACACACACACACACACACACACACACACACAGACTAGTCATGACTTGTGACCTAGGTCATTGAGCATTCAAAATCTTTCCCCCAAAAACTTAAACACATTCAAAATCTCATCCCCCCGGCCAACAAAAAAAAAGATGTCTAATTCAAATATCATATCCCAAAATTCAACCACATTCAAAATTCTTCCCCAAAAAGAATTTACAAACACCTTCAAAGTATCGTCAAATTTTTTTAACCATATTCAAACTAAAATTTAGTTCCTCTAATTTAGTTCTTCCCAAAAATTTTAAATTCCCCTCAAAATTTATGTACTCCCAAAATTCTAAATTTTAGTTCCCCAAATTTTAGTTCCTCCCAAAATTTAGTTCATTTTAGATTTATTTTCCATAAAATATAAAATTTTAGCTCAACCTAAAATTTAGATCCTGTTATGAATAGGACCCATTGGGCCTATTGGGTATTCACCCACATGAGTAACCAATATGAATACTATATAAAGGAGGCTAAGGGTTTCCTAGCCTCAACCTTCTCCAAACCAGTTTCTACTTCACAACACGTTATCAGCACGATCACGCTCGATGGAAGAAGTGACGGCTCGTAAGAGGGAGGCGCCCGGCAGACGCTCCGTCAATTTTTTTCGCGACGCAAAGCTTCGCGAGACGATGCAGAGTTTCTTTTCAGGCATCCCTCATCAAACTTCGCTAGATCTGGCAGACAGATATAGTGGGTAAGCCTAAATGTTTTTCTAGATCTGATAACACATTAAAAATTCAATTTTTATGTGATCTAGAATAAAATAGTTGATTGTTTATGCATGGATCTAACTTATTAGATCAAAAACTTAATTGTTTTGTATGCAAAACTGATAAAAAATTTAGTTTTTATGCAATCTATTTGTTATTTGGTAGATTTTATAAGATCTCTTTGTGCAAAATCTTGTACATGATGTCCCATAATTTATAAATCAAAATCTGATAAACCCATGAACGGCCTGAAGCCGATAGCCCCTCATCGCCAAAGATCAAACAGATCCGGCGCAAAATCCGACATGAAAGAAAAAAAAGCCTGCCGCGCCTCCAGGCGCGGTGGCGGCCGCGCCCGAAGAAGGCACGGCAGCCGCGCCCCGCCGGTGCGGCCCCTGTCGCGCCTACCGGTCGCCGGCGGTGGCTCCCCCTCCCCAAAACCCTAATCCAATATTAGGGTTAGGGTTAGGGGAAGCCCATTTTGGGCTGTTGGGCTAAAAGCCCAACTAAAAATAAAAATAAAAAAATAAAATAAAAATATGAAATTAAATTGTTTTGGGCCTGAAGCCCAAACACAAATAATTCTCAGATTCTTACATTCATGGGCCTTTTCTTGGGCCAGCAGCCCAATAAGAAAAAATCAGATTAGTTGATTGATATTATGTTAGAACCCCCTAATGGGCCTGAAGCCCGCCAAATAAATACAAATGTAATAATATTAAAATTGTTTCCCTCATTTTCTTGATGGGCCTGAAGCCCACACGGAAATATAATTAAAATTTAAATTAATTTTAACTTGTTTAGTGGGCTTAGCCCATAAATTTTCTTGAAAATCAATAAACAAGTATCCTAACATGCTTTAAGCCCGCAGACATAAATTAATTTATTTTCCTCTTATTTTGTTGGGCCTGCAGCCCACAAAAAGTATAAAAATATACATAAATAAAGAGGAAATATGCTTACCAGGCCCGAAGCCCGCTGGCCTAATATTATTCATTTCTGAAATCTTTATTAAATATATATTTTAAATATATATTTAATTCAGAAACTACCGAATAAATCCCAGAAAAGTCCAGAAAAATCCTAAAAATTTGGGAAATATTCTGGAAAATTCCTGAAACATCAGGAAAGTAATTGGGAGAGGGGTTACAATAAATAGTAATATTTTGGGGGATAAAAAGTTTTTTGTCGTTAACGATGAATGACATGTTGTTCAATTTAAATTTTTCTGAACATAATCTAACTGACACGGCGCATACCGCGGATGGCCAGAAGCCTCCGCCGCCGCCACGTACCCATAAACTTTTCCTTTTTGGGGTTAAATTCCCATGAAATTTTTTGGGTATGCATCATAAAAATCTAAGACATCTTATGAACAACTAGATTAATGCACAATTGATTTAATATTTTGTTTGCATGTTAAAACTTAGTCTATTTTCTTATATAAATGTTTTTCATGTTAATACTCATGCTAAGATTAAATATTATGGCACAAACAGATTAAATAATATTTCAACAAGTTCAAATATCATACCTTTTGTTGAAAATTGAACCTGAAGTTGAAAACATATTAAATGTCAAAACAAAATAAATACGATGGTTTATGCGAAAATTATGACTGCTATCTTTATAAAAGATGCACACTTTGCGGTAAATAGATATATAAGATCTATGATCTATATAATCAAATATGGACACAAGAAGTTTTCCATAACATCGCTAAACTCTTTAAAAGAATACTCTCCTTTATTTTTACAATGAAAGATTTTTTTTATCTAGCCTTGAATATAAGCATACGCCTGAAGTCGTGGCTTAATAAATAAGTGAGAAATATATTACGCACCTGCGTATTTGTTCCCTTTTTGAGCATAATTAACTATTCCACATAAAATTTGAACGCCTCAAGAAAATGGCCTGAAGCCATACTCGAGCATTCAAATAGACTTTTAAAAGTCTCTAATTAATTAGAAAAGTGGAAGTATAAAATAATTTGCTCAAACCCCTGCTTATGTCTCCTTAGCAAGACTAATTTTCATTGTCCTTTATAAATAAGGAATATTGAAATCAGGGGAAGTTCAGGATCAAACATGACCTGAAATAAAAAATAAGGGAAAATATTACTCGATACGGAGTAGGAAATGGCAAACTAAGATCAGAACCAGAAGCTCTGATAAGTACTCATAATGCTTTTGCAACATGAAAAGTAATTATTTTATGCCATTGAAATATATATACATTGCTAGTCTAAACCGACGAAAGTCGACCTACTTATTGTATAATTAACCACTCCTAGAGGACAAATAAACTTTATAAACACAATTTTTAATCTGTTGCCATAACTTATTTCTTAGTGAGTTTTAAGTGTTTATATATACTTTTAAAAAGTATTTTACAGTATAAGTCATTTAGAAAATCTTTTCTGTGATTTCTGTTCTTTTAAAATTCAGGACTTTTTAAGCCTGAATACTCTAAAAAGAGGATGTCTATTACTCTCAAAATGTTATAAATCAACTACTGGGGGAGGAGCCCCTAACTCTTTATTTATAGGCAATTGGGGGAATACAAATATGGGCTTACAATGATATGGGCGTATCTCTAGGATAGCCCAGAATCTCACCCAACTACGGTTAAATAACCGTTCACAACACTCCCCCTAATCCAGCCATAGGTGTGGACTCTGCTCGTGAATGCTTCAGGATTCTGAGCGTAGAAGAGTCTCACATGGGGTGGATACTTCAGGATCCTGCGTTGGTGAGATTTGACTCGTTAAAACATTTAGCTATGGAAAACCCAGTGGGAAAAACCATAGTTAAGGAAAAAGAGTGCAAACGCTCTTTAACTCCCCCTGATTTGTACAAGTGACTCTGCTCATGAATACTTCTGGATTCTGAGCGTCACAGAGGGGTGGATACTTCGGGATCCAGAGTTGATTTGATTTGCCTCGTTAAAACCTTTGGCTATGGAAACCCCAGAGGGAAAAACCATAGCTAAGGGAAAAGAGTACAAATTCCCTCAACTCCCCCTGATCTGTAAAAGCTCTTAGGCTTTCAGATCTCTTAGGCTTATCTCATCACTCCTATTTACAATATTCCGAAAATGTACACAGATTACAAATTTTATCACCATCAAGTAGCTGCTGAATCCAGAAACTCTGGGGAGGTGTGCTAAGTTTCGTCACCTCTGATGTGGTCTTCAGACTATATGGTCAACTCCACAGAACCAGCTTCTATCCCAGTCGTCACTGGGATGTGATGTACCACCAGGCGCCCTTAAATACACCATTGGTGTGATTCTGGAATGGTGAGGATCTCGGAATGATAGGATGATGTTGCCTTCATAAGTTGCTTTGCATATTTACAGTAGATGGTCATCCCACTGTTGGTACCTGTTCTGTGATTTCTCAGTATAGGGACCGGACCTGTAACCTGCATTCGCATAAACATTGGAGGATGCTACTACATTTTGTAAGTCCAAATATTTCGACCCTTGGAGGAAGCGCAGAAGGCTTAACTCCGATCTAATGGCCCTTTTTAGGTGCCAACTATCTCTGGCTGATGAGTTTACTGCAATTGCTATATCGGGACGCATGCAGTTAGCCAGGAGTGCCTGATTGCACTTAGGTAAGGGACTTTGGGACCAGTTATATCCTCCCCCTCTTCCAGCGATCGGAAGGGTTCTTTTTGTACATCCAATAAGTGTACCACCGTAGGTGTACTTTTGTCACGCCCCGCTTCCCAAAAACGTGGAGGCGAAGCGTGAGAAGGTCCGCTCAGACTTGAAGCTACAAAGCCGCAAGTCCGATAAGCGTCAATCACTTTAAACTGCAGGTCCTTGCAACGCGAAACGAAACAAAGATAATAATAACGAAAGAGACAAAAAGAACATCTCAGAATATCCATAATAATAAATCTCAACAACGCAGAAAAGCCACCAGGCTACAAATAAAAGAGTCTAAAAAGAGGCCTAGCATGGCCAACAAAAGTACAAAGTACGAAAACAAGGAAAAGGTGCAAGCACCGACATCTAACAGCAACCTAAAGCAAAAGCAAGTAAAATCAGTCTCTAAGACTGGTCTCCGGTGTCCTCGAACTCCTCGACGAACGTAGGCTCGGGCTCAGCGTCAGCAAACACCTCGTCCTCAGCAACTGTCTCTGGCTCAGGGTCTAACATGTGACACCCAAAAGAGAAAGGGGCACATGTCAGCAAGTCTGGAAGACTTGTGCAAGTGAAACTGAAAAGTGGTAAAAGTAAAGCAACCTAGCAGTTCTAGCATGAATGCGATGACATGGCAGTTTAAAGTATGAGTACAACAGGTAAAGGAAAGTAAAGTAAAGTACGAGCATGGCATGGCATTCACAAGACAAGTACAAGACAAGTAAAGAAAACACCTCGTGCACAGAGATTCCGCCTTTTGGCTAGAGTGGCTGCGCGGGCCAACTCCTAAGCTCAAGCGAACGTTTATCCCTACCCCTCCACGTGTATCGAGCCAGGGCATTACCCCCGAACTTGGAATGCTCGCTTCTGGACCACGAGCCAGGAAGTGTGTAAACAAGTATGGCGTAGGGGTGCACCTAGCCGGACAAGTAGTACAAGGACAAGTATTGTAGCGTGTGCTACGATGCAACAATCAATGCATGGATGACATGGCATGGCAAGTAGTAAAGCGTACAAGTAAGAAAGTAAACGTGACAGTTTAGCATGCATGAATGACAATTTTAATGGTTGGATCTAGCTTCGTTGTCAAGCTAGATCATTTAGGTGACGGATCTAGTTTCGTTGTCAAACTAGATCAAGTAGGCGTCTAGTCAGCTATCATTTCACTGACTAGTCTCTTTTACGCTAAAAGCAAGTAAGTGGCCTAAAACATGGCCCTACACAAAAGTTGGCAAGTTTCACTTGCCTGTAACTATCACGTCAAGAAAACACCGTCCAACGAGTCCAAAGTCACGATTCCTACGTGCACAAGTCCACCGGCCTACATCCGTTTTATTAATCTTGATTAGTGATTCTAAAACATTTAAAAATACTTTAAAATACTGATTTTTAGTCTTGATTAGCATGCAATTGGGTTGGGGGTCCTAGGGGTGCAAAACGTTACCTCAACACGACGCGAGAGCTACACCGGCGTCGGGTAGCGACGCCGGGGGTTGGAATAATAAGATCGCGCTCCACGTCCAGATTCCAATTAGATTCCTCGCTGGAAATTCAGAGAAAATATCCCGGGCGACGATTCCAGATTCCAAAGCTCGTACGTGCGACGACGGGCTACGACGTGCGACGACGTCGTACGCGGCAAGTCGTCGAAGAGAACGTACCAAAGTGGGGCCCACAGTAGTCCTAGGGACCTTTGGGGAACCCACAATAACTCCGGAGAACTTGGGGGGCCCACGGAGGCAAGCGGTGCGACGGATGCGGGGTTGCGACAAGTGGCCGTCGGTCTGAGCGGGCGAACGGAGCTGTTTTCCTCGGTCGTACGGGGGCTGAACGTCGCAACGTTGCGACGATTCGTCGCAACGTCCAAAATGAGTTTGGAAGAGGCTAGGGCTAATTTCTTTGGAAAATAGGACTTGCTAGGGGTTGCTTATATAGTATAGGTGGGTTGACTTGGTCTAGGGCTAAATCTAATAGGATTAGAATTCTAAAAGATTTGAAATTTGATTTTAAACTTCTCCAACCCAATCTAGGATTTGACCTGGTCCAAATGAGCTGGAATTTGGCTCAAAAATTCTTTAAAACGTTTAAAACTCAAATAAATTTTATTTGGCCGAAAATACTTTATAAATAAATTATTAAAAATAATATAAAACTTGTAAAAATTATAAAAGTGGTCAAATAAACTCCAAAAATTATAAAATAAATATCGTTGTGATCGTGGCGACGAATGTGAGCTAACTAAGAAGACGGATCTCAAATTCGACGTCGGACGACGAAACTAAAAATAGAAACGTCTCCCGTCAAAAGTGAAAGTCGTCACGTCTCATCGAGTGAGTTTAAATTGTGGGAAAACGACTCGAGAAGTGTCGTTCCAAGATAGTGCCACTATTTAATACTCTCAGAGACGTTCGCAACGGCATATCACACAAAAGTGTTCACAAACAAATATATTCTAAAATAAACACGTGCACGGCCAAAAGCACGTGCACGAACGAAGCACAACGAAAACGTACCGTTACAACTTTGGATGACAATGGTCCTTTTAATTTCTCCAACGCATTTCTGGGCGTTTGTAACAGGATTCTATGAGCCGTGACTTTATATTTGCCTAGGTCTTTTTATTTCATGTTTAAAAGTCAGGTTTGTTCATGTATTTCGGTTTTCTCTTCAGGAGATCCAGTGAGATTTTAGTTGTCTCCAACTATGATCTCTAATCCTGTTCTTTGAACAGATGCAAAGACAACCTTCAGTAGGAATCATTGACTTGTCAAATGATTCTCTTGGTTGTATATTTACTTGTATTTCTTCATTTGAAATAGACGTCCCGAAGTCTATTCAGGCATTTTTAAGGAAATGTGGAAATTATCTTTACCAGATATCCACGAAGGTATGCTGTCACAACATCCAATAACAGCATATCCATAATTTTCCTTCGCCAAATCGTACGGTATTCGCTGTTGATAACATAGGGAGACTGATGCATCATTTATGAGACATGCTCATTTGAGTTTGTTCGATCCCTAGTATCAGCGAAATTTTCCTTGGGCTATAGGTTGTACCTTATAGCATACGATTTTGTATTTATTTTTCTTATGTGTGCAATACTTTGTTTTATCCACGGGTTTGACACCTTTTTAGTGTCAGGACTTCAGGTCCGAACATTTCACGTTTCATAAGTGAGTCCAGCTCATCTTTTATTGCCACGTTCCACATTTTTGGCCAATCTCTACGTTTGCCTTCTAGCAACGGAGTGTGGAACGATAATTTACGAACATCATCGCTTTTGCGATGTATATGGCAATATGATACATGAATACATTTGTCGACAATTTATGTTCTATCTGTCCAACACCTCCCCAGTACGTACAACATTTACTTAATTTCACTTTTTCCCGGCAATTCCTCTGTAGTGGATTCCGGGAAGGGTGATGGTGTGGACAGGAGTTCATTGTCCTGTGGTAGTATTGTCTTAAGGTCTCCAGGGGTTTCTGTCCTTGGAGCCTGGTGGTCTGCCTCTTTTCTGTTGAGGATCAGCCACTTCTGCTGCTGGTGGGTTGCATCCATTCTCGGGGATGTCAATCCTAGCTGGAGTTTTTGCAGCAGGGATGTGTGATCTGACAATCTTCTGGTTGTCAATAAATGATTCCGGTAATTAGTGAACAGTGTTCTGTATGTGGAAGATCTTCTGGATCTCATCTACACATTGTATTGTTACCGGATCATAGTGGGTCAAACTGTTTGTATCCCACGTTATAATTTTCTTCGCGCCAGATTTTGCAGTATCTGGGCCTATTTTTAGGAAACTCGTCTCATCGAGATCGCAGTCTTCAAGATGTGCCTTAAATGTGTCCCCGTTTGGGGTTCTAGGTATCTTTTAATTGAGGGTGAGTCAAACCCTTCATAGATGCATAGGCGACGTTGAGGACCCATTTTTGTCCTTTGTGTTGGTACGATGGGGATTTAAACTGCGGACCGAAGATTCTCCGAAGAGAAATGTTCGGTGGCATTCCGTATGCAAGTTGCATTGGACACTCTGACCTCTAGAGGGTCTTATTTTCATTTACGATGCAGCATGCAGAATTTGCATGTCCCCATGCATCAATATGCAATCGGGATTTAATGGACGTTCAATCCATTGGAGTCTACTTTTCAGTGACTCAGCCGACCCATTTTGGGTATGAACATGCGGCACTTGTATGTTCATTTTCTATTCCCGTTGCTTGGCAGTACTCTTGAATTGACTGGGAGGTGTATTTCCCAACATTAACCAGACTTATTTTCTGTATTTTATTGTCTGGGAAATGCGCCCGCAACATTTTTATTCTTGTGCCAATAGCTTTGGAAAAGCTAAGTTGCGGGTCTTGTAGTGGACATACATACGAATATTCTGAGGATGCATTTATCAGTACAATGAAGTACCAAAATAGCCCACTAGGGGTGGTGGATTTTATCCACATCTGTCTCCTTGTATTCTTTTTGAGGAAGCGTGGAGATCCTTTTTCAACTTTTCATGGAGATGGCCTTGTAATTAATCTTCCCTTATAGTAAGGGATGCGAGGGAATTCTCCCTTCTGAAGAATCTTATGGTTCTTCAAGTCATACCCATAGGATAAGATGCGGTGCATCATCACAAATCCAGGGTGGCCAAGTCCATCATGCCAGAGTAAAAACTCGGCTGATGTAGGGCACTTCAGGTGCTCCGTTTAATTTTGCTTCCTTTCTCCAAATCTTCGTATGGTAGAGGCCTATAAGGCTCTCAAAACGTTCAAGTGTGGATTTTACTCCTTTTTCTTGAGACGTTGCATATGGTAATTTTTCATTTACATTTGCTGTTTCCAAGTGGGATCTGTTGAAACGGATGTCCTTGAAACTTAGAAAGTTTCTTTTGGAATTTGGAGGGATTAGTGCATCCATTATTTTTGTGTCGTTTGGGGGCAACTGTGTTGCATTCCCTGGATCTTCAATATATCCCTGATATTGGACTTTGTATTGAAAGAAATCGTACGTGTTTATTGTCTACTAATCATTTATGAGAGCAGTTTCAAAAGATGAAACGTATAGGCACTTGTATATTCAGATAGACAGATTCATTTATTGTCTAAAAATTTTCATTCAAAACAGATTGCGTAATATAAATGCTCTCATAACACGAAATGTTCTAAACAATTTGCTAAGATAAAAGTAAAGGCTAATCAAGCATGTCATCATTTTCGAAGTTGTCAGCTGAAAACTTGACTGGAGCATCAGAGGTTATCAGGTTTGTTTCAGCTTTATTGTTCTTGTTCTCTTTATACAAGTCCTGGAGATGCTGCGGAGTTCGGCACACTCTGGACCAGTGGCCTTTTATGCCACAATTATGGCACTGGTCTTCCCATTCCCTCTTGGGTGGGGGTGCATAATTTTTGTCATTTCTGTGCCACTTGAACTTCCGCTTACTTTCATTATTTCACTGCTAATGCACATTGCCCTTGGCATTTTTCTGTTAACCCCCCTTCTGTGGTCTTTCTTTTCTTTTATTATCTCTCTTCTTTTTGAAGGAAGAGGAATAGTGAGCTTCTGGTGGGGGCAGTGCCGGGGAGCGTATATTGTGAGTGGAGAGAAGAAGCTCTCTGTTTTGCTCGGCCATGAGTAAACATGACAGCAGCTCGGAATACTTGTTGAACTTGCGTTCACGGTATTGTTGCATGAGTATCGCATCCTTTTCATGGGAGGACTTATACGTCTTTTCCAGCATGCGATTTTCTGAGACTTTCTCACCACACAACTTCAGGCGTGAGGTGATGCTAAAAAGTACTGAGTTGTACTCAGCAATGGACTTTAAGTCCTGCAGTCTCAGGTTCTCCCACTCGTATCGTGCCCTTGGGAGTATAACATCTTTCTGATGTTTATACCTTTCCTCAAGGGCAGTCCATAGCTCAAGTGGATCTTCGACCGTAAGGTATTCAGCCTTTAAGGTCTTGTCCACATGGCGGCGAATATAGATGATGGCTTGCGCCTTCTCTGTATCGCTAACATTTTCTTTTTCAGTCATAGCAGCGATGAGGGACTTTGCCCGCAGGTGAAACTTTACATCTAGCTGCCAGCTTAGATAGTTTCTGCCTGATGCTTCCAGTACTTCGAAATCAATGCTTGCAATATTAGCCATTTATCTAGCAGAGCACAAACATGCATGAATTAATAATTAATCAGAGAAAACATTTTCATGCGGAGGCAATATTTAACGAAAAGCTAAATCTGTGGATCGGCCAGTCCCACAAGAAAGAGTCCAAAAGTCCACAGTCCAAATTATATAAATTTGCAGCTTTAAAAATGAAAATACAACTTTGGAAATCTCCATCTTCAAGCGTGGCCTCCGTCTTCATGGAAGTTGGTCTTCTTTCTTTGACATTTACATAGATTCCTCACTACAATTTCTCTCAAAAATAAAAGAAAAGTGCGGGAAATAAACTGTGGGACTAAACGGCCGATCCAAAAACCACATTTAGCAATTCATGCAGAAATATTGTGCTCATCAATATTTTCATCAGACATTTTCATCACAGGCATTTAATATTCGCAGAGATGGATAAATAATTTAATCACTTAATAATTATTGGACCACTGGGCAATGTCATCACAGTTAGGTTAGGTTACTAACGGCAGAGCGGTCGCAGGATCTTCCTAATTATTAAGTTTTAAATACAATGCACAACCACGCATATAATATCCACAGAATAAGCCTAGTGATGTAAAGCATCTAAAGATGATTTTTACAGAAAAATCATTACGATGCAAGGGTTGAAATGAATGTGTTTAATCAATAAAATTGAATAAGAGCCCAAAATTAACATTTTCTTTTGTCTGAGAAAAAGAGGTTCTCTCATCATCCCAAAAGCCCCCCAAAAATCCCCAAAAAGTCCTCGCCTGCCCGCTATTTGTCCCGTAATTTACCGTGATTTTTCACGAATATTTTGCCCTCAAATCCCCTTTTTAAATTAATTTTTAGGTCAAACAGTGGCCTTTTCAGCCTTGTTTTAAGCATATGACCCCCAAATTTTTTTTTATGAACGGCCTGCGGGCCTGAAGCCCGTAGCCGGCTGTGGGCTTCAGGCCCACAGTTTTTTTTAATAAAGAAAATTGGCATGTGGGCCTAAAGCCCACAGCCGGCCTATGGGCTACAGGCCCACAGGCTTTCTGTTTTCTCTCTCTTTTTTTTCTTTCTTTTTTTTTCTTTTTTTCTTAAGGAAAATAGGCCTGTGGGCCTGAAGCCCACAGCCGGCCTGTGGGCTTCAGGCCCACAGGCTGTCTCTCTGTTTTTTTCGTTAGGGTTTCATGGTGGGGCCTGCGCCGCCGCCGCCCCCTGCAGGGGGGCGCGGCCGTCGGGGCCGCTGCCCCCTGCAGGGGGTGCGGCGGGGGCCGCCCCCCCTGCAGGGGGGAGCGGCCGCAGAGGCCGCCCCCCTGCAGGGGGGCGCGGCCGGGGCCGCCCCCCTTGCAGGGGGAGGCGGCCACGGGGGCCGCCGCCCCCTGCAGGGGCGACGGCGGGGGCCGCCCCCTGCAGGGGGGGCGGTGGGGGCCGCCCCCCTGTGGGGGGAGCAGCCGCAGGGGGGTTCCGGCGAGGTGTCGGGGGGTTTTCCGGTGACGGCTAGCCGCCGGAGGGATCAAAATTAGGGTTTTGACCCTAAAAATTGAGTTTTTGGGATGAAAAATCCGTCGTTTTCAAGGCGACAAATAATCCTCATATCGATCTTGCGAGATCTAGGGGAGGGGCAATCATACGTATGATTAAAAATATCGTTTTTAGTGTTTTTACCTCTATATCCGTCCTCCGGATATAGCGACGGTTGCTCGAAGCCCTACGCGGATGACGTCGCTCGATGGAGGGAGGCTTGAACCGCGCTCGTGGATCTCCCTTCTAGCCTTCACCTTCGCCTTCGCAACGAACGGAGAAAATTTTTGTGGAAAAGAAATTTTTAGAGTCGTGCTGATAACGTGTTATAAATCAACTACTGGGGGAGGAGCCCCCAGCTCTTTATTTATAGGCAATTGGGGGAATACAAATATGGGCTTACAATGATATGGGCCTATCTCTAGGATAGCCCAGAATCTCACCCAACTACGGTTAAATAACCGTTCACAACACAAAATAAATAAAGCCTGAAGCTTTGTCCCAAAATAAATTCAAAAAGAGGAAAAAATGGAACACATGAAGTGTCCAGAATCGACCAACTTTGGATCGATATCACCCTGGATTGATGATGCAAGACATCATCAACCAAAAGAACCCGAAGATTCTTCAAAAAGGGTGAAACTTTCATCGTCCCATTCAAAAGGGAAAAATGATTATGAGATCATCTCCATTCACATGGACATTGACTCTCCACACTTCCTCAAACGAATTTAAGATGATATTCTATCATCATTAAAGATAATGAAGACCTTTAGGTCTCTTGAGAGTATTTAAGGGATTAATTAGGTTTTGTCCACTCCCTTAATATGACTAATGATGTACCTTCTATGTACTCATCAATATATCCTCTAAAAATGGTCATTATCCAACCACATTTTTTTAAAATAGTGGTAACTTTGGATAAAAATGGGAAATCATAAATAATTAGCAACAGTGGTTTCGTACACTCAGCTGAACACACCATTAGAACCTTTTTATATGAGTCTGATCAACTCCATATAAACATTTTCTAAGAATGGGGTTAGAGCACATCTTAAAGATGGTACGTCCGCAACGCTGTGTATGTGTTCCTGAAGAAACACTACATAAACCGTCATGATGCCATAAAGAGAACACATTCATCAGGACTAACCAACTTTGATGAATAGATTCCAAAATCTCATATGAGTAAGGCATTTGTACACGTCTTATAGATTGTGTGTTGATGGTAAAAAGGATCCTGAAGATCCTTCAATTCCCTATTTGGTTCAAATCATCTATGAGCTTGAAGCTCAAATTGACCATTTAAAAAGTAAATACATATGATCTGATTATAATCAGACTGACAATTTAAATATTGTCAAAACTTTCACATCCCTGCTACTAAAAATCCAGCTAAGATTGACATACCAAATATAATGGATGCAATCCACCAGTAGCAGAAGTAGATGTCCTTAAGAGATGAGAGGACATACCACTAGGCTCCAAAAAGAGAAATCTACTCCTGGAGACCGAAAAAGCAATACCACCACATGAAAGTGAGCTCAAATCCAGAACCTTTTTGCAACTTGGTTGCTAAGGACCCATTCTGGATCTGTCCATATTCTTTACCCGTTCCAGAACCTTCACTTCTTTAACGAGTCATGAAGGAGACACATATGGGAGAAATCAAATGTTTATAGTACGTACGGGGTGAGTTTTGGACAAGAAAGAACACATTTTGTCGACAAATTCTCTCATATCATTTTGTCAGTTAAATATAATATATCGTTTCCACAACTGTGCTTTGCCTGAAGCAAACATAGAGATTTGGCCAAATTATAATAATGTGGAATGAGGCAAAAATAAGGTGAGTTGGATTCACTTATGAAATATGGGGTGTTGGACCTGAAGTCCTGGTATCAAAATTGATATCAAATCCTGTGGGATAACTGAGTATTGTAAGAGAATTATAATAAAATCGTTAGCTATAAGCATTTTAATTTGATATAGCTTTAGAGGTATAAATCGCTCAAACCAGGAAGTAATCAAGTAAGATAAGCTGAACTCACTTATAAGATGAATCTGATGCATCGACTGGTTTATGTCAAGGCGTAACCCAACGAATGGCAAAAAAAGGGAATTTTTGGTTGATGTTGCTATTGGATGTGACAACATTACCTATATAAAATTTCTTCAATTACATGTATAATATTTTTCTTTACTTTCCTTTTTTCTGGGACATATATTAAAAATATGATTAAAGGAAAGACAACCTAGACAGAGATCCTTAAAGGACTCATATTAAAAGATTGTTGTTTGCCCCTCTTAAAAATAGTATTATTCTTAAGAGAGCAAATTAAAAGAATTGAGATTATTTTAATAACTCAAAATATTATCGGATCTCCTGAAGAGAAAATACCGAAATATCTGTTAAAGCCTATCTATCAGATATGATATGATATGAAAGTCCTAGCTAGGCATAAATTCTTGGCTTACAGAATACAATCATCCTGAAGATGAATTATCATCCTGAAGATGAATTATCATCCTGAAGATGAACTATCATCCTGAAGATGACATTAATCATCCTGAAGATGAACTATCATCCTAAAGATGACATTAATCATCCTGAAGATGAACTATCATCCTGAAGATGACATTAATCATCCTGAAGATGAACTATCATCCTGAAGATGAACTATTATCCTGGAAATGAACTATCATCCCGAAGATGACATTAATCATCCTGAAGATGAACTATTATTAATCATCCCGAAGATGAAAACTTCATATAATGACGATTGATGAAGGAAAAATGAAAATCATTCTCCACTAAATACACCTATTTGGTTGTATGGATACACATTAAAAGACCTCTTTCCGTTAGCTGGAAGAGGGGAAGAATATATATGGTCTAGAAGTACCTTAAGTGTCTTTGAAACACTCTTTTACCTGGCCAACTACATGCGTCTCTTTTGAGCGTTAACAGTATAGCTATTAGCCAGGTACAGTGCAGCGCCTGCAGCGCACCACTGGACCAGAGATATGTAGCTTTTGCGCTATCTCCAAGGGTCGAGGAAAAATCCTCCATGTTAAATGTATTTGCATATGCATGTTACAGTTCATCGTGATGAATATCATAAAAGGGACATCCACCTCCTGAAGATATACACAGAATCCTCACAAGTCTACATCATCCTACCATCCCGAGAAGCTCATCACCCAAGAAGCAGTTCAAGAACATACAAAGCCTGGTCCTGAAGTACCTCGCAGACAATGACGATTGAGACGTGGTACTGTCTACCAAGTCTGCAGCGCTCCTTTAGTTTCAGCTACTGCCTTATATGAGTGAAACTTGTATAGATGAGTGATGTTTGTACTTTACATTTGCTTTTGGAATGTTGTAGATGAGATGGATGTTAGACGCATACGAGATTAATGTATAGATATATAGGATATCTGCAAGTCTGAAGCTTGATCAGATAAGGGGGAGTCAACTATAGAGTTGCACTCTTTTTTCTGGGCTAGTGGTTTTTCCCACAGGGTTTTCCATAATCAAGGTTTTAATGAGGCAACCAAATTGACTCTGGATCCAGAAGTATCCACCCCTCGACACATCCCCAAATCAGGGGAAGTTATGGAGTGCTGTACTCTTTTCCCTTTGCTATCGGTTTTTTCCCACAGGGTTTTCCATAGCTAAGGGGTTTTAACGAGGCAGTTACCCCTAACTTGGATCTAGAAGTATCCACCCTTTAAGATACTCATTAGTACTAATGAATCATTCAGTATTCATAAATAGAGTATACCACGTTGGTTGGATAAGGGGAAGTGTTATGAATAGGACCCATTGGGCCTATTGGGTATCCACCCACATGAGTAACCAATATGAATACTATATATAGGGGGCTAAGGGTTTCCTAGTCTCAACCTTCTCTAAACCTGTTTCTACTTCATAACAGATCCCTCAGATTTAGTTTCCTATAAAATTTAAAATTTTAATCTCCCAAAATTTAGTTCCTTTCTTTCAAATTTAATTCTTTTCAAAATTTTCACAAACTTGCATCCTAACCATTGATTCCTTAAGATTAAATCTTAACCGTCTTTCTACCTACCTCTTTGTCCTAGTCAACAAAACCATTCAAAAACATCCTCATTTGTGTTAGGAGTGTGTGCGCGCATGTGCAAAGTTTCATTTGCTAAAATTCATCTGTACAGAAAACATAAGAAATGTTGTGAATGATAATACCAGAGTTGGTTAGGATCACGGATATCTTATAGATAGGCCCATATCTTTTGTATCCTATCTATGTACGCTCCTCTATATAGTATAAATAAAGAGCTGGGGATTCTTACCCCAGACGATGATTCATAACACGTTATTAGCACGAGTCTCTAAACAAAAATTCCACACAAAATCGATCGTTGCGAAAGCAAAGGAAGGCGGGAGATACACGTGCACGACGTCAAGCTTTATCAAACGAGCGTCGTCATCCGCGTAGGCTTCGTTTAACTGTCGCTATATCTGGAGGACGGATATAGAGGTAAAACTTGGTAAAAATGTCATCTTTATCATACATATGATAGATCTATCCTTAGATCTCGTAAGATCAAAATGGAATTAGGGCTTATCGCCTAAATCGATGATTTTTATCATATAAAAATCATATTTTTAAATTGATTCGTTGACCCCATCACACTCGAAGCGTGAATTTTGGGGCTTCTTACCGCCCCCGCCCCCCGCTTCGGCGGTGGGGCTGCCATCAACCACCCCCCTATGACGAGGGATGGGGCTGATGTTAATCAATGTCCCCTTGCTTTGGTAAGGAGGGCTGATGCCGTTTTCGGCGTCCCGAACGTCGGCAACGACCCCCACCCCGAAGAGGGGCTGCCACCCCAATCCCCCACTACTACAGCGGTGAGGGGGACTGATGACACGTCGATGTCTCGTAGAAACCGACAGTGACCCCTCGAAGGGGACTGCCATCCTCGCCCTCCCTACCATGGCGAAGGGGGGGTGGGGGCTATGCTGTAAAAAAACCGCCCCACCCCCTGGCTCCGACAAGAGGGGGATGATGTAAGTCCCCGCCCCCGTGCCCCCCTCACTTTTGCGAGGGGGGTTGTCGTCGATAAATAGTATCCCCCCTCGCTCCAATGAGGGGGGCGCTGCTAATCGCCCGGAGGCAGTAGAGCGAGGGGCGGCGGTGGCTAGCCCTAGCAACCGCCCCCTCAACCCCTAATTCTTACTGGGCCTGAAGCCCATGTAAAAAACAAATAAAACGGACTGTGGGCCTAAGGCCCGCAATCAATCCTTTCAGCAAAAAACAAAGAAAGATGACTGCGGGCCTGAAGCTCGTAGCCACACTGTGGGCTTCAGGCCTGCAGGCTGTCTATACTGAAAACAAATAGAGTGGAATAAACAGAAAACAACTAAAATAGGGGTTTTGGGGGCTAAAAATTTATTAAAATGGTGTTTGGGGGCCTAGAAATTCATGAAAAAATCTGGATATAATATAAGGCATTAAGAGGACATTAAGGGGACTCATGGGGACATTTGGGGATAAATTTGGGATGATTTAAAAAGGAAAATTTCTTCCTTTTTATGAAGAACATGTTATATTTTGGGCTCTTTTTCAATCCTTTTGAATAAACTCTACTAGCACAACCCTTGCATTATATGATACCTTTGTAGGACCATAACTATATGTGACGCATCATTTTAGGCTTACTTTATGGATAAACTATGTTTGGTTGTGCAAATATTAAAACTTAATAATTAGAAAGATCCTGCGACCGCTCTACCGTTAGTCAGCTAACCTAACGGTGGATAACGTTGCCCAGTGGTCCACTAATTATTAAGTTATTAAATTGTTTATCCTTTCCGTTAATGTAAATGCATGTGATGCCTGTGATGAAAATGTCTGCTGAAAATGTTTGATGAGCACAAATTTTTGCATGGATGGCTAATTGCAGTTTTGGATCGATTGTTTAAGTCCCACATTTTATTTCATGTACTTTTCTTTTACTTTTGAGATTAATTGTAGTGAGGAATTTTATGTAATGTCCAAGACCGAAGACTACTTTCCACAGAGATGGAGGCCACACTTGAAGCTGAAGATCTTATATGGGACCCACGGGGTTTCCGAAGTTGTAATTTCTTTTTTAAAGCTTTCATTTGTGTAATATGGACTATAATTGGACTTTGGACTTTTTATTTATATGGGACTGGCCGATCCACGCAATTAGCTCTTTATTTAAAAATTGCCTCCGCATGAAAATGTTTATTGTATAAATTATTAATTCATGCAAATTTGTGCTTTGCTAGATAAAATGGCTAAAATCGCAAGTGTCGATTTCGAAGTGTTGGATGCATCAGGAAGAAACTATCTGAGCTGGCAGCTCGATGTGAAGTTTCATCTGCGGGCTAAGTCTCTCATTTCTGCTGTGACTAATAATGAAAATGTAAGCGATATAGAAAAGGTGCAAGCCATTATCTATGTTCGCCGCGATGTGGACAAGCCCCTAAAGGCTGAATACCTTACGGTCGCAGATCCACTTGAGCTGTGGACTGCCCTTGAGGATAGGTATAAATATCAGAAAGATGTTATACTACCAAGGGCACGATATGAGTGGGAGAATCTGAGACTCCAGGACTTTAAGTCCATAGCTGAGTACAACTCAGCTCTCTTTAGCATCACCTCACGCCTGAAGTTGTATGGTGAAAAATTCTCAGAAGATCGCATGCTGGAAAAGACGTACACGTCTTTCCATGAGAAAGATGCGATACTAATGCAACAATACCGTGAACGCAAGTTCCCCAAGTATTCTGAGGTGCTGTCATGTTTACTCATGGCTGAACAGAACAGAGAGCTTCTCCTTGCCATTCACAACATGTGCCCACTGGCACTGCCCCTTACCAGAAGTTCACAATGCCTCTTCTTTTTCCAAAAAATAAGGGAGACAATAAACGAAAAGAAAGACCACAAAAAGGGGGACAGAACAAAAGGGCTAGGGGCCAAGTCCAGCATCAAAGAAATGAAGGGAAGCGCAAGTTCACCTGGCGCAGAAATGACAATAAGAAGAATGATGCACACCCACCCAAGAGGGATTGGGAAGACCCGTATCATAGCTTTGGCATGAAAGGCCGCTGGTCCAGAGTGTGCCGGACTCCACAGCATCTCCTGGATTTGTATAAAGAAAACAAGAAAAATAAAGCTGAAACAAACCTGGTGACCTCTGATGCTCCAGGAAAGTTTACAACTGACGAATTCGAAAATGATTACCAGCTTGATTAGCCTTCTATTTTTTATCTTAGCTACTTGTTTTAAGAGCATTTCATGTTATGAGAGCTTTTTTGAATTATGTAATTTAATTTTGAATGAAAATGTTTCTCTAAAAATGTGCCTATATGATTCATCTTTTAATAGATGAACTGCTCTCATGACTAATTAGTAGACAATAAATAAACACATACGATCCTTCAATACAAAGCCCAATATCATGGCCATAGTGAAGGTTCTGGAAACGCAACACTGTTCCTCCCAAATGATGCAAAAATAAAGGATGCACTAATCTCTCCGAATTCCAACCGAAACTTACTAAGTTTCAAGGGCATCCGTTTCAACGGATTCCATTTGGAAACAACAAATGAAAATGAAAAAAATTACTGTATGTAACGTCTCAAAAAAAGGAGTAAAATCCATACTTGAATGTTTTGAGAGCCTTTTCAATAGGCCTCTACCATGCAAAGATTCGGAGAGAGGAAGAGGATTTAATGGAGCACCTAAAGTGCCCGACATCAACCAAGTTTTTGCCTTGGCATGATAGACTTGGCCACCATGGATCATTGATGATGCACCGCATCTTATCCTATGTGTATGATTTGAAGAACCAAAAGATTCTTCAGAAGGGAGAATTCCCTCGCATCCCTTGTTATAAGAGAAAACAAATTGCAAGACCATCTTTACTAAAGGTTGACAAAGAATCGACACGCTTCCTTAAAATGAATATAAGGAGATAGATGTGCACAAATCCACCTCCTAGTGGGCTATTTCGGTACTATATTGTACTGATAATTGCATCCTCAAAATATTCGTATGTGCGTCTACTATCGACCCGCAACCTAGTTTTTCCAAAGCTATTGGCACAAATAATAATGTTGCGGGCATATTTTTCAGACAATCAAATAAAGAAAATAAGTGTGGTTAATGTTGGGGAATTTACCTCCCGGTCATTTCAAGAGTACTGCCAAGCAACGGGAATAGAAAGTAAACATACAGTGTGTATGTTCATACCCAAAATGGGTCGGCAGAGTCACTGACAAATAGACTCCAATAGATTGCATGTCCATTGTTAATGAAATCTCGATTGCCGGTGGATGCATGTGGACATGCAAATTCTGCATGCTGCATCGTAAATGAAAATAAGACCCTCTGGATGTCAGAGTCTCCAATGCAACTTGCATATGGAATGTCACCGAATATTTCTCACTTGAGAATCTTCGGTAGCGCAGTTTAAATCTCCATCGCACCACCACAGAGGACAAAAATGGGTCCTTGACATTGCCTAGATATCTATGTAGGGTTTGACTCGCCCTCAGTTATAAGATACCTAGAACCCTAAACGGGGGATGTATTTAAGGCATATATTGAAGACTGTGATGAGACGAGTTTCCCCAAAATAAGCTCAGATACTGAAAAATCTGGCGCAAAGCAAATTATAACGTGGGATACAAAAAGTTTGACCCACTATGATCCTGCAACAATACAATGTGAAGATGAGATCCTGAAGATCATCCACATACATAACATTGTTCACCAATTACCGTAATCATTTACTGACAACCAAAAGATTGTCAGATCACACATCCCTGCTGCAAATACTCCAGCTAGGATTGACATCCCCAAGAATGATGCAGTCCACCAGCAGTAGAAGTGGATGATCCTCAACAGAAAAGAGGCAGGCCACTAGACTCCAAGGATAGAAATCTAAGAAAAAGAAAAATACCTGGAGACCTTGAGACAATACTTCCACAGGACAATGAGCTCATGTACACACCCTCATCCTTCCCGGAATCCACTGCAGAGGAACTGCTGGGTAAAACTGAAATGAAAGTAAATGGCGTACGTATTGGGAAGGTATTGGACAGAAAGAACATAATTGTCGATAATGTATTCACGTATCTTATTTTCATATACATTGCAAAAGCGATGATATTTATATAATATCGTTCCATACTCTGTTGCTAAAATGCAAACGTAGAGATTGGCCAAATATGGAACGCGGCAATAAAAGATGAGTTGGACTCACTTATGAAATGTGAAATGTTCAGACCTGAAGTCCAGACACAAAAGGTGTCAAACCTGTGGGTAAAATAAGTATTGCACACATAAGAAAAATAAATACAAGATCGTATGTTATAAGGTACAACCTATAGCCCAAGGAAAATTTCGCTGAAACTAGGGAATGAACAAATTAAAATGAGCATGACTCATAAATGATGCATTAGATTTCCTAAGTTATCAGATGCGAATACCTTACGATTTGGCAAAGGAAATTTTGGATATGATGTTATTGGATTTTGTGATGGCATACCTTTGTGGATATCTTAGTAAAGATAAATTCCACATTTCCTTAAATGCCTGAATAGACTTCGGGACGTCTATTCTATTAAAAAACAATAAAAATAATAAATAATGTATAACCAAGAGAATCACTTGACAAAGCAATGATTCCTACTGAGGGTTGTCTTTGCATCTAAGCAAAGAACATGATTTGAGATCATAGTTGTAAACAACTTAAATCTCATTGGATCTCCTGAAGAGAAAACTGAAATATTTGTTCAAGACTGACTATTAAACATGAAATGAAAGACCTAGGTAAAAAGAAATTAAGTCATGGCTTACATATTTATTATCTTAATAGAATCCTGTTACATATGCCCAGAAGTGCGTTGAAGAAATTAAAAGGACCATTGTCATACAAAGTACACCTATGGTAGTACACTCTATGGATGTATGAAAAGACCCCTTCTGATCACTGGAAGAGTGGGAGTATATAATTGGTCCTAAAGTCCCTTATCTAAGTGCAATCAGGCACTCCTGGCTAACTGCATGCGTCCTGATATAGGAGTTGCAGTAAACTCATTATCCAGAGATAATTAGCCACCTAAAAGGGCCATTAGACCTGAGTTAAGCATCTTCTGTGCTTCCTCCAAGGGTCGAAAGATTTGGGCTTACATTATAAAGTATCATCCTCCATGTTTTTGCAAATGCAGGTTAACAGGTCTGATCCATATACTGAGAAATCACAAACTGTGTACACAAAGTGGGATTGCCATCTACTGTAGATCTGTAAAGCAAATTATGACGGCAACGTCATTCTATCATTCCGAGATCCTCACCACACCAATGGTGTATTTGAGAGCGCCTGGTGGTACATCACATCCTAGTGGCGACTGGGATAGAGGCTGGTATTGTGGAGCTGACCACATAGTCTGAAGACCACATCAAAGGCGATGAAACTTAGCACACCTCTCCAGAGTTTCTGGATTCAACAGCTTCTTAATGGTGATAATATTTTTAATCTGTGTATATCTTCGATATGTTGTAAATAGGAGCGATGAGATAAGCCTAAGAGATCTGAAAGCCAAAAGGCTTTTACAGAGCAGGGGGGTTGAGGGAATTTGTACTCTTTTTCATTAGCTATGGTTTTTCCCACATGGTTTTTTCTAGCCAAAGGTTTTAACGAGATAAATCACATCAACTCTGGATCCTGAAGTATCTACCCCTTTGTGCTGCTCAGAATCCCGAAGTGTTCATGAGCAGAGTCGCTTGTACAAATCTGGGGGAGTTAGAGAGCATCTGTACTCTTTTTCCTTAACTATGGTTTCTCCCACGGGATTTTCCATAGCTAAAGGTTTTAACAAGGCAAACCTCACCAACTCAGGATCCTGAAGTATCCACCCCATGTGAGACACCTACTACGCTCAGAATCCTGAAGTATTCATGATCAGAGTCCACACCTATGGCTGGATAAGGGGGAGTGTTGTGAATGGATAATACAAAAGTTGGTTAGGATTACGACTATCTTATAGATAGGCCCATATCTTCTGTATCATATCTATGTACGCTCCTCTATATGCTATAAATAAAGAACTGGGGGTTCCTCCCTCAGAAGATGATTCATAACAAGAAAAGAGTTTTATGAATTTTTTTATATATAGATCCAAACCATTGAATGTGTTCTACACATGCTAATACACCGACATATCAAAAAAAGAAAATCCCCCCGAATTTGCTTCTTGATCTGAGCTGTACAAAATTTCTATTGTTTTTAAACCATTGAATTTGTAACGGCTTGCTCGAGGGTCAAATCCCTTAAATTCACCCATTATCTTTTCTAGGGTATATATAAGTTTGGATTAAATGTTGGAAAAAATTCAAAAAAGTAAAAAAAATGGCGCACCCTGATCATATACACACATACATATACATGAGAATTATGTAAATATGCGATCAACACGAGAAAAATTTTCAGTGCTGACGCACATATGCATCATTATATTTATTCTTAAAATTTTTTTGGATATGTTATCCACCTCATGGATAATCACCATACAAAAAAATCAATTGATTCTAATGCTATTTGACTATCGATCTAATCGTTGCAAATTTTAACGGTTTCATAACATTTGAACTTTCTGTAATGAGTGGATCGTTGCACAAATAACACTAGGATTCATCTATATTTTAGATTTTGGGATTTTTACAATGCGTACAACAACTTTAAAAATTTTCAAAAACATTTTTTTAGTTGTTGTTGGGGGCTAATATGGCAAGAATGTTATTTGACCCTCGATCACTCGTTGCAAAAAGTTCTAGTATTCTAAAACTGTTGAATTTACAACAGTTAGATCGATGGTCAAATAACATTGGAATCTATTGATTTTTGTTACAGTGATCATACATGGTGTAGATATCCAATTTTTTTAAACTAATAAATATAATGATGTGTACGGGTCTTTCCCATGCTGATAGCAAATTTACATTATTTAGGGATGTTTTTGAATGCGGTTACCAACTAGGACAAAAGGGCGGATAAAAGAACGGTTGAAATTGAATCTTAAGAAATCAATAGATACGATAAGAGTTTGTTAAAATATTAGAGGGAGAAACCGAAAATTTTAGGGGAAAATCCTAAAATTTTGGGAAACACTAAATCTGGACGAAACTAAATTTTGGGATAACTAAAATTTTTGGTGTAACAAAAATTTTTGGGGAACTAAATTCTATGAAGGTAACTAAAATTTTAATTTTTATGGGGAATTAATTCTGAACGGAAATAAAAAATTTGGTGGAACTAAATTTCTGCTGAGGGTCCAAATTTTAGTTTGAATTTGGTTAAAAATTTTGTTTGGGGGATATTTTGAATGTGGCTGTTAATTTTTTGGTTGATTTTGAAGAGGCTTCAGATTTTTTTGGATGAGAGATTTTGAATAGGTTGAAATTTTTCGAGTGAATATTTTGAATGCCAAGTGACCTATGGTCATGATTATGACTAGTCTATTGTACAATTGAGTGATGTTTTTGAATAGGTTTACTAACCAGGATGAAAGGATGGGTAGAAAGACACCTGTCATGAATCTTATAGAATCAATGGGTAGAATGAACGTTTATGAATATTGGGGGGGACTGAATTTGGAGGGAGCTAAATTTTTAAATCTTGGGGGAATTTGTTGGGGGATGTATGCCCTCAGATCATTTGTATTTGATGTCAATGATATTTTAAGCTTAGATAGGGACTATTTTGCATATGATGCTGTTGGATCTGGATCATAGCCTAGAGGGGGTGAATAGGCTAAAAAAACTCTCGTGCAACCCACGAGAAATCCCACGCAGTTATAAGCACAGACAGGGCAATAAAATAGCAATCACAGAATACGCACAGATATACCCTGGTTCGGTCGTCCCCACGACCTACTCCAGCCCCGAAAGCAACTACTAGATAGATATGTAATCAAGTACAGCTACACAGTGAGTCAAGATCCCAAATCTACTCTCACCTAGCTCGTACGCACACCACGTGCTCTACACTCTCAATCTAGTCAGAAGCTCTCCCTCCGTGACGACTCCCAAAGTCGTCAGGTCCCCAAAAAGTAACACAGATGGTAAATAGTTTCCCCTAACAGAGATCGCTACACAAATAACACAGATATACAGTAAAAAGTTTAGGGATGCTCAGATCGTGTCTCTGTAGTCGTTTCTGCCAATAAGCACGGGTCAGATCTGAATCTGACAAGATATCGTAGTCTTCTCTCTCTTTGCAACTCAGGTCTCAATCTCCACTCAATTAACGCACACGAGAGGACCCTACAAAAGAAACACCAAAAAGATGAATTAGTGAGCAGTTAAATCAATATGCAATAGATAGAAAGAATTAAGGCCGGCCCCTTTGTTTTCCAAAAAAAATGTTGCAGTATTCAATTATATCAAGGCCGGCCTCTTCTCTTCTTTTTCTTTTGCCTGCACAAATCAAAGTGAGAGCTCTAGATGATTGGCTATAAACTATGGCCAGCCTGATGATCTTCAAGCAAAAACAATCTTGCGGCTGAGAGTTTATGATTGAAGAAACCCCAGTGAAAAATCTTGCGGCCAATAAAGAATTCCCAATGAAAAATCATGCGGCCAAAAAAAATTCCAAAGACAGATCTTGCCGTCAAAAAAAATCCATGTTCCATAAAAAAGAGTTGGCACTCAAAAGATCCTGCACAACAGAAACGTTTTCACGCTCAACAATGGCTCTTGGAATTATTAGGAGCACCCATAAAACAAAACTCACGGCAAAGAGAAATCGGCTGCTTCTCCTAAAAATTGTTGAAAAACAAAACCCCTTGAAAAAAACACTGCCAGCCCTTGGGGTTTTATTAACAAGCGGCCCTCCTTTTTTTTCGACAGACTTCTTTTTATTAACCCCCCTAAAAGATAGTGAAATTGATGCGCCCTTTGAAAGGAAAATTTGTGTGGCCGGCGTTCTTTTTTTTTCACAATGATCCTAAGAAGGCCGGCTGTGAAACTTTTTTTAAAGGTTTTTTTTGTCTCTCTCCAAAAAAAACCACACGCCCTCCTCTTTATTGGCAGAGGCACTCTCCTCTAAGAAAAATGATGGCTACACATCAAAAAAATCCGCATGCTCCTTTCTAAAAAATTTTGTGTTCCACTCATCAAAAAACAAAAGAATGAAGACTCCCAAGACAAAGTAATGCACGGCACTAGGCCAACAAAATGGGCAGCCTAGAATTCAATTTGATTTTGCAAAAAAAATGTGAGAATGTGCCTTGTGAATTTTTTTGTAGAGAGGCTTGCTACACGCGTGTGTTCGAGATATGATGCATGACTTATATAGGAGAGGTTAGGGTTTTGAAATGGATGGGGTTTTGCTAACTGCTTTGATATTTGACCCAATCAATATGGGATTTGATTAGGAGATTTAATAGGAATGTATAGAATCAAATATAGAATCAAATATTTCTAAATCTAGATAAGTGATTTGATCAAACCCATTTTGAACTCAAATTGGCCTCCATCTCATCCCATATTGGACCAAGTCCAATTAGCTTTGCGAATAGCTCTTTGACCAAGTCCCATTGCTTTGTGCATAGCAATTTATCCATCTTGTATGTGTATAGCAATTTGTCCAACACATCAATTTGCAAAATTCGCCAATCCTGCAAATACTTAATACACACATCAGATCGTTCACATCTGTTTGTCATCATCAAACCATAAATCCTAGATCGTTGTTTCCAACAATCTCCCCCTTTTGATGATGACAAACCAACAAAGATTTGCACTTAACGATTTTCAACAATATCATTATGATGCAAAATAATATATGATGTTCAGGTACACAAGCAGGCAATCACAATATATTCTAGCATGCACAATATATTAGCATGCTCCCCCCTTTTCCAAGCTCCCCATATTCATGTATTTTCAATGCTCCCCCTTCAATCAATAATACCGTATTTTGAACCAACATTGATACCACAAATCTTTCAACACTTTTTATTTTGAACCAACATTGATATCACAAATCTTTCAACACTTTTCTCCCCCTTTGGCATCATCAAAAGAGTATTCATGAAGATTAAAAACATAGCACATGTAAAAAGAGAGCATTATTAAATATAACTATAATTTGCATGTCGTCATTCTATAATTAGCACTCCAAATCCAATGATAATGATAATTAGAATTCAACACCATCGTGTAAGTGTAATTATTAAACATAGAAGTACAAAGGGAAATACTTTTACAAATTTCAACCAAAACCAATCCATCATTTTCCAAATAACATCATATCACCTAGGATTGATTTTTCCCACCTCATCAAAGATGAGTTCAAGATATCATACCCCAAAACATAGCCTAAAAGGACTCTTAGATGTGGGGGTGACATTGCTTGACAAGTAAAAACACCAACGCTAAAGATTACCCGTAAAACTTATGTTGGATACTCGTGGGTAGTGTATTTGCCATGAATTGTATCCATTTTTCATACGGAGCAATTTTCATTTTTTTTAAATGTTCATTTCCTTTGTTTTGTGCTCAATTTTTATTCATGGCAAAACACATCATATCCCGTAGATTTTTCAGTTAATAATCATCCTACATTCACTTTCCAATATTCATAAATAGTATCTCCAAAAGTACTACATAGTCTAATATTCGTGGAAGTGAAAGTAGGTGTAGAAATCATATTATCAATTCATTGAACTTGGCATGGCTATTAAGAAATAAAGCATACGCATGTAGCCATGATAATAATACAACACTTTCTACAAGGATGTGATCATCATTCATTTATATCACTAGAATAATGCAAAGAGGGAGGTATGCAATAAGCTCATTTTTTTTGCTTTTTCAATTTTTATTATTATTTTTTTTAATGCATGAAGTACTAAAGCAAACATGAGATGCAATCACACAAACAGAAAAAATCATGCACACATAGCAATGCAACTACTAGCACACAAACAAAGAAAAGTCACGCACACAAAAAGACTATGAAGATATTCATTAAGTCCAACGAATGAGATATACCTTTACGTCGCCGTTTGACTAAGGATCCAAACAAATAATAATGAGACATTCAATTTATAGCTCCTCATCAAATTTCCATCCACCTACAAAAGAGGTGTCGTGTGTGACCTTGGAATCCAACAAGGTCCACTCATGTTAGTCATCAAAGATTTAGAAACCCATATTTATTTGAACTTAATGTTTTTGTTCCTATATTTGCAACGATATGAAGTATGACCAACACATCCACATGTGAAGCACTTTGCATGACAATTTCCAACTTTTGTTGTTTCAATGTGAACTTTTCTATAATTTGATTTTTCAACATTTTTAGAACCATATCCTAGTCCTCGTCTATTATTGCCATAAAGTTGATTTCCAAGTATAATGTCCAAATTTTGTTTACCAATGGAAAATCTCTTTAATGACAATTCTAAACTAGCAACTTTGGATTTCAAATGATCATTTTTGTTCACAAGCAAAGTGCATTTACTAATGAAAGCTTGCTTGTTTTCCTCTTCTTTCTTTTCAAAATCCCTCATTTTTTCTTTAAGCTCAAGATTTAGCATGTTAATCTTTTCAGAAAGCAGTTCATTTTCAGTTTCAAGCTTTGTCTTATCTTTCTTATACATGCTAATATCTTTTAATAAAGAGGGACATGAAAAACAGTCAGTTTAGCAGACAAGCTAGCTTTCTCTTTTTCTAACATAGTAATGGTAGATTTGCATGCAACAAGCTCTTGTTTAATATTTTTCATTTCTATAGACATGTCATACTCAGTTTGTTGCATATCAAAATTATCATTCCTATAACATTCCACATCAGCTTCTAGCTCATCAATTCTATGTTGCATTCCTTTACAGATTTCTAAGAATTCAGCTTTAGTGTGAGATTCTACCTCATTGTGTTTGGCCATCAATGCCATGCAGGAGTGGGCTTCATGTTCCTCATCCTCCTCCTCAGCTTCGCTATCCATGTCCCACGTCAGCACTTTCGTTTTTCCTTTTGCAACTTGAGCTGTGTGTTGTTGTGGGCAATCTTTTATGTGGTGCCCTTTCTTCCTGCATTTAAAACATTCAATTCTATTAATAGCTTTCTGATCATAGGAATTTCTACCAAAATTAGAATTATTAGAACGAATGAACCTTTTTCCCATCTCAGCTCTTCCTTGATCAGTCTGAATGTATCTCCTGAAGTTTCTGACCATTAGGGCTTCCTCTTCATCAAGATCGACATCGTTAGCTTGAAGAGCTAATGGTGTGGAAGCTTTGGTCTTCTCTTCAGGTTTCTCTCTGGCTTCTATACTCTGTAACTCAAGCTCATGTGACATCAGGTTGCCTATCAAGTCTTCCACTTTCATTGTTGATAAGTCCTTAGATTCTTGAATAGCGGTGACTTTAGGCCTGAACGAGCTTGGTAGCGCCCTTAAGATCTTTCGTACCTGTTCATGGATAGAGTATGGCTTAGCGAGGGAACTGGATTTGTAGACGATGTCTGTGAACCTCACAAACATGTCTTTAACTGATTCTGTTGGTAGCATGCGGAAGCTCTCATATTCAGTGCTCAGCAACACAAGTCTGGATTCCTTTACTTGCGATGTTCCCTCGTGTGTCACCTCCAGAGTATGCCAGATTTCCTGTGCAGTTAGACAATGTGAGATACGATTAAACTCAGATTTATCAAGAGAGCATATAAGCGAATTCATAGCTTTACCATTAAGAGTATAAAGTTTTTTATCAGCTACATCCCACTTGTCTTTAGGCTTAATCATAACAGTGTCTTCAATTTTAATAGTGGGTAGACTATAACCGTTTTCAACAATATCCCACACATCATAATCAACAGACACTAAATAGATTTTCATCCTAGCCTTCCAATATGCAAAGTCTACACCATTAAATTTAGGGGGACGGGCTATAGACTGACCTTCAGCAAAAGCACAATCAGATATATTCATGGTCATCTAAAAATCTAGACTAGATCCTCTAAACTTGGCTCTGATACCACTTGTTGGATCTGGATCGTAGCCTAGAGGGGGGGTGAATAGGCTAATAAAAATTCTCATGCAACCCACGAGAAATCCCACGCAGTTATAAGCACAGACAGAGCAATAAAATAGCAATCACAGAATACGCACAGATATACCCTAGTTCGGTCGTCCCCACGACCTACTCCAGCCCCGAAAGCAACTACTAGATAGATATGTAATCAAGTACAGCTACACAATGAGTCAAGATCCCAAATCTACTCTCACCTAGCTCGTACGCACACCACGTGCTCTACACTCTCAATCTAGTCAGAAGCTCTCCCTCCGTGACGACTCCCAAAGTCGTCAGGTCCCCAAAAAGTAACACAGATGGTAAATAGTTTTCCCTAATAGAGATCGCTACACAAATAACACAGATATACAGTAAAAAGTTTAGGGATGCTCAGATCGTGTCTGTGTAGTTGTTTCTGCCAATATGCACGGGTCAGATCTGAATCTGACAAGATATCGTAGTCTCCTCTCTCTTTGCAACTCAGGTCTCAATCTCCACTCAATTAACGCACACGAGAGGACCCTACAAAAGAAACACCAAAAAGATGAATTAGTGAGCAGTTAAATCAATATGCAATAGATAGAAAGAATTAAGGCCGGCCCCTTTGTTTTCCAAAAAAAATGTTGCAGTATTCAATTATATCAAGGCCGGCCTCTTCTCTTCTTTTTCTTTTGCCTGCACAAATCAAAGTGAGAGCTCTAGATGATTGGCTATAAACTATGGCCGGCCTGATGATCTTCAAGCAAAAACAATCTTGCAGCTGAGAGTTTATGATTGAAGAAACCCCAGTGAAAAATCTTGCGGCCAATAAAGAATTCCCAATGAAAAATCATGCTGCCAAAAAAAAATCCCAAAGACAGATCTTGCGGTCAAAAAAAATCCCTGTTCCACAAAAAAGAGTTGGCACTCAAAAGATCCTGCACAACAGAAACGTTTTCACGCTCAACAATGGCTCTTGGAATTATTAGGAGCACCCATAAAACAAAACTCATGTCAAAGAGAAATCGGCTGCTTCTCCTAAAAAAATTTGAAAAACAAAACCCCTTGAAAAAAACACTGCCAGCCCTTGGGGTTTTATTAACAAGCGGCCCTCCTTTTTTTGACAGACTTCTTTTTATTAACCCCCCTAAAAGATAGTGAAATTGATGTGCCCTTTGAAAGGAAAATTTGTGTGGCCGGCGTTCTTTTTTTTTCACAATGATCCTAAGAAGGCCGGCTGTGAAACTTTTTTTAAAGGTTTTTTTTGTCTCTCTCCAAAAAAACCACACGCCCTCCTCTTTATTGGCAGAGGCACTCTCCTCTAAGAAAAATGATGGCTACACATCAAAAAAATCCTCAGGCTCCTTTTTAAAAAAATTTGTGTTCCACTCATCAAAAAACAAAAGAATGAAGACTCCCAAGACAAAGTAATGCACGGCACTAGGCCAAAAAAAATGGGCAGCCTAGAATTCAATTTGATTTTGCAAAAAAATGTGAGAATGTGCCTTGTGAATCTTTTTGTAGAGAGTCTTGCTACACGCGTGTCCTCGAAATATGATGCATGACTTATATAGGAGAGGTTAGGGTTTTGAAATGGATGGGGTTTTGCTAACCGCTTTGATATTTGACCCTATCAATATGGGATTTGATTAGGAGATTTAATAGGAATGGATAGAATCAAATATAGAATCAAATATTTCTAAATCTAGATAAGTTATTTGATCAAACCCATTTTGAACTCAAATTGGCCTCCATCCCATCCCATATTGGACCAAGTCCAATTAGCTTTGCGAATATCTCTTTGACCAAGTCCCATTGCTTTGTGCATAGCAATTTATCCATCTTGTATGTGTATAGCAATTTGTCCAACACATCAATTTGCAAAATTCGCCAATCCTGCAAATACTTAATACACACATCAGATCGTTCACATCTGTTTGTCATCATCAAACCATAAATCCTAGATCGTTGTTTCCAAAAGATGCAAGCTGAGTTAAATGTGTTGTAAATAGTTTACGACAATATTTAATATTATAAACACAAGGAAAAGGTTACCTGGATGACGGGATCATCCCGGTCTAAACGCAAGTTCAAACCGTATCAAAAACGGAGTTCAAATGCACAAGTTAGAGACAAAACAAGTCAGCCCAAACTGTTGGGCTAAACCCAGCGAAAATAGAGGCCCACCAAGCCCGAATTTTCTGTTTTGGGTTTTTGAAACCCGGGATTTTTTTGACGGTTGGATGTTCCATCTTTGAATGGTTTTTGCTAACTTTGAGACGACGTTTGAGGGGTCAAACAACATCGGATTGACTCTCCGTTTTTTCCTACGCGTTCACCGTTCAACCCTCTTCGATTTGATAGGTTGTATCAAGATTGAAGCTCAACAGTGAGGGAGTTAAAATTCATGGAAGTTTGGCCTTTATGACAGGCAAACTAACTAGAATTATTAAACTCAAAAAACACAGTCCCACATCGGAAGTGGAGTAAAGGGGAGGAGTCAGCTGCCTATATAAATAGGGGCCTAACCCCTTCTCTAAACTCGTCCCAAGCTCTAAATCTAAGCAGCTTCCAAAATATTGAAGCATGCTCGGATCTAAGCTTAATTAATATTCTCTTCTCCCTAAATTTTTGCCTTGCTCCTGAAGGGCTCTAGCAAAGCCACGAAGGGGTCCGCATCTGATCCGGAGTCTTGGTGAAGGTTCACACCCAGGTGAAACTTTCTTCGGTGCAAGGTTGGCTTGGCAATAAGGGGATTGCTCGCCTCGGGACGCAGAGCGGTTCGAGGAGCGGTTCGACGCAGGACGTGGAGCGGCTCGAAAGACGGTACGGTACACCTTGCTTGTACCAAGGCAAGGTTTCGGGTATGTCATTCAGTAGCTTTCTAGTATAATTTTAATAATGTCACAGTAGTATAGATCCCTCTTTGGGTGGTCAGATCCATCACAAGTCGGCATAGATCCTGACTAAGTTTTGGCTTTCCTTAGGGCTTCGCTAAAATGTTTAGTGTTTTTGATTTTTCCGATGTGCTTATTAAGCCTCTACATATATGAGTCATAAGGGTCCGCCAAAACCCTGCAGTGGTATCAGAGTTTCTAGGTTTGCATGATGATCTTAGACTGCGATATTTTAAAATTATTGATTGCTTACTAAATGCACATAAAGATTCTGACTTTATGCGATATCGTTAGAATGAACCCCTTCTTGTAAAATGTTTTAAAATTGTTTTAAAAGCATGGAATTTTTAAGAGATATTTTAATTTTATGTGATGAAGTTAAAATAAGAATCTTATGATTAAATGCTCGTAATGATTATTTTATAGATAAAGTCCTCTTAACAAGCATTCTAATGTTTCGTAATGATTTTAAATACAAAGGTTTATAATTAAAAATTATTTGATAATTTTTATGAAACCATCATTTTATTAGATAAAATGTATTAAGTTTTTAAAATCATATCTTTTTAATTTAAATGTTAAATTTCAAAGATAGCTTGTTAATTATTTATTTGATAAATGTTTTAGCATGATGCTCTATTTAATTGTTAAATAGTTGAGCCCTAATATTATGCGATAATGATTAGCGTTGTTTATGTTTAATGGCATGATGTATAATTTGATTATTCATGAACCCTTTTAGGTTAGCCATTAATTCTTTAAAATTTATAAGATGAATTTTTAAAAAAAAAATTGTGATATGCTATGTTTTAATAAATCTTTACAACATTTAAACCTAATTCCTGATTAGGGCAGTCCTCTTTAACGACGATTATTATTTTAATCGTTTCAATAATAATTCTCATTAAATGACAACACTTTAAAATTGTTGAAAATGATTTATTAAAATCCTAATGTTGATTAGGGTAGCACGTTGAACAACGAGAACCTTATAGTTGATAAGGATTTGATAAAAGTTATTAACAAATCCTAAAATTTTGAATTTTAAGAATTCAACTAGTTGATATGATTAATTAGTTGTTAATAAAAGCCTTTTAGTTGATGGCACGCATATAATTGATAAGCTTCCTTCAATGGACCATAATCCGGTCAATGTGCTTGGCTAAGCTTGTTGGATCACCTCAGCTTGACTGGGGATAATGATACTGGCTTAGTCACTTCCCTGACAGTGTCCGCTGGATCGCAAGGATGCGAATCATGATTATGTAACGTCGTCGACAATATCTAGTCAAATACGTTAATAATCTTTTTCAAGGTTAGTCGTAGCTCTCCTTGTTTTAGGGGTTGGCAACTATAAGACCCGTGTTCCAGTTGTTGAGCTACACTCAAACTGTGATATGGCAACCTTGTAGGAACCAACTTCTTAAATACATATGATGTAATCTTGATTTGGCCCAAACCGTCGTGTCGTGAATATACCGAGCACCGGTGTAAGTTAATCTAATGATGTAGTCTAGTATTGACCCAAACCGTCGTGTCGTGAATACACCGAGCGCCGGCGTAAGTTAGGCTAGACATGAAAACAAGGGTCCGACTAGACTAGTCATTGTGATTTGGATGAGCGACACTCATGATCATAAATGGCTGGTGGCAAAAATCGATAATAGAATCATATATGATATGATTGATGAAGAGTCATCTACCGATCGCAAAGTCAAGTAACTTGTTGAGCTACACTCAAGGTTGTAAGACTCGGGGTGGTTGGATCTCTTTCCCATTAATTTAAATAAGTAAATCGTTCATTGATTGGCTTAAAATGATCGCAAAAATAGTTGGACGATATAGATTGATAAAAGACATTCTATCTATATTTAATATTGAACATATGATGAACTAGGGTACGTCTATGTTTACCGATGGAATCAAAAAATATAATATTCTAACAGAATAAGTTAAATGATCAAATAGGTTGATTAATGTAATATCAAGTTAAATTCTAATTAATAGAATAAAACTATATTCTCGTTGACATTAAAATGACCTTCTTAAGGACAGACTTAAGAAATATGATTTCATTAAGCTCTGAGTCCAACAAAATAAATGCACGCTACATGTCACTCGCCTATATATGAGGCAGCTGGAACATATTGATGTTCAAAAGCATGTTTCTCCATACAATTTGTTGAGCTACACTCAAGGTTGTATGGAAATCAGGTTCATCCGCAAGGTTCGAAAATTCGATCAAACTGTTTGAATCGAATGTGAGTGCATGAGCGGTGCAACACTATGTATCCCAACCGGATCTTGAGACAAGCAAATTGTTGAGCAACACTCAAGGTTGCAAAGCTCAGGCTTTTGGTTACATGAGATGCTTGCATAGCTATTTATAATTTTGTTGAGACATTTAATATCTAAATGAGATTTAGAAAAGGAAGAAGGCACTCAGGAAAAGTCAAAATGAGAAAGTTAGTTTGATTTATCATTAGTAAAGGCGTAAGTAGCTAAGAGGAACTGAAAATATGACATATTTGATGTCACGATTTCAAAATAATTGTTACACAAAAGACGACTAACACATTTTTGACGAATGTCGTCACCTTGCTTCTGAAGCAATATTTTGTATGAGTAATTTGTAATAACTATAATATATATTAAATGTTAATATATGAATACACGAGATAGTAATAAACTTATATGGCAAAATAGACTAGGCCGTATCAAAAAGACTAAGCTTCACAAGTCACATAAAGAGTGGTCTGACCTCTCGTATTATGAAGTCTACGGACACTTGTGAACCTTATTCTCAAAGGTATGATGGCCGAAACTCCTTCTGTAAGACAGTGGGAGAGCGAGTTGTTGAACTCGCAATATCGTACATACTGATGTACCCGTACCCAAGTCTAAGTTAGCCAGGATAAGTGTTCTTATTATTATTACGACACGTGTTCTTGATGAAACACAAGTCTGATAAAATAAAGAACAAAATGACAGAGGTATTGGAACTGATTCGATTAGATCGAAAAGTCAAAAACTTGGCTGTATAAATCTTGCGTAATTAAAAGAAAATGTGATTTTCTCTCAGGTCAAGTCTCTTAAAATATTGGATGTGTTGGAGAGCATAAATCGCACTTTGTTAAACATAATGCGACTCATGGCAAAGTGACTGAGTTACAATCCTCCCTATGGGTTAAGTCCCAGATTATAATGCCTAGGTTCTTGATAAGGTTCTGTGAGGACCTCATCAATAAGATATTCATTAAATCAATAGTTAGGAAGTTGTGGAATTACTCGAGTCTCGTGAGACGAAGAGTCGAGTTAGACATCATTGTCGATGATGGCTTAGTCAACTTCTAGGATGAAATTTGGAGTAGTGACTCCGATTAATAACTTGATACAATCAGAAATAGTCCGTGCACATGAATAAAGTATGGGCTTTAGTTTACGTGCCCAAAAAAGAGTTTCTTTGACTGCAAGTGAATCTTCGTGTTTAGAAGATTGATGTAGAGGAAAGTAGTGAAGTACAACTTACGTTGGTTGAGAACGGTTTTCATCCTAACTCCTATAAATGGATTACGATAAAACTGTCTCGCCTACAGATTTGTATAGATCTACTTGGACCGAACTCGATGTAAATGCTCATGATGACCTTAAAAACTGGAGCATTCATTTATAGTCCGTTATCTAAAGATGATTTAGAAAACTGAACTTATATGAATTGGCTAGAGAGTTTTCAAGGTCAGTGGGAGCAAATAAAACACATGCGAGGCATTAAGAGAATGGAACATATTTTGACAAAGTGTTCAAAAGAGTTTGACACTTTTGAATATGAACCATCTAAAATGACCAGTAACATATTTAAATTTATTGTCATAAGGTACGATGAGTTGGATGAGATCCAAGAAATTAAATGGATTCTGTAGGACCAAAGGAATTATTTGGATGAGATTCAAATGGTTGGTCTAGTATGGACATAGAAAAACCTTTAAGTCAATCAGTAGACGGTTTAGCAGATCCACTCATGAAGGCTCTACAACATGAAGTCTAGAAAGACTTATGTGTAAATGCGGTATGAGATACCGGGATAAATGGGCCTAAGTGCATGTGAAAGATGTTGCGAGATAGGTATGCCATCGAGGCAATTATCTCTGTGTAATTGTACAAACATCTTATTCAAAATATCAGTAAGCTGTTTGGTATAAATTTATCTAAGTTAGTCATAATGTTGTTATCATTAGATATTAACTTAGGTAAAGTCCTGAGACTTAATGCAAGGTCAAACATGTATCGAGATGGGTATCTCGATTATGGAGAAATGCTTGACCGTCTGTAGCATAAGTATAAAACGGTTCGTGATCGTAGATGTTTCGAGAAAAGGGTATCAAAACATCGGATAGACCAGTGTTTCTTGGTCTTCACCGTATAGCAGTGGCGATGATCTCATGATCGTTTGACTTGGCGAAGTCGAAGACAAGACACAGGTGCTCATTGGAGAATGAGTTCACTGAACGACCCATCAAGAGTTGTCATATGGTTATGATTGACTAATCTGTCAATGATAACTCTTAGTGATGATAGGCTAGTTGGTCTTATGACTTGAGGTCATTATACGAACCTGTGCATGAACGATGTCACTTAGATCACTAACCTAGCTTCGAGGCTAGGCCTGTCGAAAGGTCATTGGTTGGGTGACATTCGAAGCGTACGAGGAGAGTAATGACCAAGACAGGATTTGTCTCTCCCGGTCAATGGAAGTTAGTGTCGTATTTAGTGAAATCTCTGGTCAGAGTATGTTGGAAGGTGTCCAACATTATTTGATTAAAGATCGATGGAAACTAACCGGTTTCGAGCTATTGGGGTTGACAGTTTGACCGTACCCTAGGTTTGAACTGAACGACATAGTTTTGACGACGAGACTAGAACTGCGGAATTCATCACGGACACAGTCAGGGTGGTCCCAACAATACTCATGTCGATGAGTTAACCACATAAATATGATACTAAAACAGGTTCGGCAATTGCCGCTCGTGGTCACTACTGTCTGGGGCTTCGAGCCCCACCTGTAGTATGGTCAGGTGGTAGAGTCTCACACAGAATGCGACCTTCGTCTAGTAATAGGTAGAAACATTAGGGAGAATATGCATTTGATGCAAGGGATAGAAAACCCAAAGAGTTTGCAGTTAGCTCCTGCATTCGGGATAAATGATCCTGAGTGCAAGTGGAAGATGTTGGGGGATGTATGCCCTCAGATCATCTGTATTTGATGCAAATGATATGTTAATCTTAGATATAGACTATTTTGCATATGATGCAAGCTGAGTTAAATGTGTCGTAAATAGTTTACGACAATATTTAATATTATAAACGCAAGGAAAAGGTTACCTGGATGACGGGATCATCCCGGTCTAAACGCAGGTTCAAACCGCGTCAAAAACAGAGTTCAAATGCATAAGTTAAAGCCAAAACAAGTCAGCCCAAACTGTTGGGCTGAACCAGCGAAAATGGAGGCCCACCAAGCCTGAATTTTCTGGTTAGGGTTTTTGAAACCCAGGATTTTTTTTACGGCTGGATTTTCCATTTTTGAATGGTTTTTGGCTAACTTTGAAACGACATTTGAGGGGTCAAACGACGTCGGATTGACTCGCCATTTTTTCCTACGCTTTCACCATTCAACCCTCTTCGATTTGATAGGTTGTATCAAGATTGAAGCTCAACGGTGAGGGAGTTAAAATTCATGAAAGTTTGGCCTTTATGAAAGGCAAACTAACTTGAATGATTAAACTCTAAAAACATACTCCCACATCGGAAGTGGAGTAAATGGGAGGGGTCAACCGCCTATATAAATAGAGGCCTACCCCCTTCTCTAAACTCGTCCCAAGCTCTAGATCTGAGCAGTTCCCAAAATGTTGAAGCACGCTCGGATCTAAACTTAATTAATATTCTCTTCCCTTAAATTTCTGTCTTGCTCCTGAAGGGCTCTAGCAAAGCCACGAAGGGGTTCGAATCTGATTCGGAGTCTTGGCGAAGGTTCACACTCAGGTGAAACTTTCTTCGACGCATGGTTGGCTCGGTAATAAGGGGATTGCTCGCTTCGGGACGTAGAGCAGTTTGAGGAGCGGTTCGACGCGGGACGGTGAGCGGTTCGGAAGATGGTGCGGTACACCTTACCTGTACCAAGGCAAGGTTTCGAGTATGTCATCTAGTATCTTTCTAGTATAATTTTAATAATGTCTCAGTAGTATAAATCCCTCTTGGGGTGGTCAGATCCACCCCAAGTCGGCATAGATCATGGTTAAGGTTCTGGATTTCCTTAGGGCTTCGCCAAAAAGTTTAGCGTTTTTGATTTTTCTGTTGTGCTTATTACGCCTCTGTTGCCCGTCCAACTTAGGACGAGCACAGATATAAGCCCTAAGGGTCCGCTAAAACCCTTCAGAATTAAATCTGGAAGGAATTAAATTTTAGGGAGAACTAAAATTTTTAGTGGGAACAAAATTTTAATTTTTGGTGTGAACAAAATTTTAATTTTTGGTGTGAACAAAATTTTAATTTAAAATTTTAGAGGAAACTAAATCTGAAGAGAACTAAAATTTTAAATTTTGGAAGGACTAAATCTGGAGAGAACTAAACTTTAGGGGGAACTAAAATGTTTGGGAAAACTAAACTCTTTGATAAAATTAAATTTTATTTCAAATGCGGTTAAAATTTTTTGTTGGAGGAATATTTTAAAGACAACTGTAAATTTTTTTAAAGAAAAATATTGAAGATGCTTAAAAAATTTTAAAAGGTAAGAATGGGTTGAAATTTTTTAGAGAATATTTTGAATGCCCCGTGACATATAATCACAAGTTATGACTAGTGTGTATACACATACACGCGTGCATCTATATACACTAGAAATAACCTGTGCACATAGTGCTCGGTGACCCAAGAAAAATTCACACCCAAGATGCGATGCACACGTGCAACCGACAAAAGAGCGAGAAGAGAGAGAGTGTGTGTGGGTATTGGCTGAAGGTGGTGGGACCGTGCAAACCTGACAAGGAGAGAATTGTGGGTGGATAGGGGGTGTGTGTGTGTCGTCGGGAGGTAAAAGGGGTTAAATTGCAAAAAAAATTGGGGGAGGGAGCAAAGTGCATAATCCCAACACGAAACACGTGTGTAAAAGGGGGAAAAGTCGCCGTTAAAGTGCAAAAAATACAAGGAGGTCAAGGTGAAAAAAGACCGGTGGAAAACTCGTAAATATGTGAACATGATGGGCATTTGGGTTCAATTAAAAAGCTTGTGGCAAGCTTGCAAATAATGGGAATAGGGGGCTTTTGTTTGGAATCTCCACAACCAAACCCCAAATCCCAAACCCAAGCTCTCATCCTCCACCAAGTGGGGCCAAACATGCCAAGGTTGCACAACCAAAGCCAAACCTTTGTCCTAGTAGGACAAAGGTAGGGCCCACATTTTGTCTCATGGGGATTTGTATACATCCCTCAATTGTAAGATAGACTAGTACATGCTCATGCCCAGAGGGCATGTAGGCAGTTGTCACCCAGACGCAAACTACAAATGAAGACAGTCGTCACCCAAGCACAAAGTGCAAACGGTGACAGTCGTCACACCATGTGCAAAGAGCAAAAGGGGGATAAAATGTGAAAAGCAGGGGGTTAAAATGTGAAAATGCGATAATTAGAGGGTCTAAGAGGAAAAAAATAGGAGCAACGTGCAAAAAAGGGTAATGGTAGATGTCACGCCCCGCTTCCCACAATGGAGGCGAGACGTGAGAAGGTCCGCACGGAAGTGGAGCTGTGAAGCCCCAAACCCGATAAGCGTCAATAAAACTTAAGCAGGTCCATGTAACCACAAACGGAACAATAATAATAACACAAGGAGAGACAGAAATAAAATCTCATATCTCAGAATTTGTCCAACATGAAAATTAAGTTCAACATCCAGAAAAGCCACCAGGCTAAAAGAAAGAGTCTAAAGGCCCAGAACAAGGCCAACAAAAGAACAACGTAACAAAGTATAGGTGCTACGCACCGACAACAAAACAGCAGTCTAAACAAAAAGGGAAAGCTCAACAAAGACACTAGGACTGGTCCCCAGTGTCCACGTACTCCTCGCCAAACACAGGCTCGGGCTCGGCGACAGCAAACACCTCGTCCTCTACAATGTACTCAAGCTCAGGATCTAACTTGTGTCACCCAAAAGAGTAAAGGGGCACATGTCAGCAAGTCTAAAAGACTTGGGCAAGGAAACTAAAAAGGAAGGCAACTAGCAACCTAGCAGTTATAGTATGCATGACATGGCAGTTATGGTATGAGTTCACAAGTAAGACATGGTGAAACAATAAGTACAAGAGAACAATTATCGGGACAAGACAAGAGTGGCCAAGCTACTAACAATCTCAATCTTTTCACTAGTCACGTTTCAAGTTGTTTGTAGATGTTTACGCCTTACAGCTGAACGGTTTGGCATTCACGCTGATTGGCCGCTTAACACTATCCCAGAACCCAGAGTTTACGCCTTACCACTGCAGTTGCTGATCGGGCAGACTCCCAGTTGATTGGCCGCTTAACTCTTACCCCCAATACCCACATGTAAACGAGCCAGGGTCCCTGCACACGAGCTCAGCAAATGAGCCAGGGTTGCCCCGCACAGGAGCTCGCATTCTAGTTCACGATTCATAAGCATTTGGCGTAGGGGTGCACCTAGCCTCAATCATTTCACAAGATGTAGCGGAGCTACGCCATCACGGGAACACTTAAAGAATTCAATGACATGACAATTAGTTTGCGTACCGTTAATGGAAATTAAACATGACATGGTAGTTGTGCAACATGATAAATGTCGGATCTAGCTTCGTTGTCAAGCTTGTTCCTAAATTTGCGCCTAGGCGAGTATCATTTCGTCGCCTAGTCTCTTTTACGCCTACAACAAGCAAATGGCCTAAAACATGGCATAAACTCTAAGTGGCAAGTTTCACTTGCCTAGCACCGAGGATGACGATCAACGAGGGTTCGTCCCACGGACGCTAATCTACGAGGAAGTCGATGTTATGGAGAAACCATCATCAAAACAACATTCATTTCATTAGGGTTTCACAAAAACACAACGGGTTATGAAAACATTAAGAGATCGATTATTACCGTATAGGAAGCGGAAGAATGATGCCGAGCAACCACGGCAACGGAAGAAACGCTCCGGGGAACCTAGGGTTCAGATCTGGAAATGGATGGAGAAGTTTGGAGAAATGGGGTTTTGGGGGATTGATGAGATTTTGAGGAAGATGAGAGGTAGAATGTGTTAAGTGAGGGTTTGAATGATGGATTTTGGGCTTGGGATGAAGGAATAAGGGTTTGAGGTAGTAGGGGGCTCAATGGGGGAGAAATTAGGTTTAGAGTTGAAGAAGAAGAAGAAGAAAACGTTTGGGAGGTGTTTAAATAGGAAGGGCTGGCGGCTGCCCAGAAATTAGGGTTTCGACACTGATTAGTCGGTCAGAGAACAACCACTGATCGACTAGTTTGGGAACTAGTCGGTCGGTTGACCAACGCAGACCGACTAAGTCCAAACAGTAACTCATGTACAAAAATAGGATTTAGATTTAGTTGGTCAAAGAACAACTACTGACCGACTAGTTTGACATCTAGTCGGTCGATAAACGTTCTTAGACCGACTAAAAGTGAATAGTACTCGACTGTACAGAAGAACTAAGAATTAGTCGGTCTGAGTACAAAACTTAACCGACTAGTTTAACAACTAGTCGGTCGAAAGATAAACTTAGACCGACTAAGAATAAACAGTAACTGGTACCAAAAATAGTTAATGAGTTAGTCGGTTAAAGAAGCATTGCTGACCGACTAGTTTGCAACCTAGTCGGTCAACCAACGTTCTTAGACCGACTAACGATAAACAGTAACTCCTGAGAAATTTACAAAGCCAACTAGTCGGTTCAAGAAGGTTTTCCGACCGACTGGATCGTCATCTAGTCGGTCGGTGCCCCTTCTTACACCGGCTAATGAGCACCAAAAGTTCCGAAATGGAGCGCGAAACTCCGGGGTCGATTCCTAAGACTCCTAGGCTTGATCTAGCAATAAGATATGACCGATATGAAGCCCGTCACGAATGACTTGCTCCAAAATCGACGATTCTAAGGAAGTAGCTAAGAAAACACGACGAACCGATCGAAAATGAAAGCTACGGAGAAGAAAACCACGCATAAGGAGAAAATCCACCAAAACATATAATATAATATAATAAATCCAGATACATGAAAACCAGTCGTTACAGTAGAGCTGTAAATAGTGTAGAGAGGAAGAGGCTGCTTTGGTTTCATGAAAGAGAGACGACAAGAATGAAATTAAGGGAAAATGGGGGGCTTTTGTTTGGGTCTCAACACCCACACCCCAAATTACACTCACCCCACCCCCATATGGGGGGATGAGGTGGCACACTCCTCCACCCGCCACCTAAGGCAAACCTGTCCTAGTGGGGACAAAGGTTTGTAAACATCCCATTTTTGTATAATATGCGCGCGCGCACATATAGAGAGAGATATATATTTATATATACATATATACATATGTATGTATGTGTTTTTGTGTGTAAGATGGTGAGATGTGATCTTTGTATCTTGAGCTAACTAAATCTATTTTCCAAATCAATTATCGAACATGTTCATCCAACTCTATATCTACCAAGTTATCTTTATGTATCAAAAATCTTATTGTTTTGATATTTCTATCAAATACATCAAACGTAAGCAAGATGGACGGCTTACAAGCTACCTGCAAATGTAATAGAATTGGAACCGGTTGATCTATAGGATTCTGAGGTTCAAAATATCTAATTTTTCAAAGTATAGACCAATCAGTATTTCTTCAAGATAAACTGTGCCGATCGTTGATTAGGGTTGCCAATTAGACTTGCTCACTATAAGAATCATAACTCATCATCTCACCATATCATTACCACATACACACATATGAGAAAAATGTAGCTTTGCACACACACAATTTTTCCATTTTCTCATTTTTTTTTGAAATTTTTTAATGTATTCTTCTACGCCTCATGGATGATCGACACACCAAAAATCAAGTGAATCCTGTAGGGATCGTCTAACCCTTGCAATACTAACAACACACACTAGAGGGGGGTGAATAGTGTAATGGCAATAAAATTGTCCAAATAAAATTTAGCTTGCAGATGCGGAATTATAAATGCAAGAGGAATTAAATGGCACAATCAAACCAAACGCAAACACAAATATCTACCCTGGTTCCCCAAACTTGGGTACGTCCAGCCACACCAATATCCACTATATTCCCACAAAGAGAAGTTAATACAAATCTCACAAGGAGATACCCCACAAAGAGGATTTATGCCCTACACAAGGACCCAACCAATCCTACACGAGGATCACGACTCCCACAAAGAGAATCACTAACTCCCACTCAGAGAATTAGGGTTAGCCCTACACTAGGACACTCAAACTCCCACAAAGAGAGTTACTCCCACAGAGAGAGTTCCTAGTCCCACAAAGAGACACTCTAGTCCCACAAAGAGACAATCTCCCACAAGGGAGAAAATCCTAATCCCATAAAGAGAAATATGAAAACAGTGTACACCTTGTAAAGTAAATACTCTTACATATGCCTTGAGATGCTTACTCATGAATGAATGCAATGCATGGAAGAGGATTTCCAAGTGTTGGAATATGCTTGAGAGCACTTGGAAGATTTTCCTTGAGCAGGACTTCAATGCATGAAGAAAGATGAATGCTCAATTAGAGGGAAATGAGGGAGCTTGAGAGTGGCTTATTGATCTCTTGAGATTTTCTATATAATCAAGAGTTTATCAAATGTTGTCAAGAGTTCTCAAGAAAGGCAGCACACCCATATATATAGGAAACCTATATCAAGCCCAGAAACCCAAAGAAACAGCCAGAAAATCAAATCAGCAACGGCTAGAAACTGGGTGAAAACGACAGGAACAGTCGACTGATGATCAAAAGACAGTCGACTGATCAACGGCTAGAAAATATCCAACGACTATAATCTGAGCCAGGACAGTCGACTGACGAAGACAATACAGTCGACTTACAAACAGGACAGGCGCCTGTAATTCCTTCAGCAGACGGCTGCTGCAGGGGATGGATCAAAACAGAGAGCTGCACTCTTTCTCCAATTCTTCACACAGGCGACTGATGTTAATACTACAGTCGACAGTCGAATAGTCAGGCGACTGTATATTCTTCATTAGTCGACTGCTGTAAAGTATGGAGAGAAGACAGAGAGATGCAGAGGATGCACTTACGTTAGACTGGTGACTGTTGACCAAATCTCAGGCGACTGTAAATAAACAGGCGACTGGGAACTGATTGACAGACAACTGTGCGTAAAGCTCAAGTTTGAGTCAATAGAAATGTTGACTTGAGCAGTGCAAATCAGGCGACTGTAGAAGGATCTACATGCGACTGGAAATCACCCAGTCGACTGTTTTTCCCTCATCAGACGACTGACCGAAAGAGTGAACCTATTGGGTTGGATTCTATGATAATCCTAAGGTTCACTAAGATGGTTAAATGCATGAGCATGAATGAGTAAACCATTTAGCAAGGCATTACATCAACCCTAGACTCAAAAAGAGAGAGAAAGCAATAAAGTAAATTACATGGATTACAATGCTTTCAAAAGAGTCTAAGTCTTCAATCTTGATACCTTGATTGCTCTCCATCATCTCCAAGCTTTGGCACTCCTTGAGTCCAAACTTTGGCTCTTCTTCACATGATGTCCATCCTTACACCAAGTGATTAGTCTCCAATAAAGATATCATTGAGATAAACTGAGAGACTAAAATATGAGATTCATTAGCAACAATATAATGTTGTGATCATCATCAAAATAAGATTGGTATGAAACACCAACACTCAACAATCTCCCCTTTTTTGATGATGACACACATTATGTAAATCATAAAGAATTAAAGCACAAAGCTAATGATCTCCCCCTACTTATATGCACCAATTAAGTAATGAGCTACACAAAGGTAAATACTCATAAACCAATAACAACATGGTGACATATAATAGGCATGGATTACATAAACCAATTGCAAAGTAAAAAATCATGCAAACAAGAATGGTTTATCTAATCCCATATATCTCTTCCCTATAGAGATATCTCTCCCCATATGCATATGCAAATATCTCTCCCCCCTATAGATATGATCACATAATGCATATATCTCTCCCCCTTGACATCGTCAAAAAGGTGGACATCAAAAATATCCCCCTTTTTCAGCCTAACTAAGATGTGACAATATGCAAGAAAAGAAAGATATGTATGATACCAAATATAAGATTTAGTGGGTATCAATTCACTATCCCATGCTCCCATTAGATCATAGAAATGGTCAACTTTTGACTTCTAGGATCTAATACAAATTAATTATAGGAGACATGGGCCATAAGGGAATCAAAGCAATAGATATGGAAAAATCAAGCTTCAAAGCTACACAAGGATATTGCCAAAACAAAAGAGATATGAAACAAGTTGGCAATAAACAAGAGGTTTGGTTTGAGACCCAAAATAACCAAATATAAATAATGATCTCAAAACGAAAACCTCCGAAATGAGAGTTAAAATATATCTTAAAATAATTTAAACATATATTATATTAACTCCCCCATTGACATACACATGGATCATGCATGTATGTCAATAACCCCAAGGTCCCAATTTTCATGAAAAGAAATAAATTTGAAAATTATTTTCAAAATCATGAAACACACACAATCAATGGGTATGTATAAAATAACCATAGAAGCATAATACCCATGCAATATGCAAATGTGTGAGGAACCTAAACATTAGGTAACCAAACCCAAGAGGAGTTTGATTTCCTAACATAATCACACGAGGTGATTGTAATGCCCTACAAGCTACTGCACAAGTACTAGAGGGGGGTGAATAGTACTTTAAAAATAACAAGGAGTATAATTCCTAATTATAGTGCAAACAACTACCAAATCAATTTGCAGAAGCTTAAATTGAAGACAACAACAAAATTAACAATGCTAACAATAGATATTACTGGGTTCGGATCCACCCAAGTTTCCCCGACTTGTTCCCGGTGATCCTACGTCCCAACCACCCGGATCCCCTCCGGATACTTGAGTTAGAAACCCTAACTCAAGATTTCCACTATGAAATACTTGTGAAAAACCTTCACAAGTCAAATCATACACAAAGTAATTTGTGACTCCCACAACACGGGATCACAACCACACTCTCACAACCGAGAGTGAAACTTACAATATGAAATTGAAATGAAATAAGAAACTTCTTACCGACAAAATACATATGCCTTGAGTAATGCTTGCGAATTAGGGCAAGGATGATTTTGAGGAAGAAGAAGTGGCACCAAACCCTAGTTCCAAGATGTAGATCAGCGATGGAGAGCTATGGGAATGTTGGTGACCTAGAATCAAGCACTTGGCTTGGAAGGCTTCACACTCAATGAATCTCTCTTTGAAAGTAAGAGTGAGGAGAGATTATTGAATGGAATGAAAGAGCTTTGAATGAGCTTGGAATGATTTCTCTTGATCTTTAAACTTGCAATAATATCAGCCTTGACTGCAATGAATGCAGCCCAACAAGTATTTATAGGATAGAGGAGAGAGAGAAAGAAAAACGTTTCAATTAAAGCTCCAACGGCTCTTTTCTGAACCCAACTAGTCGGTCAAAGAACAACCACCGACCGACTAGTTCATCAACTAGTCGGTCGATCAATTAACGTATACCGACTAATGAGTGAACAGAGAAAAGATCAAAGCACAGACATAAGGAACTAGTCGGTCCAAGAAGAGTAGCTGACCGACTAGTTTCACAACTAGTCGGTCGGTTACTCAACTGAGACCGACTAACAGATAAAACTGAAGTCTGAGCATAAATAGACTTAGTCGGTCCAAGAACAAATGTTGACCGACTAATTCACCAACTAGTCGGTCGCCAAATGAGCATCGACCGACTAACGATAAACAGTAAGTTAGGTGAAAAATTGGCATGTACAGTAAAACTAAACTAGTCGGTCCAAGAAGGAAAGTTGACCGACTAGTTCATCAACTAGTCGGTCGATCAATGAACACAGACCGACTAATGATAAACAGTAGCTCAGGCTCAAATGTGCATGTACAGGGAAAGCTCAACTAGTCGGTCACAGAAGCATCACTGACCGACTAGTTCACAAACTAGTCGGTCGGTGAGTCAACTTAGACCGACTAACTGTAAACAGTAAAGAGCTTGGAAATGACTGACAAGAACTAGTCGGTCTAAGAAGCTTTGCCGACCGACTAGATCACCATCTAGTCGGTCAGTTCTTCTTCTTGAACCAACTAACATGCACAAGAAGTCACGAATCGAAGCGCGAAGCTTCGGGAAGGATTGTATGGACTTCTACTAAGATCCTAGAGCTAAGATATGAGCGTTATGAAGATTTAAACCGTAAGACCTACTCAAGGCTTAACATTGTACGAAAGAAGCTTAAAGACTATTAATAAAACTTGACGATATCGTCTTCAATAGCTTCAATCGAATCTTCATGACTTCTAAAAAGGTCCATAAGCTTCAACGAAGCTTTAGGCATACGATCACGTGCTTTGAGAAGTCTTGAGACGTCGTAATTGATATTCATATGAATTTGGCGACGATCTCCATAACTGCGCTAACAAAGTGTTAGTTCACGTTATATTTATGTTTGTTCATCATCCAAAACCAAATCCGGAGAGTCCAATATCCAACATTCTCCCCTTTTTTGGTGATGACAAACCAACATAAATAATAATCAAAAATAATAATTCAAATGAAATTTACTTACTCCCCCTGCATTGATGACACGTTAATTCCAATTTAAACAAAAATAATACGCATCAAGCAGACGAGTGAAGTATATAAAATGAGAATCGATTATTGAAATATCGAATACAAAATGTAGGTTATTGAAATATCGGATTTGAAAAATCCATTTATATATCTTAACTCCCCCTGAATCTAACATATCAAGTTAGATTCTTGGAAAAATGCTTTAAATTTTCATTTAGCACATCGTTATTATTATATCTCTCCCCCTTTGGCATAAGCAAAAAGAGCAGGAGGATAACAACGACAACAACAATGGCCTCAAATAAAAAAGCACGGGAGTCGAAGAATACAACGACGGTTCAAGTGACACGAAAAGAAATACGAATAAAATCAAGGCGTGTCAATGAAACCATAGTCGAAAAGCGTAATACGAAATCATCAAAACTCAAATCATTTTTACGGATTGAGTTATGGAATATACTCTCCAATATTAACATTCTTGGTTAATTGAGTGCATGGAAAACAATTCTATGTTTCCATAGAAGAAATTTCTATTAAACCAAGGTAATATCGTCGAGCGATGAAATCAAACATCAGAGACATAAAAAAATTATAAATTTTGCACAATAGTATGAAATGTCAACGTCGATGTATATATATATAAGATATGAACCAGAGTACATCAAAAATAAACATCACTGTCATACAAAACATCGATCCACCGATCGGTGCACAAAATACATCATCATATCACAGATATCGGAGTGTCAAAAAAAATACAACATCATCAAAAAGTATCAAAATACATCAAAATGATCCAAAACCCCACTCTATCCTAACCAAACTCTCTCACACTAGATGTATCATCTAAGGAGCATCGGAGAGTCCTCAAAGAAGCTCAAGAGGAACCGGCAGGATCTGCAGCAGCAGCAGGCTCTGCAAGAGAAGTGGTGGAAACTGGATCAGCAGGGACGACGGCAGAAGTGGCAATCTCTGGAGCAGCAACAGTAGTGGCCTCGGGAGCACCAGTCGGAGTATCCACCGCAGGAGCGGTGGCAACAGGTGTGCTCTCGGGGGCACCAGCAGACGAAGCAGCAACAGCAGCACCAGAAGTGGTAGCACCAGCAGCAGATGTGGTAGCAGCAGCAGCAGTGGCCTCAGCGCCACGAGCTAAAGAGGTGACAAGGTCATCGATATCCTCATCATCCATCTCCTCATCCTCAGAAACAGGAGGAGGAAGCTGAATACCCATCAGACTAGCCATACGGCAAACTACCTCCTCGGTATAAACGAATGTCTACATCCTTACCGCCCGTATCCTTATCAAGATGTGTAGTCGTGCTCATTGGAGTCTTCTTTCCAGAGGCATTCTCCATTCCAAATCGCTTAAGCAACTCCACCGTATACTTCGTTTGGTGGATGAAGATTGCATCGTCCATTTGGTGAATTTGGAGACCTAAGAAATATTTGAGCTCACCCATGTGGCTCATCTCAAATTGTTCCTTCATCACATTAGAAAACTCTTCGCAAAGAGCAAAGTTAGTAGCACCGAAAATGATATCATCAACATATATTTGAACTAAAATTATATCATTATTCGAATGCTTAACAAAAAGTGTAGAATCGGTTTCTCCCATTTTAAAATTCAAATCCAAAAGAAAATTCTTTAGGCGATCATACCAAGCTCGAGGAGCTTGTCTCAAGCCGTAAAGCGCTTTCTTTAGTTTAAAAACATGATTTGTGTTGTGAGTTGAGGGAGGCCTTTGGCCTCCCTCCCCTCATCACTCTCCATTACTCCCCACTAAGTTAGTGGGGAGGCCCTTGGACTCCCACCTCAACTTGAGAGTTTTATAAATATAGTACCATGGCTATTTGCCATGGTTAATCCTCTTCAACACGTTATCAGCACGTTTACTCTAAAATTCTTTGAGCTTTTTCTCTTGTATCCCCTCAAACTTAACCTCATACGCGCGAAGGAATCTATTGTTGCGGCGATTTTTTGGGCGTATCGGGAGCGGGATTACGTTCTACGGATTTTTCTAATTACGATCGTCCCTAGATCTCTGATCTAGAGGTAAAACTTATAGATCCCGTAGATACTTCCATACAAATATTCTGCTATGATTTTACAACAGCCTTTATTTGGGCTTGTTTTCAATCTGCTATACTCTGTATAATACTCAAAAAACAAACAAACAAAACAAAAACAAAAAACCAACCCGTTCATCTCCCCCCTTCCCAAGTTCTTATTCTATTTGAAAAAAAAAACCCTTTTATCAATCGGTCAAGCTGGGAATAGAATTTGATAAGATAATTCTGGTTTATTTTATTGAAACATGCGGTAGATGCAGTGGTGGTTTTTTTTAAACTAATATTATTGTTTAATTAATTACAGTCAAATGCATTAGTTTTGCTGGAAGCTAATAATCCAGATCTTATATAGATCCTGATTAGATTAGATTGTTTGGTAAATTCTAGGATCTAGTACGAATCTGGCCTTTAGATTTCTATCCATGGCCAAAATTTTGTGAGATTATTCAGTAGAGTTGTTAAACTTGGAAAATTTTACTATGTGAGCTAAATGCGAAAGCTCAAAGACGAGAATTTAACCGAATTGAGGCACAAAAGTGTTTCCATATCTTCCATACTGTCCGACGCCCCTCCCCCCAGCCGGGGGGGGCTCTGTACCCCGTCGGTTCTCTGTGCCACCGGGGTTGTTTTGCGTAGACAAGGGGAGAGGAGGGGACAAAATCTGTAAAATGAGGGGTTGGGAGGGTTTTTGCACTCATCAACTCTAAATTTTGTTTTGGGGTTTGAGTTAAAATAGATTTTAATTTTTAAATCCCAAAACTGTTTAAAAATTTGTTGGGCTGTTTCTTAGGCCTGAAGCCTACTTCATAAAATTAACTCATTTTTGCCTGGTTATTTGGGCCAGAAGCCCAGATAATTTAAATTGCTAATTAAAATGATTTTCATTTTGCTTATTGGGCCTGAAGCCTAGTTTATAACTATGTAAATATGTTTTATGGGCCAGCAGCCCCATTCAGATTAATAATCAATTTTGACTTCTAAATTGGGCCAGAAGCCCAGTTAATCCAATTGTAAAATTAATATTAAATTTTTGCAATTGGGCCTACAGCCCAAATATTAATAATTTGGCTTATTGAACTAGAAGCCAAGTTAATAAAATTGCTTATTAAAATGATTAATATTTTATTTATTGGCCTGCAGCCCCAATCATAATATTACCTTACTCTACGCCAAATTTGTCATTTTGCTAATATTATATTAAACATTACTCTGGCATTATTATTAAATTATGGAATACTAGGATTCTATTTTTCAAAATATAATTATCTTAAGGATCCTGCGACCGCTCTGCCGTTAGTAAACTAACCTAACGGTGTATGACGTCTCCCCGTGGTCCGAGAGATTATTATATTTTAGAGTCTATTTTTCCATATTTTATATGCATGTGTTATATACATGCGTGGTTGTTTATTTTATGCCTGTAGCATTTATAAACTGCGTGGTGTTATGAATAGGCCCATTGGGCCAATTGGGTATCCAACCCACTATTGAAAGATATAAATACACGGGTAGGGGGCTCTTAACCCCTTACACCTATTTCTCCCTAAATTCCCTTCACAACACGTTATCAGCACGATCACGCTCGTTGGAGGAGACGGCGGCTCGCGGGAAAGGAGATCCACAAATCGCTCAGAAAAAGAAGATCGTAATCTTCTCAACGGGGAGCGAAAAGGGCATCCTTCACCAACCGTCGCCTAGATTCCTCGTCGAATCTAGTAGGTAAAAATCCAAACTTTTAGATCTAAACTTGCTTTTCTCATTAGATCTGCATGTTTTAGGATCAAAAAGTTCACAAACTCGGTTAAATTCAACATTTTTAATAAGATCTGCATGTTTAAAACAATAAAAACTTGTTTTTTAGCGATCAAAACTGTTGAAAACCCCGATTTTTACCCCCCGCCATCGATCCAAATTTCCGTACGCCCGTAGGGCAAAACGGCGGCGCGCCCTTCGCGCCGCCGGAGGAAACAATCGCCGCGGCCTCAGGCCGCGGCGGCCGCGGCCAGACGCCGCGGCCAGCAGCCGCGGCCTCAGGCCGCGGCCAGCAGCCGCGGCCTCAGGCCGCGGCAGCCGCGGCCTGAAGCCGCGGCACTGTGCCGCGGCCTGCAGGCCGCGGCCAAGCGCCGCGGCCTGAAGCCGCGGCCCTGTGCCGCGGCCTCAGGCCGCGGCCAGTTGCCGCGGCCTGAAGCCGCGGCGGCCGCGGCCTGCAGGCCGCGGCCTGTCGCCGCCACGACGGCCGCGCCCTACGCGGCCAGCCGCCGCGGCGACACGCCGCGGGCCCCCCCCTAGGGTTTCCAGAAACCCTAACCCTAAACGGGCTATTTTTCGGGGGAGGCCCAATATTAACCCTAATGGGTTGTTTTCATGGCCCAAAAGGCCAGAAAATTAGCACATCCACAGAAATTATTTTATTTATTTTTTGGCCCTAAAAAGCCCAAAATAGTTAAAAGAAATTTTTAAAAGGGTTGAAAGCGGTAAAATAAAAAAATAAAATATGGATCAAAAGGCAAAAGTTTTCAAAAAAAAATGTTCTTGCACGTCGCACACAATTTTAAATTATTTTAAATGCCTGTGTTTCGATTATCTGCGTGGTTGTATGTTGCAAAAATATTATCTGCGTGGATGTGCAAATATTAGGCTATGTTTTTAGGGATCAGCCAGGTTTCCGACACCGTTTTAAATTCCCGCAATTTTTGTTTTCTTTTGAGAGAAACTTTGTATGTGAGGATGAAAATGTAAAAAGAAGACCGAAGGACACCAAAAAGAAGCTGAAGGTGTTTCGCTCAATGAAGATAGGGGCTTCTCTCTGAAGTTCCCGAGTTGTAATTTATTTTCATGCTTTTTATTTTTGATGTAACCTCGGACTGGACTTTTTATTTATTTTTCGGTGTCGGCTGGCTGATCCCCATAGCCTAAGGTCATTATTTCTGTTTTTCATTGTTTTTGCATTAAACTGCGTGGTTGATTAATTAGCTTTAATACCATGTTTTAATGTCACAATGAAAACCATCAAACAGCATGCGTGATTGTTAATTTTTAGTAATTAATTATTCACATTACCTGAAAAAAGCATGTATGTTAAAACCACAGTAATTTAAATTCATGAAAATGACTACATTACATGCGTGGATGTCTATCTTATTTTTCAGTCTTAATGATACATGCTATTTTTTTCCGTACATGCTAGATCATAAAATGGCCAGACTCGCAAATGTAGACTTCTCAGTCCTGAAGGCTGATGGGTCAAACTACCTGAGTTGGCAGTTGGACCTGAAGTTCCATCTGCGCTCTCATGGTTTCAGTCTCACACAGACTGAAAAGGCAACAACTAGTACTGCCCCAGCTAACAAGGAGGCTTCAGTGGAAGCACCTCATACAGAGGAAGTTTCCGATATATTAAAGGCGAAAGCCATTATATATATCAGGAAACACTTAGACTCGACCTTAAAGGACGAGTACCTCACTGTAGAGGACCCTTACGAGCTGTGGGATGCACTCGAGGAGAGGTACCGACATCAGAGGGATGTCATACTCCCCCGTGCACAGTACGAGTGGACTCACCTCCGCATACAGGATTTCAAATCCGTAGCGGAGTACAACTCAGCTCTCTTCCGCATCACCTCACGCCTGAAGTTGTGTGGTGAACCAGTGACGGAGAAGATGTTGCTGGAAAAGACGTTTACGTCCTTCCACGAAAAGGACATGATCCTTATGCAACAATATCGAGAGAGGAAGTTCACAAAGTACTCTGACCTTCTTTCATGCCTGCTTATGGCTGAACAGAACAGAGACCTGTTGGTTGCCACCCACAACCTGCGCCCTCCCGGCTCCGCTCCATTGCCACCTCCTGCAGAGGCCCACTTCCAGTCTTCCCAGAAGAAGAAGACGGACAAAAAGGAAAAATTCCAGAAATGGAAAGAACAGAAGCAGCGGAAGAAGGCCACTCACCCAGCTCCCCCCAGAACCAGAAGTTCGTGGACAAGAAGCAGAAGAGGATTCCCAACAAAGGAGGCACTCCCAAGAAAGACTGGGAGGACAAATGCTCAAAATGCGGGATGACGGGCCACTGGTCCAGAATCTGCCGCACAGCAAAACACCTCCAGGACCTCTACCAGGCAAGCCTCAAGCCTCGAGCTGAGACAAACCTGATGGAGAGCGCAGCGTTGGCAGAGACCTCATGGACTCCCGAAGATTTCATGGGAGATGATACTCTCTAGATCTGGACCACTTTTATGCAATTAGCAATGTATCTTAAATTTTTATGCATCGTATCTAGTTCTATTTTTCCATGTCAAACAATATCTTTTTAGCATTTATTTATGAAAGTGAATCTTTTATCTATATTTATTGCTTGAATGTCTTTCCCCATTTTTTAGATATGGAACTTATCTGCCTAGTGGACAGTGCATCGACGCACTCGATCCTTCAAAACATAGACTATTTCACGAGCGTAAGTAGTTATTCTGGCCCACTGAGAACAATCTCAGGGCCAGCAAAAATAATCGAAGGATCAGGGGAAGCAATTATATTGCTCCCCGGCAACACACAAATAACACTTAAAAATGCGTTATACTCCCCAAAATCCATCCGAAACCTCCTAAGTTTTAAAGACATCCGTTTAAACGGATATCACTTAGAGACGGTCGAGGAAGATAAAAGGGAATACTTGCTTGTAACGGCTCTTACAAATGGTTCAAAAACCATTGTGGAACGTTTCAAGGGACTCCCCTCGGGACTCTACCAAACAAGTATACAAACTCCAGAAACATCCATGGTGGAGCACCTGCAGTGCCCCCAAACACCAGAATTCCAACTCTGGCACAGTCGACTGGGACACCCTGGTTCGGTTATGATGTACCGCATCATAAAGAACTCCAGGGGCATTGACCTGAAGAACCTGAAGATTCTTCAAAAAGGCAAATTCCCATGTCCACCCTGTTACAAGGGTAAACTGATCACGAGACCCTCTCCACTGAAAGTGGATGTGGAGTCTCCCAGCTTTCTGGAAAGAATCCACGGAGACATTTGTGGGCCGATTCTCCCATCAAGTGGCCCGTTCAGGTACTTTATGGTCCTGATAGACGCATCAACTAAGTGGTCACATGTGTGCCTACTGTCCACCCGTAACCTAGCACTATCCAAGCTTTTAGCTCAGATAATAAAGTTACGGGCCCACTTCCCCGATCACCAGATAAAGAAACTTCGTCTGGACAATGCGGGGGAGTTTACGTCACAAGTCTTTCTAGACTATTGCCAAGCTCAGGGAATTGAAGTCGAACATCCAGTAGCGCATGTTCACACCCAAAATGGGTTAGCAGAATCTCTAATTAAGAGACTGCAATGGATCGCTCGTCCATTATTACTTCAATCCCAGATGCCAGTGAATGCGTGGGGTCATGCAATTTTGCATGCTGCATCTTTAATAAAATTAAGACCCTCTGGAGGTCAATCATCTTCTCCAATGCAACTAGCACTTGGAGCCCCACCAATTGTCTCACATTTGAGAATATTTGGTTGTGCAGTATACGTCCCCATAGCACCACCACAAAGGACAAAGATGGGTCCACAACGTCGCCTAGGCATGTATGTTGGGTTTGACACCCCCTCCATAATTAGATTCCTAGAACCCCTTACGGGGGACGTCTTTAAGGCACATCTAGAAGACTGTGAATTCGATGAAACATCGTTCCCAAGACTAGGCTCACAGACAAAGAAGCCCGAAGTTTCAGAAAGTATCACTTGGGATACAAAAACTTTATGTCACTTTGATCCGCCAACAAGCCAGTGTGAGGAGGAGGTCCTGAAGATCCTCCACATCCAAAACACTGTCCATCTCTTGCCGGACAAATTTACTGACAACCAGAAGATTGTCAAATCACACGTCCCTGCTGCTAACACTCCAGCTAGGATTGACATACCGCAAAATGGATGCAATCCGCCTGCAGCAGAAATGGTTGGACCTCTCAAAAAGAGAGGACGACCACCAGGATCCAAGGACCAAGTCCCTCGAAAGAGTAGGACCCTTGGCAATGGTAAACAAATACCACCACAGGATGCTAATTTAAGCCCTGCTACCCCATCTCTCCCAAACTCTCATGAAGAGGAAAAACCGGGAGAAAATGAAGTATCGATACACTATGTACGAACTGGGGAGTATTGGGACAGAAAAAGCACAACAATAGATGACACATTTGCGTGTAATATTGCCATCAACGTCGCGTACTGCGACGATGATATTGAACCACGCTCTCTGACAGAATGTCAAAGCAGATATGATTGGCCAAAGTGGAAAGCGACAATAGGAGTGGAGTTGGATTCACTCACCAAACGCAAGGTCTTTCGGACCAATAGTCCAGACACCAAAAAGTGTAAAACCTGTGGGTTATAAATGGGTATTTGTTAGAAAACGAAATGAACAGAATGAGATCGTACGCTACAAAGCAAGGCTTGTAGCGCAGGGTTTTACCCAACGTCCTGGGGTGGAAGCCACATACTCCCCGGTCATGGACGCGATCACCTTCCGATTCCTCATTGGCATAACAGCACAAGAGGGTTTAGATATGCAACTCATGGACGTGGTTACTGCATACCTATATGGCAACCTAGACCGAGACATCTATATGAGATTGCCTGACGGTTATTCTTTGCCTGCAGCACTAAAAGAGAGAGAACGTGACATCTACTCAGTGAAACTGCAAAGATCATTATATCGTCTAAAACAATCTGGAAGGATGTGGTATAACAGACTGAGCGACTTCCTTGCACAGCAAGGATTTAAAAACGACCCAGTCTGTCCTTGCATCTTTATAAGAGCAAAGGCAACAGGATTTGTGATTATAGCCGTCTATGTAGACGACTTAAACCTCATCGGATCTCCTGAAGAGATCACAAAGATTTCTAAAAGCCTGACAGAAACCTTCGAGATGAAAGACCTCGGAAAATCAAAATTCTGTTTAGGCCTTCAGATAGAACATCTTAAAGATGGGATCCTGTTACACCAGTCAACTTACACATCGAACTTATTGAAAAAGTTTCAGATGGATAAGTGCCACCCCCTCAGCACTCCGATGGTCGTCAGATCATTGGATGTACACAAAGACCCCTTCCGGCCGCTGGAAGAGGGGGAGGAAGTACTAGGCCCCGAAGTGCCTTATTTAAGTGCTATCGGTGCACTCCTTTACCTGGCTAACTGCACTCGCCCTGACATAGCGTTCGCAGTAAACTTACTAGCCAGATATAGTGCTGCACCTACACAGCGGCACTGGGCCGGAGTTAAGCATCTTCTACGCTACCTCCAAGGGTCCATAGACTTAGGTCTATTCTACAGGAAAGGGGCATCAACTGGTTTAGTTGGTTATGCTGACGCAGGTTACAGGTCCGATCCTCATACAGAGAAGTCTCAGACCGGATACATGTTCACATATGGCGGCACTGCCATATCCTGGAGATCTGTGAAGCAGACCATGACGACCGTCTCATCCACCCACTCCGAGCTACTTGCGACCTTCGAAGCAAGCAAGGAATGTTTTTGGCTACGCTCGGTGATCCAGCACATACTCACCTCCACCGGCCTGACAACCGGCGTTCTTGCACCCACTACACTCTATGAAGACAATGCAGCATGTATAGCCCAGCTACAGGACGGCTACATCAAAGGTGACAAGACGAAGCATATCTCCCCCAAGTTCTTCTGGACGCACGACCTTCAGAAGCAAAAGCAGATTGAGGTACAGAAGATCCAATCATGTAATAACTTGGCGGATTTGCTTACCAAATCCCTGCCTACTAGTATCTTTGAAAAACTTGTACATGGGATTGGGATGAGGAGAGTGAGTAAATGTAAACTGGGTCAGGATGAGAGAACTATGAACTCATAGATACATAGGAGACTGATGTATAGATTCATAGGAAATCTGCAAGCCTGAAGCTTGGTCAGATAAGGGGGAGTCAACTGCAGAGTTGTACTCTTTTCCCTTGGCTACAGGTTTTTTCCCACTGGGTTTTCCGTAGTCAAGGTTTTGACGAGGCAACCTCGTTGACTCTGGATCCTGAAGTATCCACCCCTAGACACATCCCCAAAACAGGGGAAGTTATGGGTTAACTGTTCTTTCTTTAACAAGACAGTTACCTTAACTCGGATCCTGAAGAATCCACCTCTTATTTCAATGTTGATTGGATAAGGGGAAGTGTTATGAATAGGCCCATTGGGCCAATTGGGTATCCAACCCACTATTGAAAGATATAAATACACGGGTAGGGGGCTCTTAACCCCTTACACCTATTTCTCCCTAAATTCCCTTCACAACACGTGGATGTTTATGTAAGCTAAAATGTGATTTTTGGGATCGGCCAATATGATACCCTTTAAATTCCTTGCAATTTAATTTTCTTTTTTGAGAGAATTTGTAAGTGAGGATTATATGTATTTTTGCCAAAGACCGGTGTACCGACAAAATGAAGACGGCGTCGTAAATTTGAAAATATAGGGATCCATTCTGGATTTCCAAGTTGTATTTTTCTTTTCTTTATGGACTGTATATTCGAACTTTGGACTTTGTACATTTTTGGGTATCTGGCCGATCCCCACATTTTGCTTACTTTATTTGTTATGCATGAATTTCAATTTTAAATTAATTCATGCTTATTTTAAATTGCGTAGATAAAATGGCAAAATTGGCAAGCGTCGATTTCGAAGTCCTTGACTATGCATGGAAGAATTACCTGAGTTGGCGAGTGGACCTGAAGTTCCACTTGCGTTCGATGGCCCTCCTTGGGTCCATTTTGGCTCCTTCCTCGGCCCCAGCAGCGGCCGATGCTTCTGCTGCATCCAGCAGCGGCACTTCAACCACTGTATCCGATGTAGATAAGGCGAAAGCCATAATCTATATTAGGAAACATATAGATCGGACCTTAAAGGCCGAATACGTAATGGTTGAGGACCCAAAGGACCTGTGGACAGCGCTGGAGGCACGGTATAAACATCTAATTGATGTTATATTACCGCGAACCAGTAATGAGTGGGAAAACCTCAGACTTCAGGACTATAAGTCCGGTGCTGAGTATAATTCTGCACTTCATAACATCACCTCACGCCTGAAGTTGTGTGGTGAAGAAGTGACAGAACAGCGCATGTTGGAAAAGACATTTACCTCGTTTCACGAGAAAAATGCAATCCTCATGCAGCAGTATCGTGAACGTAACTTCACGCAATTCTATGATCTGATCTCATGCCTACTTAGGGCAGAGCTGAATCGAGACTTACTGCTAGCCACTCATAATTTACGTCCAGCCGGCACTGCCCCTATCCCTGAAGCCCACCACGTTTCTCCCCAGAAGTGGAAAAACAATAAGAAGGCTAATAATAACAAAGGGAAAGCTGTGATGAAGAATGTACGAGGAGCAGCACCCCATCCAAAAACAACAATACAGGAAAGAGTAACTTCATATGGAAGCAAAAGAACACTGACCAAGTGTCACTTCCTAAGAAGAACTGGGAGGATAAATGCCATAGATGCGGCATGACTGGCCATTGGTCCAGAATCTGCCGCACTCCTCGCCACCTCCAGGCACTATATCAGGCGAGCCAGAAGTCTCTGCCTGAAACAAACTTGGCGGCTGTCAAGCCACCAACGATGTTCACTACAAAAGACTTCGAGAACGACGACCTGCTCGATTAAGCTTCATCTTTTATCTATGCATTTAAAATTCAATGTTGCTTCATCTTTAATTTGCTTAAGTACGAACTTTTTTGTCTTTTTCATTGACTTAAATAAAATTTCGTTTTGCTTATAGATGAAGTATTTAATGTTGTGGACAGTGCCTCGTTGCACTGGTGTAGCATTAATATTGCTCCCACATACAACGAGACTATAAGATGCAAACTTCTCCCCTTAAACACATAGGAATTTTCCAAGTTTCAAGGATATAAAGAGGATGGCCAGAAGCCCAGCTACTTACGATTTCATTGGACCCCCGTCGGGCCCCTATAATTACAGATATTCATCCTATAGAAAGCCAACTTGACTGAGCACCAGAAGTGCCTTTCATTGCCATAGTTTTTAACTCTGACAAAATGGACTTAGTCATCTAGGATCAGCGATGATGGACGCATCATCAAATGAATCCATTGGAGAACCTGAAGATTCTTCAAAAGGTTGAGTTTCCTTGTCCCCCTTTGCCATAAGGGAAAACTTAGAGAGAGACCTTCCCTCCTGAAAGTGGGTTTAGAGTCTCCTGGTTTCATTGGGAGAATACATGGTGACCTTTTGCGGGCCTATTCACCCCGCAAATGGACCATTTTCGGTACTTCATTACTGTACTGATATATGCATCTACTAGATGGTCTTCTGTGTGCCTTCATATTCACTCGCAACATAGCTTTCTCAAAGCTAATAATGAGGGTGAATTCACTACTCATATCATTCAAGACTTCTGCCAAGCAACTGGCATTGAAATTGAACATCCTGTAGCATGTTCATACTCAGAATGGGTTATCAGAGTCTCTGGTAAAGAGACTCCAATGGATTTCACGTCCATTGTTAGATTCCAGTTGCATGTTGATATTTAGGGACCAACAAGCTGCACTCCGCATCGCTTATCACGATACGGCCCGCTTGTGGCCATATCGTATTGCTGATGCCGCTTCCTTATGGTTTACCACCAAGTCTTGATAAATGTGAATTTGATGAGTAAAGTCTCATTGTAATAGGCACGCAGTCTAAAGAAGCCTGAAGCTTCTGAGACCATATCATGGGACACATAAGTCCTCATCTCGTTATGATCCGCATACTTTTTCTGTGTGACGTTGAGATCCAGAAGATCCTTCACATTCAGACTAAAGTACATCAATTGACGGATAAAATTGCGGACAACCAGAAGATTGTTCGTTCACACGTCCCTGCTGCCAACACGCCAGCTAGGATTGACATTCCCAAAGATGGATGCAATCCACCGGCAGCAAATTGGTTGTACCTCATTTGAAAAGAGGACGTCGGCCAGGTTCAAAATAAAAATTTTCTTATAATAGGAAGATTCCTGGATATATAAAAATGATCCAACCACGGGATGCTGAGCTCAGACCAGCAACCTCTCCCCTCCTAATTTCCCCTGCAGAGGAAACAACAGGAGAAACATCATTATATTACGTACGTACTGGAGAGGTACTGGACAGATATAGCACAGTCGTCGACGACAGTTTTACTTTCGCTATTGCCATTCACGTCGCTGAATACGACGATGACGTCTACCCACTTTTCTATAGCGTAAACGCATAGAATGGCCAAAGTGGGACGAGGCAATAAGAGTAGAGCTGGACTCACTCTTGAAAAGCAAAGTCTTTGGACCAGTAGTCCATACACCTGAATGTGTAAAAACCTGTGGAATATAATTCGAATTTCATAAAGAAATTGAAATCAAGGAAATGTGATCATTTTCCTACTAAGCCTACACTTCTCTGCAAAAGCCAATACATGCAGCTCATGGACGTTGTGACTGCATATATATACGGCAATATAGATATATAGATCTAAATAAAACTTCCAGAAGGGTATACTCTACCCCCAGAGATGAAAGAGAAACGTAGAAACGTCTTCTCCATAAAGGCTACAAAGATCATTAGTTGATCTTAAGCAATATTCTGCCCTTGTATCTTTTTCGAAAGATCGTTGACAGGATTTGTTATATTTGCCTTACATATGGTCGACTTAAAGCTAATAGGATCTCCAGCAGAGACCATTGAGATTTCAGATAGCTTTAAAGCGTACCTTGGAAATGAAAAACCTAGGTATAACGATCATCCTGACGATGACATTAATCATCCTGAAGATGGAAATAATCATCCTGAAGATGAACTATCATCCTGAAGATGACATTAATCATCCTGAAGATGAACTATCATCCTGGAGATGAACCATCATCCTGAAGATGACATTAATCATCCTGAAGATGAACTATCATCCTGGAGATGAACTATCATCCTGAAGATGACATTAATCATCCTGAAGATGAACTATTATTAATCATGCCGAAGATGTCTCGGCTTACATATTAAACACCTTCGTGGTGGAACCCTTTCATATTCTTCATACACCTGGAGTTTATGAAGAATGATGTCCTTTTGCAACCTATTAAAAATGGATACTTATTTATGACACCTTTCAGTAGCTGAAAGAGGGGGAGGACATCCTAGGTCCCGAAGAGCCTAGCTCTAGTGTATTATCTGGCCAACTGCACGTATCTTTGATAGAACTTCTCCAGTAAAGTTGTTAACCAAATACAGTGTTGTCCTTGAGAGCAACACTAGACCAAGGATAAGCTGCTTTTGCGCAACTTCCAAGGGTCAAGGAATATATATTGCATATGCAGGTTTAAAGATCATCGCGATGACTGAAACACAATAGGCCAGCCACCTCCTAAATATATACACATCATCATCCAATGTCTACATCTTCTGAGAAGCTCATCATCCAAGAAGCAAGTATTGAAAACGCTCAGCCAGGTCTAGCAGTACCTTGTAGACACACTGAAGACTGATTCAAAGAATACTTTAGTGTAGTCATCTACCAACTTCGAAGAGCATTACACTCCAGAGCGACGCTGCCTCCCAATAGCCGCTAGATGAGTGAAACTTGTGTAGATGAGTGATAATTGTATTTTCTTTCAGAACATGATGGATGTATAGACGAATAGGAGATGATTGTATAGATACATAGGAGATCTGCAAGCCTGAAGCTTGTACATATCAGGGGGAGTCCCTCGATAGTTGTACTCTTTTCCCTTAAGCTGCTGGTTTTTCCCACTGGGTTTTCCACAGCTAAGGTTTTAACGAGGCAACCATAGTGGCTCTGGATCCAGAAGTATCCACCCCATTGGCATACTGAATCCTGAAGTATTCATATGCTTAACCCAAGGTAATGGAGAGATGAGGGGAAGTGTTGTGAGTTGAGGGAGGCCTTTGGCCTCCCTCCCCTCATCACTATCCATTACTCCCCACTAAGTTAGTGGGGAGGCCCTTGGACTCCCACCTCAACTTGAGAGTTTTATAAATATAGTACCATAGCTATTTGCCATGGTTAATCCTCTTCAACAATTTGGAAATTTTTCATTAATAAAACCCGGAGGTTGAGAAACGTAAACTTCCTCAACAACATCTCCATTTAAAAATGCACTTTTAACATCCATTTGAAATAATTTAACATCCTTATGGCATGCAAAAGACAATAATAATCTAATTGATTCTAATCTAGCTACCGGAGCAAAGGATTCTTCGAAATCAATACCTTCCTCTTGACGGTAGCCTTGAGCAACTAACCGAGCTTTGTTCCGGACGACGACTTGGTTTTCGTCGGTTTTGTTCTTGAAGATCCACTTTGTCCCTATGACGGTGTGGTTCTTCGATGGCAATGGAACAAGCTCCCAAACTTCATTCCTCTCGAATTGAATGAGTTCCTCCTCCATGGCTAAGATCCAAGCGCTATCTTCGCATGCTTCATTAACATTCTTTGGCTCTATCGAGGAGGCAAAGGCACAATGAGCGAAGTAGTTCACTTGCGATCTCGTCTTGACACTATCATGGATATTGCCAATGACTTGCTCATGAGGATGGTCACGAACGGTATGAAGCCGTTTGGGAATACCTTGGTCACTAGGAACATTCTCAACAACTTCATTAGACGGGTTAGTCTCAATAGAATCAATAGAATCATTAGAGTTAGAATTACCAATTGAATCACATAAGACATCCATAGAGTCATCATCATTAGTAATTCTAGTTGGAACAAATCCTTCATTAAATGACACATGAAGCGACTCCTCGATCGTTGAGGTTCGTTTGTTGAATATCCGGTAGGCTTTGCTACGCGAAGAATATCCAACAAAAATCCCCTCATCGGATCTTGGATCGAATTTGTCCAAACTACCATACGTGTTCTTAATAAAACATTTCGAACCAAAAACATGAAAATGTTTAACTTGAGGCAACCTACCAAACAACAATTCATAACAAGTTTGTTTAGTGCCGGGCCTCAAAAGTATTCTATTAAACACATAGCAAGCGGTATGTACCGCTTCCGCCCAAAATTGATGGCCAAGTTGGCTATCATCAAGCATAGTGCGAGCACACTCCACTAGCGTCCTATTCTTTCTCTCAACTACACCATTTTGAGGAGGTGCACGAAGGAAAGAGAAGGTGTGTGTAATACCAACTTCATCACAAAATGTCTCAAAAGACTCATTCTCAAATTCACCTCCATGATCACTACGAATAGTGACAATGGTGGTTCCTAAGAGATTTTGTACTTTCTTAACAAAAATTGTGAAGTTTTCAACAGCTTCATTTTTATTACACAATGAAAATACCCAAGTAAATCTAGAAAAGTCATCAACGATGACAAGTCCATATCTAGCATTACCTAATGAAGCAACTCTAGTTGGCCCAAATAAATCTAGATGTAATAGCTCTAGAGGCCGCTTAGAAGAAATGCTTTTCTTAGGTTTAAATGAAGATTTTGGAAGCTTGCCTCGTTGACACGAGTCACAAAAGCTTTTCTTTTGAAAGACAAGCTTAGGGAAGCCTCTAATAGAATTTAACTTGGAAAGCTTAAAAAGTGTTCCAAAGTTCACATGACCAAAACGTCGATGTCATAAGTGTTGTTCACTTATGTTGGCAATAAGACATTGTTCGTGTGATCTTGGAAGATCTAGGATATATATATCCTTATGGCGTGTGCCGGAAAACAATAATTCATTATTATCTTTTCTTAAAATATGGCGCATTCCTTTCGCAAAGTTAACTTTGTAACCTTTGTCACAAAGTTGACTTATTGAAATAAGATTGTGGTTTAATCCTTTAACAAGGTAAACATCACATATAATGGGTTTAGAAGGATTACCCACTTTACCAACACCTATGATGGTTCCGCTCTTGTTGCCTCCAAATACGACGCGGTTTCCATTTGCAATGGGAACCACTCCGGAGAGCAATTGAGCGTCACTCGTCATGTGTTTTGAACACCCGCTATCGAGTATCCAATTCCCCTTGGAGCTAAATTTAAATTTGTTGCTCCTTTTCTTTTTCTTTTCCTTGAGTACCTAAAGATAGAAAATTTCATATCATGGTACCCAAGGTCATTGGGTCCAAAAGATTAGACCTTTGGAAGCCAAGTCCAATTGGACTTAGACTTCCCCACATAATTTCTACTATGCACAACATCCGAAAAATAAGCATTCATGTAGACTTGTTTTTCATCCATGCTTGTGTCCTTTGGGCTCCAAATAGTGAAAATCTTGGGAGCCCTCATCCTATTGGGTGCATGCATGCGACGTTGATTTCTACGTGATGCATGTTGTGGATAGGCATAAGGAACATGAAGGAATGGTGCATGTGGATAATTATTCATATGATGTTATAGGTCAACATATGCATGTATGGGAACACGTGCGTGAGGGTGTCTCACATGGTGTGCACGTACCCGTGAATGTGTTGCATAAAAATCATCATATGTGTGAGCCGGTGGAATAGGACGTGTGTTCCTACGTGGCATAGTATTGGTGTACATATAAGCATGCCCCTTCTTTGGAGGTCCACCCAAAGTGGGTTTCTTTCCGAAAGAGGGTGTGGACGAGGTGGAAGCACCATTGGTAGAAGAACTACCAATAGAGTGTTTGCTACCACTCGTTGAGTCACCGGAAGTTGGCCTAACAAAAGTAGTGGCCGATTTGGATGAACATCCCATCGTATACCCCAAGCCAATGTGGTGATTGGCCGGAAGTAAGTCACTTAGGATTTTATCCAAATGGTCCTTACCCTTATTGAATTTATTAATTCGGCCTAATGTGTTCTCATATTTCTCGGTGAGAGAACGCATAGAAGTATCCAAGTTGGATACTTGCGATGTGAGCACATAAACACGAGATTTAAGATTCTCATTCTCAATACTCAAAGTCGAGTTTTGAGAAGTCAAATCCGCTATCTTGTGATCCTCCGGATCGTCAATGCTAACATGTTCAAGTTGAGTCTTGAGATTAACAATCTCATTCCTCAACCCTTCAACAACGGTGTCGTTGTTGGTGATGATAGTTTTAGGCGAGGTTTGAATGCTAGCTAGGTCATCTTTTACTTTAGTATACCTATTTACTAATTTAGTATACTTAGACCATAATTGAGAATTAGCATTCCTAAGGTCATCTATAGTTACCTCATCGCCTTCGTCGTCACTATCATCGGAAGAAGAAGATCCTTGATCATTCTCCTCTCTTCCCATGAAGCACATGTGTGATTGCTCCACTTGCTCATCGTCCGACTCTCCGCTTGAGGAATCCTCGGAGTCGGTGAATGTTGCTCCGACAAGTCCCTTTTTGTTCCCTTTCTTGGACTTCTTGGACTTATCGAATTTCGACGCCTTCCACTTCTCCTTTTGCTTATTTAGAGGACACTCCGCTTTCATGTGTCCTGGCTTATTGCACTTGAAACACAAAGGAGAGGAGGAGGCGTTAGAAGAACCAAATTTATCTTTGTTCTTATAGTTACCTTTTCGGAAGAAACGGTTGAACTTCTTGGCCATGAGTGCCATGGACTCCAAGTCCAACTCGTTTTCCGAGTCTTCATCATCGTTTGATGTGGATGTGGATGAAGCGGCCTTGAAAGCAATAGCCTTCTTCTTTGGCTCGTCTTGCTTTAGGTAGGACTTCATCTTTTCTTGCAATTTTAGCTTGCTATCCTTGCGTACCTCGTATGACATTAAAGTACCCATTAGTTGAACTATGGTGTACTTATTCATGTCATTACCTTCCTCGATGGCGAAGGTACGCTTTTCCCAAGAAGAAGGAAGTCCTTCGATAAGCTTCGAACACTTCTCCTTTTGGGTGTAGGTTTTGCCAAGAGCCTCCAACTCGTTTATGATGTCGACGAAGCGAGCATAATACTCCTTCATCTTCTCACCCTGTTGCATATGAAACATTTCGTAATCTTTGTTAACAACTACGAGTTTAGAGTCTCTTACCCTACTTGTCCCTTCATGTAGTATGAGGAGGGAGTTCCAAATTTGATATGCACTCTTACATGTGCATATCTTATTGAAGTCCTTGGGCTCCAATGCGCATTGCAAGGCGTTCATTGCCTTGGCATTGCTTACCTCCGCGGCGACCTCCGCGGTTGTCCATTTCTCAAAGTCTTCTTCAGCGGGCTCGACGTATTCCTTCATCGTGGTCCTCCATAGAGATGCACTCCGGAGGAAGGTTTCCATCCGGCATTTCCAGTACCCGTAGTTGGTACCGTTGAAGAATGGAGGCCTCGTTGAGGAATGTCCTTCCATCACCGAAGATGCTCCTTCACGGTTCCTGAAGGTGCCATAGTCGGAAGGTGGACGCACGGTCTTGTTGTCGTTGGCAGACATAGCTAAGTATCTGGCTTTGATACCAAATGTAATGCCCTACAAGCTACTACACAAGTACTAGAGGGGGGGTGAATAGTACTTTAAAAATAACAAGGAGTATAATTCCTAATTATAGTGCAAACAACTACCAAATCAATTTGCGGAAGCTTAAATTGAAGACAACAACAAAATTAACAATGCTAACAATAGATATTACTGGGTTCGGATCCACCCAAGTCTCCCCGACTTGTTCCCGGTGATCCTACGTCCCAACCACCCGGATCCCCTCCGGATACTTGAGTTAGAAACCCTAACTCAAGATTTCCACTATGAAATACTTGTGAAAAACCGTCACAAGTCAAATCATACACAAAGTAATTTGTGACTCCCACAACCCGGGATCACAACCACACGCTCACAACCGAGAGTGAAACTTACAATATGAAATTGAAATGAAATAAGAAACTTCTTACCGACAAAATACATATGCCTTGAGTAATGCTTACGAATTAGGGCAAGGATGATTTTGAGGAAGAAGAAGTGGCACCAAACCCTAACTCCAAGATGTAGATCAGCGATGGAGAGCTATGGGGATGTTGGTGACCTAGAATCAAGCACTTGGCTTGGAAGGCTTCACACTCAATGAATCTCTCTTTGGAAGTAAGAGTGAGGAGAGATTATTGAATGGAATGAAAGAGCTTTGAATGAGCTTGGAATGATTTCTCTTGATCTCTAAACTTGCAATAATATCAGCCTTGACTGCAATGAATGCAGCCCAACAAGTATTTATAGGATAGAGGAGAGAGAGAAAGAAAAACGTTTCAATTAAAGCTCCAACGGCTCTTTTCTGAACCCAACTAGTCGGTCAAAGAACAACCACCGACCGACTAGTTCATCAACTAGTCGGTCGGTCAATTAACGTATACCGACTAATGAGTGAACAGAGAAAAGATCAAAGCACAGACATAAGGAACTAGTCGGTCCAAGAAGAGTAGCTGACCGACTAGTTTCACAACTAGTCGGTCGGTTACTCAACTGAGACCGACTAACAGATAAAACTGAAGTCTGAGCATAAATAGACTTAGTCGGTCCAAGAACAAATGTTGACCAACTAATTCACCAACTAGTCGGTCGCCAAATGAGCATCGACCGACTAACGATAAACAGTAAGTTAGGTGAAAAATTGGCATGTACAGTAAAACTAAACTAGTCGGTCCAAGAATGAAAGTTGACCGACTAGTTCATCAACTAGTCGGTCGATCAATGAACACAGACCGACTAATGATAAACAGTAGCTCAGGCTCAAATGTGCATGTACCGGGAAAGCTCAACTAGTCGGTCACAGAAGCATCACTGACCGACTAGTTCACAAACTAGTCGGTCGGTGAGTCAACTTAGACCGACTAACTGTAAACAGTAAAGAGCTTGGAAATGACTGACAAGAACTAGTCGGTCCAAGAAGCTTTGCCGACCGACTAGATACCATCTAGTCGGTCAGTTCTTCTTCTTGAACCAACTAACATGCACAAGAAGTCGCGAATCGAAGCGCGAAGCTTCGGGAAGGATTGTATGGACTTCTACTAAGATCCTAGAGCTAAGATATGAGCGTTATGAAGATTTAAACCGTAAGACCTACTCAAGGTTTAACATTCTACGAAAGAAGCTTAAAGACTATTAATAAAACTTGACGATACCGTCTTCAATAGCTTCAATCGAATCTTCATGACTTCTAAAAAGGTCCATAAGCTTCAACGAAGCTTTAGGCATACGATCACGTGCTTTGAGAAGTCTTGAGACGTCGTAATTGATATTCATATGAATTTGGCGACGATCTCCATAACTGCGCTCACAAAGTGTTAGTTCACGTTATATTTATGTTTGTTCATCATCCAAAACCAAATCCGGGGAGTCCAATATCCAACAGTGATCACATCCCTAACTAGAGAGTTGATGTAACTATCTCTCTCTTGCTCACTAGCCTTAGTGGGAATCCATAATCTCAAGGATTTTCTAGGCAAAGGTTTTGCCTTAGCAAGAGGGAAGGATGTGGCATACTTAGTTGTAGAAACAAGCTTCTTAGCATGCAAAGAATGAGGTTTTTGCTTCTTAGCAAAAAATGAAGATTCTTCATTCTTCCTCATCACCTTGTGATCTACATGCTTCTTGTGAGTGTTATTGTTGTACAAGAGAGCATGGTGATTCTTCTTAGGTGCTTTAGCAATATTTCTTCAATTTGCACCAAAGGAAGAATTAAAGGTGGGTTTGGGAACCACATTTTGAACATAACCCAAACCTCCTCTATGATTTGCCGGATGTTGTTTTTCCAACAAATCATGGAGTGAATCCCTAGAATACACAAAGCTTATGAGCTTCCGGGATTCCTCTTCACATTTCAACGTAAGTTGTTGAATGTGAGCATCTAAGCTAAGGTTTTGAGCAATGAGATTTTCATTAGAAGTGCTCAATTCCTTAACTTGAGAAAGAAGTGTGTCTTTCTCACAAGTGTCATAAACATGCCTTTCATCATGAACTACACTTGCAATAACTAGTTTATGCATTCTACTCTTAGCACTCTTATATTTAGCTTTTAATTTATTGTAAGAGTGGATGCACTTACTAGCCTTTACGGAGGCCAAGTCAAATTTGAACTTGAGCTCCTCATATGAGATCTTTTCTTCCTCGATCTCAAGATCATCATCATCATCATCCTTGCACGAGCTTGATGACGACTTCTCCTCCTTAGCCGCAAGGCGCGAATCCTCATAGGAGTTGTATGCGTCAAGCCAAGCATCCAACTCTTCTTCGTTTAATCCGGAGGGAATTGGAGTAGGAACATCCATGGCTACAAAGCATGCATGAGCATCCTCCTTTGTATCCTCTTCTTCGTTACTAGAAGTGTCCTCACTCGAATCATCAAAGGTCTCAACAAGTCCCTTTTTGCGATTTTTGGACTTGGACCTTCCTTTCCAATGCTTCTTCCCTTTACCCTTGTAAGTTTCTTTAATGGGTTTGGAAGGGCATTCGGTGGACAAGTGACCTTTTCCACTGCAAGTGTAACAAGTAGGAACCTTGTTAGAATTGGAGGCAAACTTTGACGAAGATTTACCTTACTTGCATTTGAGGAATGCTTTGAATTGCTCGGCAAGTTCCTCAATTTCTTCTCCACTTGCATCTTCTTGCTCATCTTCTTCGCTAGGAGCTTCGCGACTTGATTGGCTCCTCCTTGGCATGGAATGCAACCCCTTTTTGCTTCTCTAGCTTCTCGGGCTTCGTCGGATGAATCTCCTTCATGTGTTGAAGCTTCACTTCATACGCCATGAGATTTCCAATGCATTCCTCAACGGTATATTTGGACGTATCATAAGACTCCAAAATTCCGTTGGCCTTTGACTCCCAACGAGGTGTGAGAGAGTCTAGGATCTTCTCTACACGATCCTCTTGGGAAATCGTCTTCCCGAGACCCTCCAAAGCGTTCACGATATCGGTGAACCTTGTAAACATCTCTGAAATGCTTTCGCCTTCCTGCATCTTAAACATTTCATATTTAGATCTAAACACAGTTTGTTTAGATTTCTTTACCTTCGTTGTCCCTTCATGACAAATCTCCAAGGTGTGCCAAATATCATTCGTCGTTTTGCATATGGAGATACGGTTGAACTCACTAGCAGAGAGAGCGCAATGTAATGCGTTCATGGCTCTTGCATTGGACTTGATTGAGTCCTTCTCTGCCTTTGTCCTTGAAGCCGCAGGAGTAGTGGGCTTCTCAAATGGCACCTCCGTGATGTCTCATAGGTCTTGACCCTCCATATAGATCATCATTCTGATCTTCCAACTAGGATAGTTGGTTCCGTTGAAGAGCGGGGGTCGAACGGTTGAGTGACCTTCTTCATGAGGCGCAGAAGTAGGGTTGAATACCATTGATGCAGTATGCTTTAACCTGCTCTGATACCAATTGTAGGGATCGTGTAACCCTTGCAATACTAACAACACACACTAGAGGGGGGGTGAATAGTGTAATGGCAATAAAATTGTCCAAATAAAATTTAGCTTGCAGATGCGGAATTATAAATGCAAGAGGAATTAAATGGCACAATCAAACCAAACGCAAACACAAAGATATACCCTGGTTCCCCAAACTTGGGTACGTCCAGCCACACCAATATCCACTATATTCCCACAAAGAGAAGTGAATACAAATCTCACAAGGAGATACCCCACAAAAAGGATTTATGCCCTACACAAGGACCCAACCAATCCTACACGAGGATCACGACTCCCACAAAGAGAATCACTAACTCCCACTCAGAGAATTAGGGTTAGCCCTACACTAGGACACTCAAACTCCCACAAAGAGAGTTACTCCCATAGAGAGAGTTCATAGTCCCACAAAGAGACACTCTAGTCCCACAAAGAGACAATCTCCCACAAGGGAGAAAATCCTAATCCCACAAAGAGAAATAGGAAAACAGTTTACACCTTGTAAAGTAAATACTCTTACCTATGCCTTGAGATGCTTACTCATGAATGAATGCAAGGCATGGAAGAGGATTTCCAAGTGTTGGAATATGCTTGAGAGCACTTGGAAGATTTCCCTTGAGCTGGACTTCAATGTATGAAGAAAGATGAATGCTCAATTAGAGGGAAATGAGGGAGCTTGAGAGTGGCTTATTGATCTCTTGAGATTTTCTATATAATCAAGAGTTTAGCAAATGTTGTCAAGAGTTCTCAAGAAAGGCAGCACACCCATATATATAGGAAACCTATATCAAGCCTAGAAACCCAAAGAAACAGCCAGAAAATCAAATCAGCAACGGCTAGAAAATGGGTGAAAACGACAGGAACAGTCGACTGATGATCAAAAGACAGTCGACTGATCAACGGCTAGAAAATATCCAACGGCTATAATCTGAGCCAGGACAGTCGACTGACGAAGACAATACAGTCGACTGACAAACATGACCGGCGCCTGTAATTCCTTCAGCAGACGGCTGCTGCAGGGGATGGATCGAAACAGAGAGCTGCACTCTTTCTCCAATTCTTCGCACAGGCGACTGATGTTAATACTACAGTCGACTGTCGAATAGTCAGGCTACTGTATATTCTTCATTAGTCGACTGCTGTAAAGTATGGAGAGAAGACAGAGAGATGCAGAGAATGCACTTGCGCTAGACAGGTGACTGTTGACCAAATCTCAGGCGACTGTAAATAAACAGGCGACTGGGAACTGATTGACAGACAACTGTGCGTAAAACTCAAGTTTGAGTCAATAGAAATGTTGACTTGAGCAGTGCAAATCAGGCGACTGTAGAAGGATCTACATGCGACTGGAAATCACCCAGTCGACTGTTTTTCCCTCATCAGACGACTGACCGAAAGAGTGAACCTATTGGGTTGGATTCTATGATAATCCTAAGGTTCACTAAGATGGTTAAATGCGTGAGCATGAATGAGTAAACCATCTAGCAAGGCATTACATCAACCCTAGACTCAAAAAGAGAGAGAAAGCAATAAAGTAAATTACATGGATTACAATGCTTTCAAAAGAGTCTAAGTCTTCAATCTTGATGCCTTGATTGCTCTCCATCATCTCCAAGCTTTGGCACTCCTTGAGTCCAAACTTTGGCTCTTCTTCACATGATGTCCATCCTTACACCAAGTGATTAGTCTCCAATAAAGATATCCTTGAGATAAACTGAGAGACTAAAATATGAGATTCATTAGCAACAACATAATGTTGTGATCATCATCAAAATAAGATTGGTATGAAACACCAATACTCAACAAATCCAATGTTATTTTATCAACTATCTAACCCTTGCAGCTTCAACGATCTCAAAAGTTTCTTTAAAAATAGAACTTTTTCAAACAGTTAGATCGAGTGTCAAATGTCCCAAGGGATCACCCATATTTAGGGTTTGAGGTTTTAGAATGTGAACATCAATCCTATAAAAAATTTCAAAATAATAGGAGAAGCTGTGTTTTTGTGCACATGCACAACTTATCTATGCACATGACAGCAACATCATGTGCGTGTGTAATGGGAAACATATGACACGTGGTTGAGCCACATATGTCACCCTTTAAAACTTCATCTTCATCTTCGTATATCTTTTGGGAAGTTCCAAAACCGTGGAATTTGTTCTTTACATTTTAAAACCCAAAACACCAAATATAACCAAATATCATGTGAACCCAAGAGGTTTTAGAAGTTCATCCACCAGTAGCATGATGTTCTATTCATGCAAGGAATAGATGAACGGACAACACGTTGGGTTCGCCTGATATTTGGTGTTTTAGGATTTTAGAATATGAAGATAAAAAAAGAACGGTTCCAATTACAGTGTAACATCATACAGGTTTAGAAAACAAAGAACCAAAATAAATAAATAATAACAATAATCTTGACCCCTCTAAGGTGGATGAAAATACACTGGTCTGAGACAATCCACAAGATAATAAGATATCACGTTACCCACTGAAACACACATCAAGGTAGAAGCATTTGCTTATTCTTAATTCCCACTAATGGGATTGGATAGATACACCTGCACATTTGGCCAGGATGTTGGAAACTTTGTCTGGACACAGTTGGCAATACTTTTTAAGTCTCTCCTGTTGTTTGTGTGTGTGTGTAAAGAGGATGAAACTGATAAACAGAAACTGGCAATTGTTAAATCATCATCACTAGCCAAAAAGATAAGAGAAGAAACAGCATGAAACTACCACAGAAAACACAGCTGGGCACCCAAAATTGTTCCCTGGATAGCATAACACCATGCTTCCACTGATGAGAAGTATATTCATTCATCAGTTGATAGCATATTGCGGGAGAACTACCAAGATGTGCACCATCTGAAACTACTGAAGCACAAAGTTCATTCTAATGCCACTCATGTCTATAAAACTACAATAATCAATCAGTTAAGACCTTATAATCCGCTTGCCTGGTTTACCAACAACTATGTAATATCCACTCGCTATGAGAGAAATTATTCGGCCACACATCAGCAAACTTTGGGTCTGACTGTAGCATCAAAATACACACCGTTAAGCTAAAGAATATACCGGGTGACGTTTTGGAACCAAAATACTAGAATTGTAACAATCAGGGACAAGAACTTGTTAAAACATTGGTAGTAAATGCACCCAGTGCACAGTGGATGTTGATCTTCACATGCTAACATCTTCTGCATATCTTCTTCGACTCCATATCCTACAAGCTAGAGAACAAAATACAAAAGATTAAGAATGCTTATCGGACCTCAAAAGTACACGTAGTTATCGACCTGCATTCTAATTCAAGGTTGTGTTCTACGAATGTTATTGTTAGCTTCCGAAGACTTCGACCTCAGCTTCAATTTATGTCACCCAGATACCTTCTGCCGTCTCTTCGCCATCCTCATCATACAGATTCTGAGTTGTTCTTTTGACAGCCTTTAGAGACATGCATGACAATTGATAATACTAGCTCAGCTTTACATCCTGAATTCAAAACCAATGCATTTCTATAGTTTTCCCATCCACACTCATCTCAACACCATCAAATTTAGTCCTCGAGACTATTATACATTTCAAACCTTTGCACATGTTTAGACTAATGCAACACAATACAATGACCTTTAGCGTGGTCATTTCACCTTGACCTACAAGGTTCAATGATAGAAAAACACACATCTGCACAATGAGAAAGGGCATGGGAGCAAGCATTGAACTGATGATATTTAGTACCTTAAAAGTGAACCAAAGCACAATTGACTCTTTTTGTAGAAAGCATGCCGCATACATTTACACAATAAGAAAGGGAATTTGAATGCTAACTAATGACGTTGGTATCTTCAAAGTGTGGAACAACCAAAGGAGAATGCACTCTCAATGAAAGGATACACTAGTTTCTCGTAAAAGAAAATTTCACCGTGCACAAACATTGATCTTTGTTTCATCCATATACTATAAATTGACAAGCATATCAGCTGCAAAATTCACACCAATGTTCAATTCGTTCAAAAAAATTGAATATCAAGTGCACAAAACACCGAATTCAAAACAGAATTTACAAGTGACGGAAAGAAGAAGAAAAGACACAATGAAAGGTCAAAACTACCACAAATCAAACTAGATTAATGGAAGCCATCTAACAACACAGCAAATCAGTAACATTTTACATCAGATACACAAAAAGGAGCCAATGCACCAAACGCTAAACAGAAAATTCAAACCAAACCTTTTTCTACAAATTGTATGATAATTATACTAGATACAAGAAAAACGAAAAAAGCTACCTGCTTGAAACTTGTTTGCAGAAGCAACCAATCGTTTCGCTTTCCTTCTGCATCACAACAAGCTCCATTTTCAACGGCTGCAACAATTGCCCATTTCTTTCAATCCATTAAGTTTTCATTCGGAAATGTGAGACAAGCAATTGAGACCCTCAGTCCTGCTCCTTACAATCTTATGAAAAACCTCCCTCACTTGACGCTCCAACGGGTCCAATCCGACTTTCAAAGCATCACAAACTTCTTTCAAGTCATTCACTTCCTCCCTAAGTTCGCCCTCCTTCTCCATTCCTAAAGGAAACTGAACATGATCGGTCAGCTCAATCAAATGCCTGGTGCACTTCTCAATCGAATGAATCTCCTTCAACAGCCCGTTTGCATTCTTCCGGTCCCTCTTCTTCGATTCCTCCAAAATCTTTTCATGAAGATGAATCACAGAAGCAGCCCAAGGAAAGTGCCTCGGGAATGAGAAGTGAGTCTGCAGCCCGCGATCTTGGCAAGGGATTGCCGCCACAAGTGCCCACATCACGAACAAAAGCACCGAATTCATGGTATAGATGGGAATTACAAGGCCACTGGTGGCCGCTATCTCATTGCTACGTGGTGCGCTGAGATTTGCTCCGATAGCCTGCAGCTGCCTCGCCGCTGACCAAGAGCGGGAAACGCTCCACGAGAGCGACCGGGAGTGCCCACCACCGCTGCCGCTCCCGCTGCCACGGTGGTGGTCCTTGGTCCGGCCGAAAGATCGGTTCCGCTGAGCGATGACGGATCCTGACTCCTTCTCATCGAGCATCAGGATCGTGAGATCCATCAGCGCCTTCTTTGCTCTCCGTATCTGACCCTCGCCCATCGTCTTCTGGTCAGGATTCAGGGCGGCGAGGACGATCTCGAGATGATTCCCCCACTGACGGACCTGATCGATCCCATCGCGGATCGCGTTGCAGACGTCAAGAGCTTTCACGGTCCGCTCGAAGAAATCTAAGACCAATCGATCAAGCGGAGGCCGAGAGAGCAGCAGAGATCTATTATCGAATAAGATGATCCGAAATTCTTCCTGAATGAGACTGAACGAGTCCAGAAGCTTCCGGATCCATTGGATGGAGAGGAGATCGCCACCGCCGCCGGCGGTGGCGAGGGCGGCAAAGTGGTCGGCAACGTGCCGCTGGAAGGACTCGAGGTCGTTGTCGTGGGCGTGAGATACATCGCCGTGGCCACCACCGTCGTTCATGGCGTGGACCTGCTCGCGTCGGATGCTGAGAAGGGATCGGCCGATCGAGGAGAACGGCGAGCCTTGGTACTCGGTGGCGGGCATTGTTGAAGAGCTAAATCAAAGAATTTCAAGGGAAAACCATGTCGAATCAGGGGTGTGTTTAGGGATTTAGGGAGCGAATTGGGAAAAAAACGAAACCCTAATTATGGGAAAGGGCAAAAGGTGGAATTCTTCGATTTGGGGAACCCTAAGGGCCGCTGCTTATATGCGGGGAGGAAAGGGATTAACGCGGTGGCTTCTCTGCAATTTAACGCGGTGACGAGTAATTTAACGAAATAACTACCCATGTAAGAAGTGCCAAAAAAAGGTGGGGAGTTTTTTTAAAGGAAACTTCTTTGCGCACCCATGGTCTTACTTCGGAGCATACTCAGAATTCTATTTATTTATTGTTATAACTTGAAGAAAAAAGAGTAACCATGGCAATGAGCTATGGTTCTATATTTATTCATCTCATATGGAATGTGAAAGAGTATGAACACCAAAAGTCCACATTACTCCAATACGTGGGGAGTAATTGAGGGATAAAGTGGTGGGGAGGCCAAATGTCTTCCTCACTCATAACACTCCCCCTTATCCATTCATTACTTTGGTCTTAGCGTATAAAGCTAAGAGGGTGGATACTTCTGGATCCTGAGTAATCGTGTTTGCCTCGTTAAAACCTTAGCTGTGGAAAACCCAGTGGAAAAAACCAACAGCTTAAGAGAAAAGAGTGCAACACACAAGTTACTCCCCCTCATCCGTACAAGCTTCAGGCGTGTAGGTCTTTCAGTTGTCTCATACTGATTCCTTTTACAAGTTTTACAAAAATACATCTCGGTAAATATTTAGTAAAAAGATCAGCTAAGTTGTTGCAGGACTAGATCTGTTGAATCTTGACCTCCTCGTTCTTCTGTAGATCGTGCGCCCAAAAGAATTTGGGAGAAATGTGTTTCGTTCTGTCGCCTTTGATGTAGCCCTTTTTAAGTTGTGTTATGCATGCAGTATTGTCTTCAAACAAGACAGTGGGCTCAAGATCACCAGTCTTCATGCCAGTTGCATTTAGGATATGTTGGACGACGGAGCAAAGCCAAAAACACTATTTGCTTGCTTCATGGATCGCAATGAGTTCAGCGTGGTTGGATGATGTTGCTGTGGTGGTTTGCTTTACCGATCTCCATGAGATAGCAGTCTCTCCATAGGTAAACACAAAACCAATTTGTGATTTTGATGTGTGAGGATCAGATTGGTAACCTGCGTCAGCATAACCAAGCAACTGGGAGGAGGAACCTCTCTGGTAGTATAGTCACAGATCTATAGAACCCTGGAGGTAGCGTAGAAGATGCTTTACTCCGTTCCAGTGGCGCTTTGTAGGCGCAGCACTATGTCTGGCAAGTAGATTAACTGTGAACACTATATCGGGACGCGTGTAGTTTGCCAGATATAGAAGTGCTCCAATGGCACTGAGGGTACTTCATGACCCAGTAACTCCTCCCCCTCTTGTAGCGGCCGGAAGGGGTCCTTATGAATATCCAGTGATCTCACGACCATAGGAGTACTTAAAGGATGACATTGTTCCATTCTAAACTTGTTTAAAAGTTTTCTTGTATAATTTGATTGGTGTAACAGGATTCCACCTCGTAGGTGTTCAATCTGTTTGACAAGACAATACCTTATTTTGCCGAGGTCTTTCATTTCAAAGATATGCTTTAGGCTTTCAGATATCTCATTGATCTCTGCTGGAGATCCTATGAGATTTAAGTCATCAATATATACCGCAACGATGACAAATCCTGTTCCCTTTTTTTGATAAAGATACACGGGCAGACTTCATTGTTTTTGAATCATTGCTGTGCAAGGAAAACGCTTAGTCTGTTATACCACATCTTTCCTGATTGCTTTAGACCATATAATGATCTTTGAAGCCTTACCGAGAAGACGTCCTGAGGTCTCTCTTTCATCTCTGGGGGTAAATTAAACCCATCTGGGAGTCTCATATAGATTTCTTTATCTATATCTCCATATAGATATGCAGTCACAACGTCCATGAGCTGCATTTCTAGGCTTTCCAGAGATGATAGGCTAAGCAAGAATCGGAAAGTGATCGCATCCATGACCGGGGAATATGTATCTTCATAATCAATCCCCGGTCTTTGGGAAAATCCATGTGCTACAAGGCGTGCCTTGTAGCGTACGGTCACATTATCTTCATTTCTTTTTTTGATGAAAACCTACTTATATCCCACAGGTTTAACACATATAGGTGTTTGGACTACTGGTCCAAAGACTTTGCGTTTCAAGAGTGAGTCCAGCTCTACTCTTATTGACTCGTCCCACTTTGGCCATTCATCTATTCGTTTACATTCCGCTAGAGATCGTGGTTCGATGTCATCGTCGTATTCAGCGACTTGAACAGCAATAACGAAAGCAAAATCGTCGTCGACGGCTGTGCTATTTCTGTCCAGTACCTCTCTAGTACGTACGTAATTTAATGATGTTTCTCCTATTGTTTCCTCTGCAGGGGAAATAAGGAGAGGAGAGGTCACTGGTCTGAGCTCAGCATTCTGTGGAGGGATCATCTTATTATCACCAGGAATCTTCCTCTTTCTAGGAACTTTATCTTTTGAACCTGGCGGGCGTCCTCTTTTCAATTGAGGTACAGCCAATTCTACTGCCGGTGGATTGCATCCATCTTTGGAGATGTTAAGCCTAGCTGGCGTGTTGGCAGTAGGGACGTGTGAACGAACAATCTTCTGGTTGTCCGTAAATTTATCCGGTAGAAGGTGTACTGTGTTCTGAATGTGAAGGATCTTCAGGATCTCATCTTCACATATAAAGAGACAAAGACTTATTGTCCCAAGAAATGGTCTCGGAAGAGTCAGGCTTCTTAGACTGTGTGCCCAGTTTTGGAAAATTTTTCTCATCGAATTCACAGTCATCAAGACGTGCCTTAAATGCGTCCCCCCGTAAGAGGTTCCAGGTATCTAATAATAGAGGGCGAATCAAACCCAATATAGATACCAAGACGACGCTGAGGACCCATTTTGGTCCTCTGAGGTGGTGCTATTGGGACATAAACAGCACAACCAAATACTCTCAAATGAGAGATATCTAGGGGTGCACCATATGCTAGCTGCATCGGGGATAATATATGGCCACCTGAGGGTCTTATCCTAATCAGCGAAGCGGCATGCAATATAGCATGCCCCAAGCATCCACGTGCAACTGGGATTGCATGAGCAATGGACGTGCATCCATTGGAGTCTCTTTATAAGAGGCTCTGCTAATCCATTCTCGGTGTAAACATGTGCTACAGTATGTTCAACTTCAATACCAGTTGCCCGGCAATAGTCTTCGAAGACTTGTGAAGTGAATTCGCCTGTATTATCAAGATGTAATTTCTTGATATGATTATCGGGGAAATGAGCCCGCAACCTAATTATTTGTGCCAATAGCTTTGGGAAAGCTAGGTTGCGAGTGGACAATAGGCACACATAAGACCATTTTGTGGATGCATCAATCAATACCATGAAATACCGAAATGGGCCACTTGCAGGGTGAATAGGCCTGCAAATGTCGCCATGAATTCTCTCCATAAAACCAGGAGACTCTAATCTCACTTTCAGGAGGGAGGGTCTCGTTATTAGCTTTCCCTGAAAACAAGGGGGACAAGGAAATTCTCCCTTTTGAAGACCCTCGGGTTCTTCAAATTATGCCCACGGGATTCAGAGATAATGCGACGCATCATAGCTGATTCAGGGTGACCAAGTTTATTGTGCCAGAGTTGAAACTATGGCAATGAAAGGCACTTCTGGTGCTCAGTCATATTGGCTTCTATTGGTTGAATATACGTGTGGTAGAGACCTGACGGGAGTCCCTTAAATTGTTCGTGGATGGACTTCTGGCCATCTTCTTGACGAGTCACATACATATATTCAGTGTTTTCTTCATCTCTAGTTTCTAAGTGATATCCGTTAAAACGAATATCTTTGAAACTTAAGATATTTATATTAGATTTTGGAGAGAATAATGCATTTTGTATTTTAAGTCTTGTGTTATTTGAAAGCAATTTTATTGCTTCCCCAGATCCTTCGATTATGTTGGACAGTCCTGAAATCGTAATAACAGGACCGTCATATTTGTTTAAGCTATAAAAATAGCATGGATCACGAAGGATAGTATGCCTTAAGGCACTGTCCACTAGGCACGCATACTTCATCTATATATAAGCAAAATGAAAGTTTATTTAAGTAAATGAAAAATTGACATTCAAATAAAAGTTCTTTCAAATCAAACTACAGATGAAGCTACAGAAATTTAAATGCATAGATATAAGGTAGGGCTCAATCAGCAGGTCGTCATTTTCGAAATCTTTTGCAGGGAACTTGGTTAGCTGTTGAAAAGCAGCCAAGTTAGTTTCAGCTGAGACTTCTAGCTTGCCTCATACCTGGAGGTGCCGAGGAATGCGGCAGTTTCTGAACCAATGTCCAGTCATGCCACATTTATGGCATTTATCCTCCCAGTTCTTCTTAGGAATTGACACTGGATCAGTGTTCTTACGCTTCCATGTGAAGTTTCTCTTAACTTTGTTGTTGTTGTTGGTCTGGTGGTGCTCCTCTTGCTGGCTTCATTACAGCTTTCCCTTTGTTCTTTCTAGCCTTCTCCTTGTTTTTTCCACTTCTGGGGAGAAACATGGTGGGCTTCAGGGATATGGTCAGTACCAGCAGGGCGCAAATTATGAGTGGCAAGAAGTAAATCTCTATTCTGCTCTGCCCTAAGAAGGCAAGAGATAAAATCAGAGAACTTCGTGAAGTTGCGCTCACGATACTGTTGTATGAGGATTGCATCTTTCTCGTTAAACGAGATAAATGTCTTTTCCAACATGCGATGCTCAGTCACTTCTTCACCGCACAACTTCAGGCGTGAGGTGATATTATGAAGTGCAGAGTTATACTCAGCAACGGACTTATAGTCCCGAAGTCTGAGGTTTTCCCAACTCATAACTGGCACGTGGTAATATGACATCAATTTGATGTTTATAACGTGTCTCCAACGCTTGCCACAACTCCAAAGGGTCTTCAACCGTTAAGTATTCGACCTTTAAGTTCCGATCTATGTGTCTCCTGATATAGATAATGGCTTTCACCTTATCTATGCCAGAGACAAGGGTAGGAGAACTGCTAGATGGATGTGCCTCTTCAGGGGCACTGCTAGCAGCTGTCTCGACCGCTGCAGGGGCCAGAATCGAGTGGAGAAGTGCCATTGAACGCAAGTGGAACTTCAGGTCCACTCGCCAGCTAAGATAGTTCTTTCCCGCTGCATCAAGAACCTCGTAATCGATGCTTACCAATTTTGCCATAATAATCTATGCAATTTAAATAAGCATGTATTAATAATGAAACATCATGCTTAAAAGAAATAAATAAGAAAAGATGCGGGGATCAGCCAGATACCCAAAACATAAAATGTCCAAAGTCCATATTACAATCCATAAAGCAGTTAAAGAAAAATACAGTTTGAAAACCCTTTTGGGTCCCAGCTTTATGCAATCTTCTCCTCCATCTTCATAGATAGTAACACCAGTCTTTGGCATTATACATAAATTCCTCACTACAAATTTCTCTCAGAAAAGAAAAAGAAATTACAAAGAGAAGCAATATAATAAAAAGGGTAATAAAATTGCCGATTCCAAAAATCGCATTTGACTTATTTAAACATCCACGCAGTTATATATGCAACAAATAATAATAGCGCAATATCATAGACATTACAAAAATCATCAAGCCAAAATATTGGATAAAATTTTATTTAAGTTAAAAGGATTGATTGGACCACGGGAAAACGTCATTCATCTTTAGGTTAGGTAACTAAAGACAGAGCAATCTTAGGATCCGTTTAACCAATTTAACTAAAATTAATGTTTTATCCAATGCTTAAGAGATTAATAATTGAAAAGAAGCAGATAAAATAATATAATCAGCAAGTCCTGCGGGCTAGATGCTGGCAGCAGGCCCGATAGCAAAATAATACTCATATTAAATATCAATGTTGTTAATTGGGCCTCTGGCCCCAAAACAGCCAAAATAAATTATTATGCAGTTTTGGGTTGCAGGCCCATGGGCTGTACTATTAAAAATTAAATTTAGCACAAGCCCTAGAAACAAACTTTAGGGTATTAATTAGGAAATGTAAAAAGCCCCCAACCCCTCATCTTACAGATAGTGTCCCCCTCTCTCCCCTGTTTACGTAAAAACAGCTAGAGCGGTCGGCGCAACTATCCCCCCGTCCGGGGCCGGCGTCAAGTCAGAGGATCCCCCCCCCCCCCGTCAAGGGGGTACGGCCGGCAGAGAGCCCCCTCCCATCTGGGGGGAGGACAGTGAGCCCCCCGGTCGGGGGGGTGGACGCACAGAGAGCCCCCCCCCCCCCCCCCCCCCCCCCCCCCCCCGTCAGGGGGGGGTTGCACAGAGGACCCCCCCTGTCCGGGGGGTGTGGCAGGTCAGGGGCCCCCCGTCGGGGGGAGGGGGGAAGGCGCACAGAGCCCCCCCCCCCCCCCCCCCCCCCGTCCGGGGGCGGCGGCGCAGAGGCCCCCCATCGAAGAGGGGGCGTCGCACTGAGAACCCCCCCTCCCCCGTCGGGGGGGTCGCACTGAGAACCCCCCTCCCCCCGTCGGGGGGAGGGGCATAAACAGAGCCCCCCCCCCCCTCCGGGGGGGACATCGGGGCTCCCTCAAATGCAGGGGGGAGATGAACGGTTTATTAGGTGTTTTTTAATTTGATATTAATCAGAATATTGCAGATTTATACAAGCCTATAGAAAAGCTGTGTAAAATCATATTAAACTATATTTTGTAATTATCTACGGGATCGAAAAATTTTACCTCTAGATCAAAGATCTAGGGACGATCGTAATAAAAAAAATCCGTAGATCGAAATCCCCGCTCCCGATACGCCGAAAAGATCGCCGCAATGGTTCGTCGCAAGCCGGAACGGATCGCCGCAACTATAGATTCCTTCGCGCGTAGGAGGTTAATTTGAGGAGATACATGAGAAAACGCTCAAAAGATGAGAGCTTCGGTGCTGATAATGTGTTATAACTTGGAGAAAAAAGAGTAACCATGGCCATGAGCCATGGTTCTATATTTATTCTTCTCATATGAAATGTGAAAGAGCATGAATACCAAAGGTCTCATTACTCCAATAAGTGAGGAGTAATGGAGGGATAAAGTGGTGGGGAGGCCAAAGGCCTTCCTCACTCACAACATTTATAATTTTGTGATTAAAATTTTCTCTCTGTGTACAACAAATTTTAATTCCTAAACTGTCCCGTTGTGTGTGATGACTAAAAGATGACCGTCAGTAGATTCTCCAGCCCCGACCCCACCGCTGATCATCTTCATCTTCCATAGTCCTTCCCCCTCCGTCAATTATCCAGCCCCTTCCCCTACGGTAAATAAAACAAAATGCATGCCGCCAACTCCTTTGAACCCAGCCCCGCCCTTCCACCGCCAACTCCTCCAACTACACAGCCCCACCCCCTCATCCGCCCCCTCATCTGACAACCTAACCCCTCCCCCTCCTCTGCCCCTCCTCCACCCACTCCCCCTGCCTATTCCAAACCCTAAAACACGTCGAGGTGGGCAAGGGTGGATACAAGGGCAAAAGAGGATAAAATTTTGAATGGCAAACTTGCGAATAAGCGGTTGTGCGCACGAGTAAAACGTTGGGTGCGCCAAGAAGTTCCATTTTTTAAATTGTCTAGTTTTAATTGCACAACGACACCTTTAAATTTACCCAAAATTGCAATAAATATGTAATCTCTTTTGTGCACAAAAATACCTCAAAATATCAAAGTACATTTTCCTACCCAGCATTATTAACGGACAAGAAAAATTGTCAGCTTTGACATTAGGAATGTGATGGATAGATGCTGGAGGGGAAGAGATGGATGTGAGGATAATGATAGAAACAAAGGAGAAGGTGGAGATTGACTTGGAAATTTTAAGGGTATTGTGATTTGAAGAGACTTTGTATGCTACATTGTTGTTATTGGGTTGTTGCAGTAGGGACGAGAGGGGTACGTTGTTGTTACTGGGTTATTGTAGTAGGGACGAGAGGAGAGAGGGACTCAGCACTACGTCGACGCTTGAACCGATGGCGGCCTCCCTAAAGCTGGCGAAGCCTATGTGGTGAACGATGAATGGGGAGGTGTCTGTGTGATTCGTCTCGAAATATGTGAGCGCTATACCTAAGTATAGGAGATCGAACAAGTAGTAAACTTGGAGAGTCAAGTATCGTATCCACAGAATAGTTGATCTGCAGTATCAAAATATCAATCTATACAGAGTAATAATACGATGAAAAGCTACCATCTTTTGAGTGCGAGAAAATTGTGACAATGGTTTTAAGTAAACGAAAAGTAGTCCTAAAAGTGATTGCGGGTAAGTCGATTCTAAGATTTCGATGAAAAGAGTATGTATCGGCTATGATTTCGTTAAAGTGTTTGCAATCAATGATTATTAAAGTCTTTTCTATAACTCAATGTTTCATCTGGCAAGGGTACGAGAACGTCAGAAATTATTACGATAAAGTGTATTAAAAAGTGACATAAGTAATCAAGTAAATTATTAGTTTCATGAAGAATTTAAGCTTATGTGCTCGTAAGGGTCACGGCAATGTCTGCAAGGATCACGCAACGAATAAGTCCACGGAGATCGTATCTGATTCAAGTATGCCAACAATGATCATACTCGAATAATACATACCTAATTAAATACTCGATATAACATGAAAAGTAGGGCGAAAAGACATCAAAACCAGTGATTACATAACCCTAATTACATCACAACCAACACATATGAGAATTAGCCACACATATAGAGAGAGGAATCAATATTTATGGTCAAATACATCATCAAATACTCAAAATACGAGTCTAATAATCAAATTACAAAGCAAAAGTTAAGATTTATATCACCAAATGTAATACCTTGTTTCTGTATATACGTGTATAATGTACGTATTTCTGGACGTATTTGTATGTATGAAATTTTTGGGTATTTTCATGACTTTTCCACAATTTTCTAATGACCAAATTATTTTTAATTAATTTTAAAACATCATTTGAATTATATAAATGAAGTATTTGAATGAAATACCATGTATTTGGAAGGGCTTGATGTATTAATTATATATTTCTATTTTCAATAAAAAGTTAAATTTGAAAAATTATTAGGATGACACATAACCATGTTATGTGTCATTATGCATGCATTCGTAATTACAAGTGTCATTAGCCTTGACTAAATTGTGTAGTGGAGATTAAATGGGAGGAAATACAAAAGGGCAAAAGAAAAAAGAAAAAGAGAAATTTTTGCATGTTTTCATCCTCTTTCCTCTTTCTTTCGTTCTCCCTTAGCTCCTTCTCTCCCACCACCCATCACCACCACCTACTCCTCGTCTCCCACCACCAAATCAAAGCTCCATTAAAATTCTCCATACAACCTTCATCTATACTACAACATTCCTCATCACCAAGGCCAAATATTCACCATAATCATGCTTGAAGAAGAAGGAGCTTGAAGAGAGGAGAAGCTAGAGGTCTTCAAGGAATAATAAGGGCCAAAAAAATAGAAAGAAGGACGTTTTGAGGTAGAAATTCTTAGCATCTCTAGTTAGGATTAGTTTTAGGATTTGTGTTTAGTAGGATCCTCAACTTGAGTAGGGTTGCTATACTTAGGATTGTTTAGAGAGGGTAATCCCATTAATGCTATAAGAAAGTTCATATGTTAATATGTGTGTATATGAAAGTATGCAACCATGTGGGTTATATGTTGTGTTTGATGCTAATTAATAATCCAATTTCATGTTAAAGTTTAGTTATGATGGATGTAGCTTAAGTTGTTACATTATCTCTTTTCTTTTCATATGCTGAAATTTTCCAACATATTGCAATAACTTAGAAAAATCGTAATAAATAGTACAAAAATCCAAATAATGTAATTTAGGCCATTAGGAAATATTGCAGATAATTTCCTACAATTTTCATGATGGAACTGAAGTCTAATTTTGACTGTAGTTAGTCTAAAATGCTAATATTTCTGCTGTATCAATTTTAGACTGATTTACATGTTATGTTCATGCCAACATGTCATTATCTATATTATGTTCATGCCAATATATCAATATCCCTGTTATAGTCATGCCATGCCATGTTATACTAATATTCATGCTATGTCATGTTATATTCATGTTATATAGTAAACTTGTTAGTATAGTAATGCTCAAGCGCATGTGTAAGGATTCTACTACCATGCTTCATGTTAGTATAATAATATTCATGCTATATTAAATGTCAATATAGTAATATGCTCCAATGTTTATGCCATGCTATAATGCTCAAGATTTGTTAATTTGCAAATATTCATGATAATATGCTCAAGTGTATGCGAAAATGAATTGACTAGCAATTTATGTTTATAAACTTAGTTATGTCCCAAGATTCAACTTAGTTGCCATGCTACATACTATGTTGAGAAAAGTCTGCTATGTTTAAAATGAAGTTCCATGAATGTTAATATTCCATGCTACAACGTTAAATATGTTCAAGCCATGGAAGCATATGTTGATATATGTCATGTTTATGATAGAAATATCACAACGTGTTAATAGTCATGCTAATGCCGCATTAATGTTCATGTGTTGCAATCCTTGTAAATGACTAAGTTGCATGTCTGACGCTATGCTAAATTAGGTGAAGGCTTTATCTTAATTGTCATACCAATTATCATGCTTACATAGTGTGCTGAGTAATGTTTAATGATTAAGCCGTGTTATTATCCATGTGGTAAATTATGTTATGGAAAGTACATGTTTATTGATTTATGTCATACAGTTATAAATTATGTTATAGAGGTATGTTATGTTGTTATGTTTCATATCCATGGTAGAAATGATGAAAACATGTGTTAGAAATGTTAATTGGAATCAAAAGAATTGTACGATGGCATAATGAATGGTAATGTGAATACGATAACTGACACCGCTGAAATGAAAGACATGATGAATTCATTTGATAAATTGATAGTGAGGAAGAGTAATAAATATCTGGAATGCTCGATCCATTCTAAGATGGGTGAGACTCCAGATACAGGTTCGGGGGAAACGCATGTAAATCATAGGAGTTAAGGAGCGGACATATGATGATATGATTTCTCACTCGCTTGTCACTCTGGTAAGGGAAGTTGACTAGGGTTAGAGAGGCTAGTGGTGTACTCGTGATGCACTATTAGGTAATTGTTTGTTTTCTCCATTTGTCCCGATAAAAACAGAGAATTGTCTCACTTCCGTAAGGGGGAGTTACGAAAGGCCTCTCCAGTGCTCGTGTCGCTGGTTGAGGTACCACTGTTTCACCCACCCTGGGTGAAATCCAGCTCCTTAGTGTCTTACGATTTACTCGGGTTTCTAAATGCTAACTAAATGTTTAACTTTAAGACTAATTTAACCTGTAATCATGGTCATATACTTTCTGTTCCTCAGTTTCTACTTCCAGCACTGGTATGATATGATGGTTTACTTTTATGCTTTATTCCCATGGACATAGCATTACCAATAGATATACTATTAGTTGGATGGACCGGTTCTAAAACTGGATCCTACCTATCAATGTTAGGATTTCCTATTGGGTCACGCATTGACGTGCCCCATTTACCTTTTCCAGGTTTAGGAGTAGTACAGCCAGAGCAGACTTGACTCAGGAGTTTGCCCAGGGTTCGAGGTAGAAGTGGAGCCACATAGGATGACTTGTACAGTTGGTCTTCCAGGGGTAGACTAGGGAGTGAGTTGTACTAGGCGTAGATCTTTTTGTCTTTTATTTTTTTGGGATTTCTCCCTTGTTCCATATGTACCCCTGGATGTTATATTAAAAGATGTACTTTTGTGATAATAAATAAAATGAAATGTTGGATTTTGTACCTTATTAGTATATCTCTATGTTAATTTTGTGATGGAGCATTACTAGTACTTCTCAGCACGTGCGCAGTGACTTGCATATTCTCCTTGTACCCTCTCTTTCTTTCTCTTTCTTAGTAACACTCACTGCTCTGGGAATGCTTGAGACGGATTCTACTTACCGGGTATCCTGGGGAGCTAGGAGTTACACCAAAACTCTTCAAATGTCCCTTAGATCTCCTTCAAAAATTGGCCTCTGTCTCTGTATCCAAAGCTACTAAAAGTTACGCACCAATACGCTTTGAATAGCCAAAATACACCCAAAATACGCTCTGGAACAGTCTGAATATGCTTAGGAATACCATGTATATATAGTTGTGGGTTAGGTCAGTTCGCAGATTTGAAATCCGCTGAAATCTATAAAGAAATTGCATCCAAAACTTGATGTACGTCTAGACCGTCGGATGCGAGCATGATTGAACGTGGGGCTGCCACGTGTACGCGGAGCTGACCGCGTTCGTCGATCGAGTCTGCATCCGCTTCGGACTCATTTGTTGTCGTTGGATGAACATGCGATGGAATGTGAAGCGGCCATGTGGCCCAAGAATCATGCCTTCACCCGCTCGATTCAATGAGTCCGACTCTGATGTGGAGTTGATATAAACCATTGGATCATCGATCAATGGCGGAGGTAAGGCCACGTCGCCCTGCTTCAGATGGCCATCAAATGAAGGCATGAAAGTGTGGATGGAAGCCACATGTCCTAGCCGATTAGCGAGGCATATTTTCTTGGTATTTTTTTGTATTTTCTGTGTATTTCTGAATTTTAAATGGTATTTTACCTTCACAAATTCATGAAAATGGACAGATCTCAGAAAAATATGGAAAAATAGCGTTGGAATCATAAAATTGAGATCTTCACCTGAAAAATATAAGAAGAAAAAAATAATCAGTACAATGGTATTTTGTGCATAGATCAATAAAGTGCTCTAATAATTATTAATAGTTTAAATATGCTTGTATTAGAGGCCAACTACGCATCAAATATGCAAAAAATACTATAAATGAAGGGTTAAACATGCAATATTTTCCCTGAATCACACCCCCAACTAGCGTTTTGCTAGTCTCTAGTAAAAGAAGTGACTAAATCGGATGCTTAGTAAAAGATATTAAATTTTATCAATCATCTATGGCTTAGCTCAATAATGCGCTTTCCATCATGATCTTTACCACTAATATACACATTATGAAGAAGATCAAACCCATGACATTTTATCTAATTTAATTTGAATAAATAACATACGAGCATCACAAACGTATAACACGACGTCACATCATAATTTTCTTATTACTAAGGAATTTGCATCACTTAAAAATTGTCTGACTTATGGGCATTGAAGTTGCTTTATTTATTCACTATTTTTTTCTTCCCTCACACACACACACACACACACACACACACACACACGACAAGTAAAGTGTATCTTTATTCATATCAAAACAGAGGAAAACAATACAAAAATGATTCTATATGTAACTTGGAAGATAATGGGAAGAGAAGGGATATGGCACAAGCGTCGTCACCCACTACCAACTACTATCAATCTTGTATACCCATGGTAGAAAACCAGAGAAAAAAGAGTTCTAAATAAGATATAAGATATACAGAAAAAGGAAAAAGTCACAAGTCTTGGAAGCCCCAATTTGCAAAAGTCTCAGTAGTAGAAGGATGTTCCCGATCTATATCCTCTAAGGCTAAATGAATATCAGTGGTGATGGCCTCGAATAGAGTCGTTTTTCCCACCCCCTTCCCATCAAAGATCATACTATTACGTTGCTTCCAAATATGCCATACTATGGAAGCTAATGCAGTTCTTGCCAAAATACCCACATAGTCATTCTTGTTATACCGAGAAAGAAAGAGGTCTCCCACCTCTGGTAGGGAAGCTGGCGCAACAGTAGTAATACCCAACTTTAGAAGGCTTCTACAAAGAATGTAACGGGTATAGCTGTAGCCAAAAAAACAGATGATCCACACTTTCAATGGCATCTTCCGGACATAAAACACAGTACTGACTTGTAGCAACACCCCATTTATGCAGGAGATCTCTCGTAAGCAACTTCCCTTGGAATGCACAGAGGAGATTGATAGCCATCTTAGGAATATGATTTTTGTACCATACAATTCTGTAATAAGGGAAAGGGGGGTTAACAGTACGTGCACCTTCCCATGCGGATCTTAAGGTACAGGTGGGGCCGCCTGACCAATCACACGTGTCACTCCCCTATGAAAGAGAGACCGCCCGAAGCTCATGATGCAAGGCATGGATGTCAGGATCATCATTCCACTCATTTCCTGACCAATAGTCTCTCACAAGCTTATGTTCAGCACCAACTGGAACATCCTGAAGGAGGGCAATAGGGCCACAGGGTAGCCAGTTATCGTACCAGAAAGATGTGGTAGTTCCATCCTTCACAATGCGCCGAATTAGTCTATGGGAAACAGATCGAGACCGAAGCAGAAACTTCCATGTACCAAAGTTAGTGGCCTTTGCTTTTAGCACTGAAGAAATCCGCCTTACCAGAAATGTAATGCTCTCTCATGTAGTTATCCCATGGACCTTTAGAGGAAAGGAGTCTCCAAGTTAGGCGTACACCTGACGCCACATTAAGGTCAGAGAGAAGTCTGAGCCCCACACCCCCCTCCTTTGGGGTATAAAGATCACTCCATGCCCATGAATGCTGATTACCCCAAATAAAATGTCTGCAAACAGAAGTAATAGTGCGTAGAATAGACATGGGGATGCGGTAGGCGAACATCAAAAAAGCCACCATGCCATAAATTACTGAGCATACTAACTCGATCCTGCCACCTATAGAGTGAAGAGATGATGACCAGCCTAGGAGCCTTTTCTTACACTTATCCACAAGACGATTAAACATGGAAGCTTTGGGGTAATGGGCTAAGAGAGGGAGCCCAAGGTAAGTAGAGAAAGAAGTAACCTTCTTAATTCCCAGAGTGTTGGCAAGAATACCAGGACTTTTTGTGCCTTTACTGAAGATGACGGAACTCTTTTCCCTATTAATCTGAAGGCCTGTGAAATTGTTGAAAATTCCCAACATCTCAACAATACCCTTAAAAGAATGGATATTAGCACGGCAGAAAACTAGGAGATCATCTGCGAAAAGAAGATGAGAAATAGAACCCACTCTCCTCATAGGGTGAATAGCACGTGAGGCTTCAGCGTGGGCCATAAGAAGGGAAAAAGCTTCCATTACAATAACGAATAGATAGGGAGATAAAAGGGTCACCTTGTCTCAAGCCTCCGTTGGAGGAAAAGAATCCCGTTGGGGACCCATCAATAAAAACTGAGAAAGATGGCGTGGTAATGCATTCTGCAATCCAACCAATAAATCTGGAACCAAAACCCATTTGGTGCAGCATAAATAATATAAATTCCCTGTTAACACTGTCGAATGCCTTTCTAAGATCCAGCTTTAGGCAAGCCTTGGCTCCCATAGGGTTGCTAAAATCTCTTATTTGTTCATGTGCTAGAAGAGAGCAATCATTGAGCAGGCGATCCTTAAGAAATACGGAATGATTGGGTGAAATCAGCTCATTGATAGCATGCTCCATTCTGTTACACAGGACCTTGCTGATAGTCTTGTAAACTACGTTACAACATGCAATAGGTCTATAATCGCCCAGACCTGTGGCATTGGCATTTTAGGCACCACTGTTAGGAAAGTATGATTCACCTTACGCAACATAAGTCCAGATCTGAAAAATGAGGAAGCAGCAAGCGTAACATCACTACCTACAATATCCCAATGATGTTGGAAAAAGAAAGCGTTGAAGCCGTCAGGTCCTGGTGCTTTATCCTTTCCTATCTGGAATACAACATCCTTTATCTCCTTTACAGAGACCCACCTATCCATCGAATCCACTGCTTCAAAAGTAAGCTTCCATTTAGGAATTAAATTTGGAAATACATTCCAGTAATGATCCTGGCTATAGAGTTGCTCATAATAATGTGATGCTTCCTCACGAAGACTGACCGGATCAGAAATTCTGTTTCCATCAGCATTAATAAGATGAGTAAGATTATTGTAGCTTTGTCTAGTTTTCATGGCCGTGTAGAAAAATTTTGTATTCCTGTCACCTAGCTGTAGCCAGCTCTGCTGACTTTTCTGCCTCAAATCAGCTTCTTCTACATCCAAAGCCTGAGCCAACTTGAAGATAGCTGCCTGTTCTTTTTCCTGGATTTTAACATCATAAGCCAATTTCGGATTGCTCTGGATACATAACAGTTCATCGCGACATACGACAGGACTTAAATGGTGCATATTGGCAGCACTAAATTTCCGAAGTTCATTTTTTAGGAACTTCAATTTGTACACAAGCAAGTGCAAAGGGGTAGCAGCGATACATGTCGCAGACCAGCATTTTCTCATAAGATCACAATAGCCCGGAAGAGAAATCCAAGAGTTAAAATATTTAAATGGCTTGGGGAATGAGATTACCTTAGGAAGCAGATATCCAATCATAGGGGCATGGTCACTAGTACCCGGGGAAGAATACTCCATATGCGAATGAGGCAAGATTTTCATCCAGTCCAAATTGCAGAGAATTCTGTCAAGACGCACCGAAATACGCCCCCTCCAACTCTTCTATTGTTCCAACTATAAGGATTACCAAAACTCTTCATATCGTGCAAACGACGAAGCTTCATACAATTATTAAAGTCATCCAGTCCTTTAGGATCCAAAGCCCGACCACCAATCTTCTCAGAAGTAAACTGCACACGGTTAAAATCCCCCTACAATCCATGGCATGTTTATTCATCTCAGAACAGTTCAAAACTGATCCACTAGTGTAGCCAGGTAGGTTGAAGAAAGAGTGGGGATATGGCACAAGCACCGTCACCCACTACTAACTACCTCTCTCCTAGATATTCCTGTGGTAAAATAAAAGTGGCAAAAATAATATACACGTAAGCTCCATTTACAAAAGTCATATGTCCAGAAAGCCCCAATTTGAAAAAGGTGTAATCGATGAGGGGTGATCCTGCTCAATATCCCGAAGTGCAATTAATACATCAGCTACGATGGCATCAAATAGCGCCGTTTTCTCGACCCCCTTCAAAAATCCTGATGTTGCGCTGCTTCCATATATGCCAAACCATGGATGCCAATGCTATTTTAGTTAGAATGCTCACACTATCCTTATTGTTGAAATGGGAGAGGAAAAGATCGCCACTCCCACTAGTGAAGAGGGGGGGCGAAACTGTGATTCCAAGCTTGAGGAGGCACCTGCAAAGTATATATCGAGTATCACTGCACCCAAAAAAGAGATGATCTACACTCTCAATAACATCATCTTTACATAATACACAGATTTGGCTAGTGGTAACCCCCCACTTATGAAGGATATCCCTCGTGAGAAGCTTACCATGGAATGCACGAAGGAGGGTGATCGCCATCTTGGGAATGTGAATACTGTACCAAACCAATTTGCAGTAAGGAAAAGGGGTTCCCAACGTGCACATACCTTCCCAAGCATCTCAAAATGTGCAAGTCGGGCAGCCTACCACTCCCAGGCATCGCTACCATGGGTGAGATGGATCGGCCAAAGTAGAGTCAGGAGAGAATGTATATCTGGATCGTTGTTCCACCTATCCGTGGCCCAGTAGTCCCTAACTAGTTTCCTCTCTGCTCCAACTGGAACCTCCTGAAGTAGAGCAATAGGACCACATGGCAACCAATTGTCATACCAAAAGGACGTGGATGAGCCATCCCTAATGATACGTCTGATAAGCCTCTGAGATGTGACACTGCTACAAAGAGGAATTTCCAGGTACCAGAATTAATAGGCTTAGTCCCTGAGATATAATGTTGCCTCATGTATTGTGCCTACGGACCATCAAAAGAAAGTAAACTCCAAGTCAATCGAACACCTGATGCCTCATTTAAATCAATGAGTATTCTCAGCCCAACCCCCCTCTTCCTTCCGGGAACATAAATCTCACCAGGCCCAAATGTGCTTGTTCCCCCAAATGAATCTCCTACATGCAGAAGTGATAGTACGAAGTATAGACGCCGGGATACGATAGACATACATCTAGAAAGCCACCATGCCATAAATCACTGTGCGAACTAACTCAATTCTTCCAGCAATTGAGAGGAGTGTCGATGACCATCCAATGAGCCTCTTATTGCATTTATCCACAAGCCGTTAAAACATGGATGCTCTAGGGTAATTGACTGATAGTGGCAGGCCGAGGTAAGTAGTGAGGGAGGAGACCTTTTTTATGCCAAGGGTACTAGCAAGTCTACCAGGCTCCTTGGCGCCTTTACTGAAAATTACTGAACTCTTCTCCCAATTAATCTGCAGCCCCGAAAATAGATTAAATGTACCAATCAACTCAAGGATACCATTAAAAGAGTGGGTGTTTGCACGTCACAAAACCAGGAGATCATCAGCAAAAAGAAGATGGGATATGGATCCGGTTCTCCTCATAGGATGGATAGTCCGAATAGCTTCAGATTTAGCCATGAGTAAAGAAAAAGCTTCCATCACAATAACAAAAAGATAGGGGGATAATGGACCCCCTTGCCTCAAGCCTATGTTGGAGGAAAATAAACCTGCAGGGGAACCATCCACCAATACTGAAAAAGAAGGAGATGTGATGCATTTTGCAATCCATTGTATGTATCTGTATCCAAACCCTATTTGATGAAGCATAAATAAGATGAAATCTCTGTTGACACTATCAAATGCCTTTCGAAGGTCCAATTTTAGGCAAGCTCTGGACCCCATAAGGTTACTAAAATCTCGGATTTGTTCATGCGCTAGTAGAGTGCAGTCCCTGAGAAGACGTCCCTTAAAAAATGCACCTTGGTTTGGGGAGATCAGCTCATTAACAACCATCTTCATCCTACTACAGAGAATCTTGCTGATAATCTTGTAACCTACGTTGCAACATGCAATAGGTCAGTAATCCCCTAATCCAGAAGCAATGGAGTTCTTAGGCACCAAGGTAAGGAATGTATGATTTATTTGGCGTAACATAGAACCTAATCTTAAAAAAAGGAGACAGCTAACACAACATCATTGCCCACTATATCTGCCATACTGGTAAAAATAAGCATTGAACCCATCAGGCCTAGGGGATTTGTCTTTCCCAATCTAGAAAACAGCTTCATTGATCTCCTTATTAGTGACTACTCTGTCCAACCAGGTAGCGGCCTCAGCAGTTAGTTTACGTATTGGAATCAGGTTGGGGAAAATATTCCAGTAATGATCTTGGAGTACAACTGCTCATAGAATAGGGGGCCCTCATCTCTTAGACTATCTGGGTTCAAATTCCTGCCTCCATAAGAGTTTATAAGGTGTCTGAGATTATTATAATTTTGCCAAGATTTCATTTGAGTACAAAAAATTGTGGAATTACTATCTCCCAACTTAAGCCAATCTTGCCGGCTTTTTTGCCTTAAATCAGACTCTTCCGCTTCCCTAGCTTGAAAGTTGCAGCCTGTTCTAGCTTTTGCAGATGGCCGTCACTAGTAAGCTGGGGATTCGCCTGGACATTGTAGAGATCGTCACGACATCTGTTAGAATTCAAACTATCCCTGTTTTTTACCGTAAATATCCTCAGATTTTCTTTAAGATTTTTCAGTTTAGTTACAAGGCGGTGCATAGGTGAGGCAACCTGGATTTGCGAATTTACCCAAGCCATTTGCACAACATCGCTATTCCAGAGAGCGAGCACCGAGCATTATAGAATTTAAAGGGCTTAGGGTAAGAGGGTACCTTTGGGAGGAGATAAACAATCATCGGCGCATGGTCATTAGTCCCCGGATTTGCATACTCCATATAAGAATGAGGTATAGATTTAATCCAATCCGTGTTGCAAAGAATCCTGTCGAGCCTTGTCGAGATACGCCCACCTCCAATTCTTCTGTTATTCCAGCTATAACGATTGCCAATACTCTTTATATCAAGCATCCGACATCTACCAATGCAATTGTTAAAGTCGTCAACTCCTCTAGCATCCAATGGTCTCCCACCAATCTTCTTATTCGAGAACCTCACACAGTTAAAATTACCTCCGATCATCCAAGGAAGCTTCCCAAAATGAGATGCATCTGAGTCAATATCTGTCCAGAGTTCTTGCCCGAGAGAATCAAGATTGAACACGTATACAATGGTAAGCCCCATAACAAATCCTGATGTGTTACTGAGTCCCAACGATATATGTTGGGCCAAGTAGGAATGTTGATGGCAGTTCCATACTGCACCATCATAATAAATGACAATGCGTCCCCCTGTGTGCTTCAATCTATTATCAACACAAGCCCAGGTTTTATGAAAACATTTAGTGATCCTCGCCGCATTTTGCTCCTCAACTTTGGTTTCTAATAAACAAGTAATAAAGTGTCTTAATTTAATAATCCTATGCTTGAGATCACTCCTCCTCGAATAGTTATTGAGCCCCCGAGTGTTCCAGAGGAAGACTGACATTAAGACGAGGTGGGGGGAGCTCCATTTCTGCCAGCTAGTCGTGAGCTCCTACGAGTAGCAGTTGGTGACACATTCTTCCTCAGTTTGCTTCTTGATTTATTCTTGTTAGCCGAGCCTCTCAAAGCTTCTTGTTCAATTTCTCATTCAGGGTTTGAATAGGTAAGTGTACCTAGAATGTCAGACTCATCAGTGACAAGGAGAAGGGATGGAGTAGCTCTCATATTCCCCTGTAATTCAGCAGCTTCCTGAGATGCAGTTTCATCCACCGGTCCTCCAGCTGTTGGTGAATGCTGCCAAGAATCCACATCTTCATTTAATCCTCCCAGGTTGCCAGGACAATGGATTGAGGTTGGGGCATTGACCTCTAGGTCCCCTAATCTGCCAGAAGCAGTAGCTTGCACCGAAGTGGCAGTTTTTTGTAGCTCAGTCTCACTTCCCTCTCCTGCAAGCAGGGTATCTTCACTCACAGCTTCATTTTGGTTATTGGAAATGTCAGCCTCATTACTGAAGTCATCTTCATCAGTTGCACCTTCATCAGTAGCCCCCTCCACAAGCACAGATTTATTTGCAGCTGAACCGTGCACAGGACCTTCAACAAGCCCAGTATTATTTGGACCAAGACCCCCCACATCCTCAGTAGCTTCAATATTATAATTCAACCCTGTAGCTTCACCAACAGTAGCACTCACTTCACTTTGGATTGAAGAGGGCTCCTTAGCCGCTGTTTTAATTGAACACTGATTATTAGTGTGTCCAAAACAAGAGCAAGCGTTGCATCTAAGGGGTTCCCCCTCGTACTTGATGTCAACTGATAGAGAAGTGCCATCATCTAGCCCTTGTTAGCAATACGTAATACGGAAAATATTCACGATGTGAATAAAATGTGTTTAATTCGATCAATTTCAAAAGATGTTTGGTCAAAAATTCGGTCAAATATGCGCAATACGGGAACAATACATAAACGTGTTAAATTGTGTTTAATTCGTTAACCCAAATAAAAAACGCGACTAAAAATACGAATACTTTCAAGATATTATGCATCCAAAATGAACTTAAAAATCAATAATATCAATATGAAATAAGAGCAAAATAAGTTCTATATTCATGATTTAAATTGTATTCATAGTTTTAACCAAAATGACATGATCATTCTATTATATTCTATGTAGCATGCACTAAACCAAAGTATGATCATTAAATCATAGTTCAAAATGATTTAAAAGTGCTCCTAAAACGTGGTTAAAATGCATAAAATGCGCAATACAGGACTAAAACACGTTTTGTTCGTCAACCCTTAAAAATCACGTATTTTTTCGAATAATTCTAATGGACGGCCGTTTTATACGGAAACCATTTTAGACAGGTTTTAAACGTAAAAAATATAAAAATTCGCGTTTTTTACTAATAAGGCATCCAGCTCTACCAGCACAGTCCTAATCAATGGGCTCTTTGCTTCCACCTCAACTAGGCATCTAGCATACATGATCCTATCCAAGTTCGCAATTGCTCGATCAAGGCATATAGGCGTTCCAACAATGCTAGCGACAATATTCAATATATCTAATGTCCACATATATAGAGGTAAATTGTGAAGATGAATCCATACCAGGACGGCGGTGAGAATGTCGCGATCATGCTTTACGGTTGGACTCCAACATTGAAGAACTACTAATCGGCCGTCAAACAACCATAGGCCCCGATGGAGGATTGATTCACAATCTTCTCCTTTTTCGAATCGAAAATAAAAGAAACCATTTTCCTTGCTAAAGATTTGAAGACTTCCTTTTAGATTCCAGAGTCGCTCAGTCCAAGCCTTGATTTGCCCATAGTAAGTAACATCCCCCAGCACATAACCCACCAACGTGTTTCTCTAGGGTGCTGCGCCAGTCTACAGCAGAGCATTCGATACCTTCGCTTTGGCTATACCGTCCTCCCCAATGACAGGTGGGATGAGAGACATCACCAATGGGTCAGCATATTTGTGCCTAGTAGAGCAGATGTCCACCCACGATCTCTTCCTAGCATCAGGATTGATGCAAACAGAAGCTGCGAGTCTTACAGGCATTTTTTCAAAAACTTTCTGTGCATAATCCCTGTTTGTGGTAGAACGACTTGGTAGCCCTCCAAATCGTTGCATAGGGGGTCTATTAGATCTGACATGTTCATTCATTCAACCCCTTTGTTTTCCCCATCCCTACGTATCTATTCCCAGATTTTGATTTTTGGCCGCTCTCTTTCTCGCATAGTCCACACGCTTCCAGCCCTCGTCAGTTGAGGAAGGCCCAGCATCAGCAACTTTCGTGCCCTTACCTTTATCTGAGGTTCCATCTGAATTGTTTCCACCAGCCACCGGATCGGAGATGCAACCTTCAGGAGGCTCCTTCACGTCGCCAGGATCGCCTTTGGTATTTGCTCCATGATTTTCGGATCCCATTCTCTTTATTATATTTTTTGGAGAATATGCTTTGCATCTTTATTGATATCGGGAAAAGAATACAAGACTCATGGGCGGAAGAAGGATGTATGTAAAGCGGGGCAAGGAACAGGCGCCTTAGCCCCCGCATTTACACAACACCTTCTGCTAACCCAGGAGCCAAACAGAATACAAAAGAATACAAGGCAAACAACCTAGCCTAGTAACCCCCAATTTGTTTGGGGGGGAGTATCCTCATCACGATCCCATTCCACATGCCTTAAGATAGTTCTGACATCATCAGCAATTCCTTCAAAAAGAAGCGTCTGCATCATCCCATTACCTTCAAATATCCTCCTGTTCCTCTCCCTCCATATGTGCCAAATCATCACAGCAAGAATAGTCTTGGCCAATCGTCCTATATTTCCCTTCCTATGAAAGCGGGAGAGAATCAGATCCCCCATCCCTATAAGTGTTGGTGGCAAAGAGGAACTGACCCCCATCTTTAAAAAGCTCCTGCAAAGGAGGTAATTAGTATAACTACACTCAAAAAAGATATGATCCATATTTTCATGAATATTATCAGAGCATAGAACGCAAAAAGGAGAGGTAGGCACTTCCTATTGGACGAGCTTATCCCGGGTCAATAATTTCCCGTGGAAAGCCCGTAATAAAGTGATTGCCATCTTGGGGATGTGACCCTGAAACCAGACCACCTTGTAATAGGGAAAAAGTGGGTTAATAGCTCTAGACCCTTCCCAGGCATTTCGGAGAGTAGGGGCCTTGGATACCCAGGACCAAGAATCATTTCCATAAGTCAAAGAGACCGCGTCTATAATGTGTCAAACAAGAATAAGACTGCTGCTATCCACCCATCCCTCACCAGACCAGTAATCTCTAACCATATATCCCTCCTCCCCTGCAGGGACATCATAAGAATCATTGAGAGGGCCGCAAGGGAGCCAATTATCATACCAGAAAAGAGTAGATGAACCATCTCTGACATTGCATTTAGTAAGCTTTTTAGTGAACTCACGGCAGTGCAGAATAAATTTCCAAGTCCCGGAATGCATAGGATGAGCCTTAGCTTGAATCAAACCCGTACTACCCATGTAGTGGGTTCTCATAAAGGAAGCCCAGAACCCCTTGTGTGTAAGCATACGCCATGTCATCTTGATGCCATAGGCGTTATTCAACTCTGAGAAACACCTGATCCCCACCCACCCCTCATGTTTGGGCGCAAAAATGTCCTCCCAAGCCCAGAGGTGGGTTTTCCCCCAAATGAAATTCCTGCATATGGATGTAAGAGTGCGCAAGACTGATTTAGGAATACGAAAAGCTTGCATCCAAAACCCAACCATGCCATATATAATAGATTTAACCAGCTCAATACGCCCAGCAATGGATAATAAGGATGAAGACCACCCCTGCAACCTGCTCTTGCATCTATCAATAAGACGACCATACATAGAAGCATTAGGGTACTTTATAGATATAGGGAGCCCCAAGTACGTGGAAAGGGCTTGAACCCTTTTAATACCCAGGATGTCAGCCAAACTGCCAGGATCCCTGACTCCTTTACTAAAGATGCCTGCACTTTTACCCCAGTTGACCTCAAGCCCCGTATAGGATTTGAAAGTAGTGAGGAGATCTCTCAATCCATTGCATCAGCCCGACAAAAGACCAACAAGTCATCCGCAAAGAGAAGATGAGAGATAGCCCCAACTCTTTTCATAGGCATAATACTATGCATGGCGTTAGCCTTGCCCATGAGCAAGGAAAAAGCCTCCATCACAATAACAAAGAGATAAGGGGAAAGGGGATCTCCCTGCCTCAGCCCCCTGTTAGAATGAAACATGCCATAAGGCGAGCCATTGATCATAATCGAGAAGGAAGGAGTGGAGATACATTCACATATCCAACTGATAAATCTGTGCTTGAAACCCATCTGGTGAAGCATGAAATATACAAATTCTCTATTCACACTATCAAAAGCTTTCCTCAAATCTAACTTGAGACAGACCCGAGCCCCCATAGGAATGTTAAAATCCCTAATATGTTCATGAGCAAGCAAAGCACAGTCCGTAAGCAAACGGTCCTGAAGGAAGGCTGCTTAGTTAGGTGATATAAGCTCAATAATTGCTTTTTTCAATCGATTGCAAAGAATCTTGCTAATAATCTTGTACAAAACATTGCAGCAGGAAATGGGTCTATAGTCACCAAGCCCAGAAGCATTGCCATTCTTAGGGATGAGAGTTAGAAAGGTATGATTGATCTACCGCAAAATCTTCCCAGACTTGAAAAAGTTAAGCACGACGGTAGTGACATCCCTACCAACAATATCCCAAGCATTCTGATAAAAGAATACATTGAAGACGTCAGGACCAGGGGCTTTATCAGGCCCCATTTGGAAGACCGCATCTTTAACCTCATCAGCCAATACAGGCATTTCCACCCAAACAGCAGCCTCATTAGTAAGAATTCTTTTAGTGGTGAGACGAGGAAATACCCTCCAGTAATCATTTTGATTATAGAGCCTAGAGTAAAAATCAGGGGCATTAATTTTGAGCAGGTCAACGGAATTTTTGCGAGAGCCGTCTATAGAGATCATGTGACTAAGATTATTATGGCTTTATCTAGCTCTCATAGCAGTGTAAAAGAAACGGGAATTACGATCTCCAAGACTCAACCAATCTTGTCTACTTTTCTGCTTAAGATTGGATTCATCAATCTCAATAGCTTCAACTAGTCGATTTATCAATATATGTTCTTCCTTTTGAAAGTCAACACAAGTACTCAGAGAGGGCTTATCTTGAACAGCAGCAAGATCAAACCGGATTTTAGAAATGTCATTCGCATCTCTAAAGGCAGCCCCAAACACTTAAGCCCTTGTTTCAACCCCTTAAGCTTGGCAACAAGCCGAATCATAGGACACCCATCAACTCTGACTTGCCAATGTTCCTTCAACACATTAATATACTCTGGACTGCGATGCCAGGCATTAAAAAATTTGAATGGTTTAGGGTCAGACCCCACATTCCGATGGGTATGAATAATAAGATAGGAGTGGTCACTAGTGTTGGATATGGAAGACGTTTGTACACCCTTGTGGGGGATGTACGAGGAAATACGGACCTAGAACGTCGCGTACACGAAGTCTTGTGCAAAGGGAATCTGTTCCCTTGCGGAGAGGATCTCTGGATGAGTGGGAAAGTCGCATTATATATGCATAAGTGCATGCGACATATGGCTAATAAAGGGGGAATATCTTAAGCTTATGTTGTACCATGCATATGGTACAACTTAAGCTTATAATGTGCCATGTATCATGGTACACCTTAATTAAGTTGTTCCAAAGGAACAACTTACCCTAAAATAACTACCTTGGGGGCTATAAATAAGACCCAAGGGTAAGCCATTTCTTACACCTTTTGCATGAAATTCATGCATGCATCTTCATCCTAGCGAAGCTCTGCAGAAATCCTTTCTCTTCCTCTTTCCAAGTTCTTAATCTAAAATAGAGATTTAGATTGTGGATTAGTAGCCTTACTCCGTTCGTGAGAAGACTCGATCCGTCGTGGCGAATCCGAAGGCAAAGTTCCGAGACTACCGTTCCGCATACGCAAGCGTAAGTCTCAACTTTAATTATCGATCCTAACTCTGTTTTGGCAGGATCCTACATTGGTATCAGAGCCATATGGGTTCGCCCCGGTCAAACCACCGCCCCGTCGAAACTATGAACGAGTCGTTGTCTTTTTCACGAATGGGTCTCCTACTATTACGGATATAGTAGGAACGCTTCGTGACGGAGAGAACGCAGCGGTTGTTCTTTTCACGTTAGGGTCTCCTATCATTACGGATATGGTAGGAACTCTCCGTGACGGGAAGAACCGACCGTTCACGTAGTATGTTATTTTTCATTTTTGGCACACGGCCATTAGGAAATAACTAATTTCTCGACGAACGGGTGCTTCATCGAGGAAGATGATGGTAGTTATTTCCATCGGGTAAGAGGAAATTTGGTGCATGTGCACCATGGCCAAATGGGCTATGAAGGCTATGCACCCCCCTCCCCAAGCGGAGGGGGTTGGCTACGGCCAATAACCACCGGCGACCACCCCATCAAGGGGGAGGAATGTGTGCGGCAACCCCATTCAAAGGGGGTGGCCGGCCATGGCCAAAGGGGCCATGGCCGGCCAATGCCAAATGGCCTTGGCCATGGCCAAGCCATGGCCAGCCATGGCCAGACCGGCAGTGGCCGGCCAAGGCCAGGCCGGCAATGGCCGGCCTTGGCCAAGGCTTGCCGGCCTGGCCGGCCCTGGCAGTGGCCAGGGCCGGCCCTGGCCGGCCTGGCCGGCCCTGGCAGTGGCCAGGGCCGGCCCTGGCCGGCCTGGCCGGCCCTGGCAGTGGCCAGGGCCGGCGCCCTGGCCTCGGCCAGGGCCAGGCGGCCCTGGCAGTGGCCAGGGCCAATGCCCTGGCCTCGGCCAGGGCCTGGCCGGCCCTGGCAGTGGCCAGGGCCGGCTGGCCTGCCCTGGCAGAGGCCAGGGCCAATGCCCTGGCCTCGGCCAGGGCCTGGCCGGCCTTGGCCGGCCTTGGCCAGGGCAGAGGCCCTGGCCGAGGGGGCCAAGGCCCCTGGCCGGCCAGGGCAGAGGCCCTGGCCGGCCCTTGGCCAAGCCTCGGCCAGGGCAGAGGCCCTGGCCGGGAAGAAGTTGCAATTCAAAAATTGGTCGACCAATTTAGTGTTTTTGGTCGACCAATCCGACAAAAGGTCTGGGTCGATTGCAAACTTGCCAAATGACCCATACGGGGTAACAAAAGGCCTTGGTCAAACTCGAATGTGTCGATTAGCCCATACGGGGCTAACCACAGTGCCGACTAGTTCATACGGGACTAACGTTTTAATGAAGTTTTTTTTTCATTGGGCTCTACTCTTTGAAGATTAGCCATAGTGCTCTACTTCATGCGAGATTAGCCATGTCATTGTGCTCTACTCTACGGAGATTAGCCAATGTACTTGTGACGTTGTGCTCTACTCTACGGAGATTAGCCAACGTGCTTTCAAATTCTTTGAAAAAGATGTTTTTCAAATAGGTTATGTCCCGTCCTTAATCGGGATAGCACAATTTAGAATTCCAAGTCCTACCACGATCCGGCCATGGTTATCTAACCCATGGGTGTGTAGAACAGGTCTCGTGGCTTGGCAATTGCTGCGCTAAAATTCTTTGCGCAAATTCTCACCTATTCCATTTTGAATGATATGTTTTTCAAAGTATTTTTTTCCGCTGCTAATACCATACGGGTATTATTTCTGATTTCTTTTTACTTGAGATAAGTAAGAGGGATACTTTGAAAGTTACTTCTAGATGGTAGTTGGGAACGTAGTGAACTTCTCGATTCTAGAGTAACATTTCAACGCATCCAAGGAACTTATCAAGTGTTTAAAGAATCGAAACTTTATGCATAGAATTTTGATCGTGTTTTTCATTTTCTTTGCAGTTTTTTTGAATCGAATATGTCTACCGCTTCTAAGAACATTGTCGCAGAGCTTAACAAAGGTGAAAAGCTCAACGGCAACAATTATAAACTTTGGTCAATAAAAATCCAATATGTTTTGGAGGAGCAAGATGTGCTCGAAACACTCCAAAACATTATGGAAGAACCTGAGTTGGGCAATACGGCCCAACACAAGAGGGACCGGGAAGCTTATGATACTTGGACTCGAAAGAACAAAATAGCACGTATTACGTTACTGTCCGCAATGGACAATGACATAATGCGTCTATTTCGGGAATTCGATCTAGCCAAAGACATATGGTCTGAGCTAGAAGTAAAGTTTGGTGGAACTTCGGTTACCAAACTCCGCTCCTTAAATATTCAATTTGATTCGTACAAGATGCGGCGAGATCATTCTATGAAAAAGCATCTCCGCCACATGGCGAATCTCATATCTGAATTAAAGGATGCAGGTGTTACGCTGTCTGACGAACAGCAGATCCAAGCAGTCATTCGTTCACTCCCAGATAGCTGGGATAACATGAAAATGCACCTCACTCATAATGAGTGCATTAAAACTTTAAGCGATGTATCGAAACACCTCGAACTCGAGGAAGAGCGGATTCAAGCCGCAAAACCTAGTGCAGAAGTGCACATGGCCGCTAATTCCTCACATGGGGGAAATAAGCGGAAGAATAAACGCTTAAGATTTGTGAACGAACGAAAGCAAGAACCGGAAACCTCAAAGAAGACTAAGAACAAAAAGTGGCAAAAGAATGTGCACTCAAAGAAGAAAAACTTGAAGAAAATCAAGTGCTTTAAGTGCAACAAGTACGGTCACTTCGCCCGTACATGTACGGATGGAAGTGATAAGGTAACTTGTAGGGCTAGTTACATATGTGTTTCTAGTTCCATATTTCTTGCTGAATCTAACTATTTTTGGTTGATTGATTCAGGGGCCACAGACCACGTAGCGAAGGACAGAAGGTTCTTCGTAGAGTATCGAAAGATAACTCAAGGAACAAAGTGGATATACGTCGGCAACAACACTCGTGTTGAAGTCAAAGGCATCGGAACATGTAAGCTAGTTCTCGACAACGGCCGTACATTATTATTGCACGACGTCCTCTTTGCTCCAGATATTAGAAGGAATATCATATCCGTGGTCATGTTAATGTCTTTAGATTATGAGTGGAGGTTCTAAAACAATATGTTGACCTTGTTTGTAATAATTCTTTGATTGGTTCTGGTAATGTTTGTAATGGATTAATTGTTTTAAACACAATGTATGATTCTTCTTCCATTAATGAAAGTTTTCATTTGACAAATGCTTCTAACTCTGAATCTGAGATCATTTGTTGGCATGCAAGACTTGGTCATATTGGACCAACTAGAATGGATAGACTTGCCAAAAGTGGCTTACTATCTAATGTTTCAAAAGTTGAAATGTCAACTTGCGAACATTGTCTTGTAGGGAAAACTTGTCGCAAGCCGTTTGGAACTGGCACAAAGGCCGAAGTTCCATTACAGCTGATCCATTCGGACATTTGCGGTCCAATGAATGTTAAGACAAGACGCGGGAAGTCCTATTTCATCACTTTCATTGATGACTTCACCCGTTTCGGTCATATTTATTTGATTTCCCACAAACATGAAGCTTTAACTTGCTTCAAAAACTATATGAGTTTAGTGGAAAATCAACTAGATCGCAAGATAAAGGTCTTGCGAACCGATCGGGGTGGGGAATATCAATCAACGAGTTTTAAGGAACTCTGTGATGAAAAAGGCATAGTTCATCAAATAACTATGCCTTATACTCCACAACAAAACGGTGTTGCGGAAAGAAGAAATAGGACATTGATGGAAATGGTCCGTTCAATGATGTCTCAGGCAAATTTGCCTATCACCTTTTGGGGTGATGCATTATTGACGGCAGCATTCATCTTAAACCGTGTACCCTCGAAGTCAGTAAGTTCTACTCCTTATGAGTTGTGGAACAATAGAACTCCAGACTTAAGCATTCTAAAACCTTGGGGTTGTGCATCTTACGCACATTTATCCTCTCACAAATATGGCAAACTTGGGCCACGTGGGAGGAAGTGTATCTTCATACGATACGCTGAAAACTCCAAAGGATATGTTTTCGTCGGTCAAGAGGACGATGGGGGTCTTATAGAATTCGAATCGAGGGATGTTGTCTTCTTGGAAAACGAGTTTCCAAGACAGGGTGAGATAAGTCAAGACTTATCCTTGTTTGAGACTTGGGATCAAGAAGGATCGGAACGTTCGAGTGGGAGAATTCTTGGTGAAGAAGAAAATACGTTTCAAACTTCACCAATGAATGATACGAACGATACCAATCCTATTCCGAGTGGGAGTGATATTATTCCAAGTGGGAGTGATGTCATTCCAAGTGGGAGTAATCAAACTCAAACAAGACGTAGTAATCGAACGAGGCTAACACCTCTGAGATTTGAGGATGAATTTCCTCAAACATTCATGACATTACTACAAGATGATGACGAACCTGCAAATTTCAAACAGGCCGTAACATGCCCTGCTAAAGATAAATGGATAGCGGCTATGGAAGAAGAACTTCAATCCATGAAAACAAATCAAGTCTGGGACTTGGTTGATTTACCAAAGGGACGTAGAGCCATTGGGAACAAGTGGGTTCTCAAAATCAAGCATAAGGCTGATGGATCTATCGAGAAATATAAAGCTCGCCTTGTTGCGAAAGGTTTCACGCAACAGGAAGGAATAGACTACGAAGAGACTTTCTCTCCTGTCGTGCGTTTTACCTCCATTCGCTTAATTCTGGCAATGGTGGCTTGTTTGGACCTCGAGTTACATCAGATGGATGTAAAGACTGCTTTTCTCAACGGAGAACTAGATGAGAAGATCTACATGGAACAACCAAACGGGTTCGTACAAGAAGAAAACAAACATAAGGTTTGTAAACTTCGTAAATCCATATATGGTCTTAAACAATCCTCAAGGCAGTGGTATATGCGCTTTCAAGAAGTCATTTTGTCGTATGGTTTCTCCATGCTCGACGAAGACAACTGCGTATATATCAAGAGGATTAAAAACAAGTATGTAATTATGTCTCTTTATGTAGATGACATACTTATTGCCGGAAATGATAAGCATCTTATCATGGATATCAAAGCTTGGCTTTCATCCGTCTTTGAGATGAAAGACATGGGTGAAGCTGCATATATCCTTGGGGTTAAGATCTCAAGGAATCGTTCCAAGAAACTTCTTTCTCTCTCTCAAGAGACATATATAAAGAAAGTTTTAGAACGGTTTAATATGCAGGACTGCAAGCCAATTGATACTCCAATAAGCAAAGGCGAGGGTCTATGTTTGGAAATGTGTCCCAAAGATCCAAAAGAAAAGAAAGCTATGGAAAAAGTTCCATACTCCAGTGCTGTCGGGAGTTTGATGTACGCCATGATGTGTACCAGACCAGACATTTGCTATGCTGTTGGTATGGTAAGCCGTTACCAATCCAACCCAGGACAAGCACACTGGAAAGCGGTGAAGAGGATATTAAGATACCTCAAAGGGACTGCGGACTATGCGTTATGCTATCAAGGCAATACCTTGAGACTCGAAGGCTATACCGATGCTGATTGGGCGGGTGATCTCGACGAGTGAAGATCTACCTCAGGCTTTGTTTACTTGCTCGGGAATGGTGCAATATCCTGGAGTAGCAAGAAGCAAACCTGCATCGCCTTATCAACCATGGAAGCCGAATTCGTAGCATTCAGCATGGCGGTCCAAGAAGCTGTTTGGCTTAGGAAATTCTTAGACAGGCTGACGAATGCCTCTGACTCGAGCACTGTTCCCATATACAGTGATAGTCAAGCTTCGATTGCTTATGTCAAAGATCCTAAATTTCATTGTAAGACCAAACATATTGACATTCGATTCAAGTTTGCGAAGGACTATGACAAACGGAAGGAAGTAGACATAGGATACATATCCACGCATGAGATGATAGCGGATCCCCTTACCAAGGCGATCCCCAGAGATGTGTTTTTCAAACACTTATCATCTATGGGAATGCGTAGGTGCTGAGCTGTATCATGTAATATTTCCCATGTCTATAGAAGATCAAAATTTGATTTGCATATAAGTTTCTTACAAATGATTTTATGTACATTTGTGTTTAAGTCTCAGCTATTTTTTTGTGTGTGTATGTCGGACAGATTAAGGTTGGCTCTCTCACATGAGCAACCGCCTTATCTTATCAGATGGATAAGATAGAGATGAGACTAGTTTAAAGTCAAAATCATTAGACAAATGATTTAGAGTCGTGACTTAAACAAGATAGTCGAATAAAAGATCTGCATCATATGGATGCTTACAAAAGATCTGAGATCTGTATCACAAGGATATTTTGAAGAGATCTCATAGGATTTTTAAATCCTATCTGTCTTATGCAGGATGAGAGTCCGTGAATATTTCACGAGTAGTAAGGGGACTCAAAAAGATAGGCATTGTGGTGTCTGATCTTTCATCCGTACAACATCATTAAGACATACTCTCCCTGGGAAAGGAGTGATGTTGTAATACGTGTTCATACCACGTATGCATTTCGACCACTGAGTTAGTAGCAATAGTGTTTGCTATTATGTGAGACTCAAAGGCCATACGGGTCTTAACTCTTACCCTCAAGGACTCCAATTGGTTCCTTTAGATTTGACGAGATGATCGCTATCTTAGCGTGTTGCTAATGGGCTATGATAATTCGGCTCGACGGGGCACGTTAAAAAAGCGAATCAAGTCAAGATCAGAAGGTTCGCAAGAAGAGGAAGATTGATTTCATATTCGCATTTGGACTTTAATGATTCAAAGCTGGCCAGCCAATTGTAATCCAGATGGGATTCAATTGTTGAATATAAAGTATAAGAAATGCGAAGAAATAATCTAGGGTAAAGCATGCGTTGAACTACTCAACTTTGCACCTTCGAGGTCGTTGTGTATCTCTAACAAGTGCACAACAACAGACTCTACGCGCATGACGGTCACACGGTCTATTTCTCGGTATGATAGATGAAAGAACTAAGAGAAAGACGTTCTCTTACAATCCCCTCAAGTGTGAGTGGGAGATGTTGGATATGGAAGACGTTTGTACACCCTTGTGGGGGATGTACGAGGAAATACGGACCTCGAACGTCGCGTACACGAAGTCGTGTGCAAAGGGAATCTGTTCCCTTGCGGAGAGGATCTCTGGATGAGTGGGAAAGTCGCATTATATATGCATAAGTGCATGCGAAATATGGCTAATAAAGGGGGAATATCTTAAGCTTATGTTGTACCATGCATATGGTACAACTTAAGCTTATAATGTGCCATGTATCATGGTACACCTTAATTAAGTTGTTCCAAAGGAACAACTTACCCTAAAATAACTACCTTGGGGGCTATAAATAAGACCCAAGGGTAAGCCATTTCTTACACCTTTTGCATGAAATTCATGCATGCATCTTCATCCTAGCGAAGCTCTGCAGAAATCCTTTCTCTTCCTCTTTCCAAGTTCCTAATCTAAAATAGAGATTTAGATTGTGGAATAGTAGCCTTACTCCGTTCGTGAGAAGACTCGATCCGTCGTGGCGAATCCGAAGGCAAAGTTCCGAGACTACCGTTCCGCATACGCAAGCGTAAGTCTCAACTTTAATTATCGATCCTAACTCTGTTTTGGCAGGATCCTACAACTAGAACCCCCAGCGATGTATTCACAATAAGAGGTCGAAAGGGTGCCAATCCAAGCACTATTGCCAAAAGCCCGATCAAGTGTGGCAATGATACGTCGCTGCCCAATGTTACGGTTGTTCCAACTCATAGTATTGCCAACCGTCTTGAGCTCAATGAGCGCACTAGAATTGATACAATCATTGAACTCCTCCACCATACTCCCATTAATCACCCGACCCCCAACTTTATCCGAAGTATATCTAACGCAATTGAAGTCCCCCCGACAATCCAAGGAAGATTATTATAATTGCTAGCATTGGAGACAATATTATCCCAAAGGCTTCTACGCTCTTGATAAGAGTTGGAAGCGTAAACAACCGTAGCGACCATGGCAAACCCCGAGGCATTTCTACACTTCAAAGAAATATGTTGGGCGGACATATTATCAGCAACACACTGCCATATCTCCGGATCATAAACGACAATGATACGCCCATTACGGTGAGCATTCCAATTATTAATAGTAAGCCACTTTTTCAGAAAACACTTGGCAATCCTTTGAGCATTATTCTCAATAACTTTTGTTTCAAGGAGTCCAACCAACGAAGGAGCAAACTTCCGGACCCTTTCTTTAAGTTCTCTACGCCTGGTAACGTTATTAAGACCCCGAGTATTCCAAATGAAGAGAGTCATTGGGCGGGTTTAGCAGGAGAGGGATGCACAACATCCCTATTAATACGAGAACTCTTGCGAATACCCTTTATCGACACCTTATGTTGGTTAGTTTTTTTGCGGCTGTTATTACTCTGCCTTATCTCCTCTTGCTCGATCAACCAATCTTCATTCACTATAGTCATATCAGGAGGTTCACTATCAGATTCGCTATCAATCATTGAACCTCCTTTGCAATCCTTACTCCCTAGCCTTAACACGTTGAAGGGGTTAGTGTCGCTAGTGCATGGGATCACTTTGTTAGAGCTAGAGCTAGATGTGGCGGTACTACTCCCCACCCCCACCCCTAGTCCGACCTCCGACCCATCCCCCCCTTTTGTATTAATGTTGAGTGCATGAGTTTCCTTGATACACGGGCCTTTCTCCCCCCCCCCCCCCCCCCCGCCGATAGACTCAGCTAGCTCTCTTTATATATATATATATATATATATATATATATATATATATATATATATATATATGAGAAAAAGGGATATGAGCATTCCGTGTAGGAAATTTCCTACACCGTCCTCATAAAACTTCAATTTCCAATCTTTTTTCCAATAATCACCACCGTTCATTTTGATGTACTTATCATGGATGATGAACATACCAAAAATCAAGTGAATCCAACGCTATTTTACCCTCGATCCGATTGTCACAAATTCAACGTTTTTAGAACAATAGAACTTTTTGTCACGAGCCGATCGAGGGTCAAATCCCCTTAGGGTTCACCCATATTTGGGGTTTTGGGGTTTTAGAATGTGTACAATAATTCTAAGCAAAAAAAAATTCAAAAACATAAGTGGAATGTGGTGTTTTTGAAGGACGGTGTAGGAAATTTCCTACACCGAATGCTCACCTCCCTCAAGCCCTATATATATATATTACAATTGAGGGCAGATTTTGAATTTGTCCTATGTGGCAATGTCACATCAAGTTTTGGAGGGAAAATTTTGGGTTGAAGAGAAATTTGTTGGGAATACACAAAAACATTGAAATTAGGAATAGCCTTTTGATGTTAGTTATGAAAAAAATGTTGTGTACACACACACAATCCCATCTTGGAAATGAACGCAAGTTGTGAGAGAATGAACGCGGGAGATGCTGCCAACTCATTGATCTGTGTTGCAAAACTCTGTAAAATTTCGATCACATCTGCTGATAATTATTGATGTTTGTTTAAAATTAGTAGGTCCAAGATTTTTAAATGAACAGTGTCCAAGGGCACGTCTTATATGTATATGAAGCCCGCGCCGAAGGCGCCCGCTAAATTTTTTAACGCTGATTTGTTGTTCCGCGCCCCTAAGGCGCCCGCTAAATTTTTTAACGCTGATTTGTTGTTCCGCGCCCCTAAGGCACCCGCGCCGAAATTGTTGTTTTACGTCGAATTTGTTGTTCTGCGCCGAAGACACCCACGTCGAATTTGGTGTTCTGTGTCGAAGGCGCATGCGCTGAATTTGTTGTTCCGCGCCGAAGGCGCCCGCGCTATTTTTAACGCTGATTTGTTGTTTCGCACCTAAGGCACCAGCGTCGAAATTGTTGTTTTACGTCGAATTTGTTGTTCTGGGCCGAAAGCACCCACGTCGAATTTGGTGTTCTGTGTCGAAGGTGCATGCGCTGAATTTGTTGTTCCACACCGAAGGCACCCACGCCTAAGGCGCCTTTGTCGCTAAATATTGTAAGCTAATTTGTTTTTCTTTTAAATTTTGGCTTTGAAAAAAATTTCGGGTAACAAAAATTTCGCAAGGGAAAATCTTAAATTAATCGTGCCCGCGGGCACGGGTTATGACTAGTGTATATATATATATGTATGTATATATATATATATATATATATATATATATGTATATATATATATGTATATATATATAGATATGTATATATATAGATATGTATATGTATATATATGTATATGTATATATATGTATATGTATATATATATCTATGTATATGTATATATATATGTATATATATATGTATATATGTATATGTATATGTATATGTATATATATATGTATATGTATATATATATGTATATATATATATATATATGTATATATGTATATATATATATATATGTATATATATATATATATATATATATATATAAAGGTAAGTGAGTATGTATACAAGTAAACACATCGGTCAAGCAGCAACAAGCAGAACATCACTAGGAGATGAAAAAGCAATCACCAGTCACATGTACAGCCAAGAGCAAGACCCGCCCCAAAAGAAAAAAGAAGCAGAAAGCTTCCTCCCGACTCCAAACCGATGTCGAATGAGGTGTGCAATGACATGTAAGGACTTGGAGCAAGAGGGAAGGCCCAGCTTGAGCTAACAAGACTCCCAAACAATAGAGCTATACTCACACCGGCAAAAGAGGTGCTTGGAGGTCTTTGGATGGGAGCTGCACAACACATAGGGGGGCTGATCAATGATAACATGACGGGCCAGCTGATGAGAAATGGGAAGGCAGTTTGAGAGTGCCTGGAGGAGAGATAGAGCATACTTGGGCACATGCCCCAGGTACCAAACAATGGGGTGCAGTCGAAAATGGGGGAGGAGGGACGAGTCGAGCACAGGCAGACCGCAGGGAGCAGCCAGTTAGGTATTGGTGTTTCATACCACTATTATTTTGATGATGATCAAAACTTTATGTTGTTGTTAATGTCTCTCATGTTTTAGTCTCACAGTTATCATTTCGAGAATATCGCTTTTGGAGACTAAATGCTTGGTGCAAGGATGGCATCAAGAGGAGCATTGCCAAAGCTTGGACTCAAGGGGTACCAAATCTTAGAGATGATATGGAGCATCAAGGCATCTAGAATTGAAGCCATAGACTCTAAAGAAAGCAATGTAATCCATTTAATTTCATTTACTTGCTTTTCTCTTTTTGAGTCTATGTTTAATTGTAATACCTTGATAGTTGGACTAACGCATTCATGCATATTCATTTTCCATCATTAGTGAGCCTTAGGATTATCATAGCAACCACCCCAATAGGTTTACCATGCATTAAACTCAAACTGGTGTTTTTGGCTCTTCAACATGTGACTGATGAAAGAAGGACATGCGACTGTGTGATTCTAGGCGCCTGACTAGCCTTCTATAGTCGGCTGTTGTGCACTAGCTCAAGTCAATTTTTATTGACTCTATCTTGAGCTATTGGAGACAAACGACTGACGTTTATTTTACAGATGCCTCTCTTCCATCAGGCGACTGGAAAATGTTCTACAGTCGTCTGTGTGCCAAAGTGCGTAACTTGCATTTTCTGGGTTTCATTCCACTTTGCAAGTCAGTCGAATCATGAAGTATTTACAGTCGCGTGTCAAATAACAGTCGCATGTGAAATGATCATCTATCATCTGAAGGTACTAGTGCAAAAGTTGCATTTTTCTCAGCTCCTTTCCATCCCATGTAACAGTCGCTTGCTAAAGGATATTCAGGCACCTGCACATTGTACAGGCGCATGTGTAGTCTTCTACAGTCGCCTGTCCTGGCTCAGATTATAGCCGTTGGGATTTTTATAGCCGTTGACCAGTCGACTGTTAGTTGTTCATCAGTCGACTGTCTATGCCATAAGCTTCCAAAATCTAGCCGTTGCAGATTTTCTCTTTTGGCATTTTTAATTGGGTTTGAGGGTTCCTTTGGGCTTCCTATGTATAGGAGAGGGCTGAGTTCATTACGACTTCTTAGTCACTATTGAAAATCATTAAAGATTGATTAAGCCACTCTCAAACTCTCTTATTTCCCTCTTAGAGCTATTATTCCTCTTCATGCATTGAAGTCAAGCTCAAGGGAAATCATCCACGTGCTTTCAAGCAAATCTCATCACTTGGAGATCCGCTTCCATGCCTTGCATTCATTAATGAGTAAGTTCATCATCAAAGCACATGTAAGAGTATTTGTTTTACTTTGTTTTCTTTGAAACCCTAACTTTCTGTGTGTGAGCTAGTTACTCCTTGTGTGAGAGTATAACCTTCTGTGTGAGGGTTGGTCGAGACCTCTCTTTGTAAGAGTTAGAGTCTCTCTGTGTGAGAGCAAGGATTTCTCTGTGTGAGAATCCAAATCCTCTGTGTGAGGTATCTCTGTGTGAGATTGTATTCACTTCTCTTTGTGAGAATTATTGTGGATATTGGTGTGGCTGGATGTACTCAAGTTTGGAGAAGCAGGGTAAAATCTTGTGTTTGCGTTTGGATTTATTGTGTTGATTAATTCCTCTTGCACTTATTATTCCACATTTGCAAGTTAAATTTTAATTGCGCAATTTATTACCATGACTCTATTCACCACCCTCTAGAGTTTGTTGTTGTTAGCATTGCAAGGTAGACGATCCTTACAATTGGTATCCAAGCGAGGTTATAGCATACAACAACGATGACATTCAATGCTATATCAGCGTCTCACGAAGAAGGTCTATCAGCCGTATGACCACCGCTCTTCAACGGAACCAACAACCCAGGTTGGAGGATCAAGATGATGATTTACATGGAGGGTCAAGACCTATGGGACATTACGAAGTCGCCATTTGAGAAGCCTACTACAACCGCAGTTTCAAAGACAAAAGCGAAGAAGGGCTCGATCAAATTGAATGCGAGTGCTATAAATGCATTCCATTGCGCCCTCACTCACAATGAGTTCAACCGCATCTCCATGTGCAAAACGGCCAACGAAATTTGGCATACATTGGAGATTTCTTATGAAGGGACTTCGAAGGTAAAGAAATCTAAACAAACTGTGTTTAGATCTAAATATGAGATGTTTAAGATGCAGGAAGGAGAAAGCATCTCAAAAATATTCACAAGGTGCACATACATCGTGAATGCTATGGAGGGACTTGGCAAGGTGATTTTCTAAGAGGATCATGTGTAGAAGATCATTGACTCTCTTACACCTAATTGGGAGTCAAAGATCAACGATATTTTGGTGCCAAATGACATGTCCAAATACACCGTTGAGGAGTGCATTAGGAATCTCATGGTGTATGAAGTGAAGCTTCAACATAAGAAGGAGATTCAAGCAAGCATGCACGAGAAGCTGAAGAAGCAAAAGGGGGTTGCATTCCACGCCGAGGAGCCAATCCATTGGAGAAAGAAATTACATCAATAAGCTTCAAGTGAAGATGATGGAGAAGTTGATGCTAGCGATGATGAATTCAACAAGCTTGCCAAGCAATTCAAGGCATTTCTCAAGGGAAAGCAAGGTAAATCTTTGTCAAAGTCTGCCTCTAAATCTAACAAGGTTTGTTATACTTGCAGTGGCAAAGGTCATCTCGCTACCGAATGCCCTTCCAAACCCTCCAAAGATTATTACTAGAGTAAAGGGAAGAAGCATTGGAAAGGCAAGTCCAAATTCAAGAACCAAAAGAATGGACTTGCATTTGATGATTCTGATGAGGACTCATCTACTGACGACGAGGAAGATGACAATGAGCAAGCCCACATGTGCTTCAGGGCATTGGAAGATCTATCTTCAAGATCTAGCAATGAAGATTTCGAGAATGACAACCTCCTAGACTGATGTCATATTTATCTGTTATGCATTTACATTATCTGTTATATGTACTTTATCTGTAGTTTGCTATCATGTTTTTCAATATTGAATGTCTTCCTTTTATTAAAATATTGATTTCATGATCTGTAGATGAAGTGTGAGTGCCTAGTGGACAGTGTCTCGACGCACACAATCCTTCGTACTGATAATGTGTTTGGAGAAATCAACCATGGCAATAGCTCATGGTCTCATTTTATTGAATTCATAAGAGTAGAGGGGAGACCATAAGTCTCTAGTAGCTCAAAGGTTCAACCCACTACATGTTAGGGGGGTGTTATGGTGGATAAATGAGGAGGGGAGACCATAAGTCTCCCTCACTCATAACAGAATGACATAATTAAATCAAAAAAATCTTTCCTAAGGAACCCTCTATTTACAAATTTGCCATTCCTTTACATGCCATCCTTTTTTATACACACACTTAAATTAATTACAAGCGTGCCATTACTACACACACTTTTTTACTATATACACACACCCCCTCTAATTACAACAATGCCACTAACTCTAATCCCTTTCACACTAGTCCCTCTATACTAACCCATTTCCTATAACACACTCTCTCATTCTATACACATCCCACTTTAATTACTAATTACCCACCCCTCTACACATACCCATCTGCTATCCACACAAACTACAACTTAAATACAAATAATGCTATCACTAATAAGGAGCATCCAAGATGTGATCCATAATAATAATGAACAATAAGATTAATAATAACAATAATCACCATGCTTGGTATCATACTAATAATTCTACACACAATCAAATAGTTACAATGATGGCATTCACTAACAACAACAACAATAGCAATAGCAATACTACCATTAATAGTCACAAGAACAACAACAACAACAACAATACACTACTACCTACTACACACACCTTATATTAAATACAATAATTTCATCACACACATCTCACACAATACTTTCCCATAAGCACATATTCATTATATTCAGTCATCTAGGCAGACAATTAGACAACCAATAGAGTATTTACCATACACACTACATATGTACCCCCGTGTTTACAAGTATAGATACAGTATGTAGTGCACAGATATACACACCCTACAGTATTAGGCACTAGGGTCATTACACCGCCTGGCATGGTTTAACTTTGTCACCTGAAAAAGAAAAAGAATTTATGTTAGGATTTGCAATAGGCTGAGTTGTGATTTACCTTTTTCTAAAGATACAATTTTAGAAAAGTGTTCGTTAAGCTGCTGAAACTGTTGCTGAAATTGTTGTTGAAGTTTTTGAAATTTGTTGATTTTGTTGATTCTGCATTTGCATCATTTGTTGAAGTACGGTGGTGATATGAGTCCTTTGCTCCTTTTTAACTTGAAAATTAGTGTGATTCGAATGGTAGTAAGAAGTGGCCGTCTGTTGCACTAGCTACTGTGGAACCCATCTCAAATTTGGGTGATTTTTCCAAGTGAAATTATAAGTATTCGAATTAACACCTTGATTTGACACGCAATTTACTTCAGTTTGAGGTTTTCTTATAGTCTCTTTCATAGCAGAGATCGTTTAGGCAAACTGACATGTCATGAACTGGCTTATCATATATGATGCAATATGGTTCGGCTTTAACTACGTTCACCGCTCACAAATCTAGGCCTTGTAGCCTTTGCATCAATAGTACATCCACATATGCTCTCAATGCATCGTCTGGCTTTAATGAGTGCATGTTTCCTCTAGATGGTGGAATTGGATCTGATCTATCAAACTTTAAACTAGACTTACATCCCCTCGCATGCTCCGTTATGGTCTTTATGTAGTTCCATGCTTTCATTGGAGTCTTCTAAAAGAACTCACTGTTGCACATCATCTCCACATATTACTTTGTATATGGATGTAGTCCATCATAAAAGAATCCAATAGTATGGCCTTTGTCATATCCATAGTATGGACAAGCGATCAAAAGGTCCTTGAAGCTTTTCCATGCTTGGTCATATGTCTCCTTGTCTCTCTACAAGAAAGACATGATTTGTCACTTTAGGCGTGTGTTCGCTGCAAAGAAAAGAATTTTTAAAAAAATTCAGTTTGCACTTGTAAATACATAGATATTGATCAAGGTGGCAATGAATTAAACCAATATTTCGATTTATCTTTCAAAGATAATGGAAATAATTATAAATAAACAGAACCATGACTAATTTTTTCATCCAACTATGTCGAGCATACGTCCTCATAAGCTCTGATATGCAAGTAAGGATTATCATGCTTTATACCATGGCACAACAGGAGGAGTTGGATCACCCCTGGTTTCAGATTAAAATTATAAGCATCAACATGTAGAATTATGCATGAATCAGACATCACCCTAGTAGGCATATATGCGTCGAATAAATGTCTTTCTTGTACAGGGGGTGTAATAGGTGTTTCATTACTATGGGTTCATTAGTCTCTGTGAAGTAGGGGACCTACGCTACAAAAACTAGGAAGAAAAAACAATTTTATGTTTTTATTTATATATTTTTTGTGTGATTTATAAAATAAAAAGCAAGTAAAAATCCTAAGCTATAAGATGGAAGGATCTCACCGAATATTTCTCCAAATAAACTGAAATTATGGATTGAAAATACCATTGTCCCGGCAACAGCCCCAAAAACTTGACTCGTCTCGAAATATGTGAGCGCTACTCTGAAGTATAGGAGATCGAACAAGTAGTAAACCTGGAGGATCAGCTATCGTATCTACAGGACAGTTGACCTGCAATAACAAAATAACAATCTATAAATAGTAATAATACGACAGAAAACTACCAAAAGGCGAGACAATAGTGACAATGGTTTTAAATAAATGAAAAGTAGTCCTAAAAGTGATTACAGGGAAGTTAATGCTAAGATGCCAATGAGAAGAACATGTGTAGGATATGATTTCGTTAGGTGTTTGCAATCAATGATTATTAATGTCTTTTCTATACCTCAATGTTTCATCCCGCAAGGGTAGTGAACGTCTGAAAATATAACAATAAAGTCCATCAAAAAGTGCCATAAGTAATCAAATAAATTATTAGTTTCATGAATAATTTAAGCTTATGTGCCTGCAAGGGTCACGACAATGTCTGTAAGGATCACGCCATGAATAAGTTCGCAAAGATTATATCCGATTCAAGTACGCCAACAATAATCATACTCGAATAATACGTGTAGAATCTAATAAAATACTCTATATAACATGAAAAATAGGGCAAAAAGACATCAAAGCTAGTGATTACATAATCCTAACTATATTAGAACCAATACATATGAGAATTAGCCATGCATAGAGAGAAAAGAATCAATATTTATGGTCAAATGCATCATCAAATACTCAAAATACGAATCTAATACTCAAAATACAAAGCAAAAGGTAAGATTTCCATCACCAAAACACTTCAAATAGCCTTTAGATCTCCTTCAGAAATTGCCATGTAATCCAAAGCTACCAAAAGTTACGCACCAATACACTCTGGAACAGTCTGAATACGCTTATAAATACCATATATATAGCTACGGGTTAGGTTGTTCGCGGATTTGAAATCTGCTGAAATCCGCGAAGAAATCGCATCCAAAACCCAATGTACGTCTAAACCGTCGGATGCGAGCGCGATTAAACGTGGGGCTGCCACGTGTACGCAGAGCTGACTGCGTTCGCCAATCAAGTTTGCATCTGCTTCAAACTCATTTATAGCCGTTGGTAGAACGCGCGATGGAATGTGAAGCAGCCATGTGGCCCCAAGAATACTGCCTTCTCCCCCTCATTGGAATGAGTCTGACTCCGATGCGGAGTCGGACATGAACCGTTGGATCACCGATCAATGGCAGAGGTAACGCCGCGTCGTCCTGCTTTAGATGGCCGTCAGATGTAGGTAGGAAAGCATGGTGGCAGCCACGTGTTCCAGTAGATTAGCTGGGAGTATTTTCTCCGTATTTTCTGCATATTTCTGCATTTTAAATGGTATTAAAAATTTTATAGAAAATGGCACAAATCTCAGAAAAATATGGAAAAATAGCCGTTGGAATCGTAAAATTGAGAAATTCACCTTAAAAATAAGAAAACAAAAATAATCAGTACAATGATATTTTGTGCATAGTTCTATAAAGTGCTCTAATAATTATTAATAATCTAAATACGCTTGCATTAGAGGCCAAATACGCCTCATATATGCACAAAATACTAAAAATGAGGGGTTAAATATGCAATATTTACCCTGAATCACTGTAACAGCAATGGTGGATGTGAGGGGATAAATTTAAAGTTATAATAGGGAAGATGATGTGTTTGGATGTGACTATTTTATCGGTAACTTCTACCAAACAAAGAGTATGAATCTAAAAAATCCTGGTTTTGCCACTGAGGATATCCTTTGGTATATTCTAATAAAATAAACTCGTCACAAATATTATCAAAGTGTAAAGTTTTGAAACTAAACAGTGTTTTAGTGCGGCGAAAAAAAAACAATGTGTTGTGAACGGATGTTGATAATGTATTTGTATTAGGATTACGTCATTTCTTTAGGATAAGACCGTATCTATTGTACCTTATCCTTATACTCTTCTCCATCCACTATAAATAAAGATCTGGGGTCTCCTCCCCAGATTGATGATTCATAACACGTTATTAGTACGAGCCTCTAAATAATTTTCCACATAAAAACCGATCGTTGCAAAAGCGAAGGAAAGGAGGGAGATCCACGCAGTGGATTCATTTACTTCAAACAGGCGTCGTCATCCACGCGTAGGCTTCATCAACCGTCGCTAGATCTGGAGGACGAATCCAGAGGTATTATCCCTAAATATTAAAATTTTAATCATTATCATGATTTGTTTATCCATCGATCTCGCAAGATCGGAGTGGAATTTTCTGCTAATAATAGTATAGAACAACGATTTTTAATCGTCGCTACCCCGTCCCCTTGTTCATGCTCTGCAGGCACCGCCCCCTCCCCCACCTCACGGTGGTGCTGTTGAGCCCTTGCACCTCACAGCAGGGGTCTGCCCCCCCCCCCCCCCCCCCCCCCCGTGCTCCCTGCCTCACGGTGGGACTGCCACTCGCCGACCCCACCTCACAGCGGGGCTGCTGCACCCCAACCCCACCTCACGGTGGGGCTGCCTTCTGCCGCCACCTTGCGACGGCCCCCCTTCCTGTTTTGTCGCTCTGTGGCGCTGTAGGGGGCAATGGCGGCAAATCCTAGCCGCCACCCCCTCTTTCCCCCTGTAATTCGCAAAAACAACACAAACTAGAAGCCCGTGGGCCTGAAGCCCGCAGGCCTAAAGCATGTTGCTTCATTGTGGGCCTCAGGCCCGCAACAACAAAAAAAAAGCGGCGATGGCCTGAAGCCCGCAGCCACTGTGGGCTTCATGCTCGCATGCCATATAATCTGAAAAAAAGAAAAATAAATTGAAAATGAAAAGGGAAGGGGATAAAAATATGAATGAATAGGCTTTTGGGAGCCTAAAAATTGCAAAAAAAATTGATTAAAATGTGGGGCAAAAATAGGACCATATGGGGATATTTGGGGACTTAAGGGGATTGATTGGGGATATATAAAAGGAAAATTATTTCCTTTTTCATGAAGAACAAGTAAATTGGGCGTAATTCAAATTTATTTGAACTAAGCCCATTTAGCACAACGTTTTGCATTCTATGATACCATTCTAGGATAATAATTATATGCATTGCATCACTGTTTAAGGCTCATTCTGTGGATAAACTTATGCTTGGTTGTGTGGCATTAACTTAATAATTAAGAAGATCCTGCGACTACTCTATCGTTAGTCATCTAACCTAATGGTGTATGATGTTTCCTAGTGGTCCAATAATTATTAAGTATTTAAATTGTTATGTTTATCTTTCTGTGAATTTGTGATGCATGTGACGTCTGTGATGAAAATGTTTGATGAAAATGTTTGATGAGCACAAATTTTTGCATGGATGGCTAATTGTGATTTTGGATCGTCTGTTTAAGTCTCACATTTTATGTTTCCTGCACTTCTCTTTTCCTTTTGAAAGAAATTTGTAGTGAGGAAATTATGTAATGTCCAAGACTGATGACTATTTTCCATGGAGGCGGAGGCCACTCTTGAAGCTGAAGATTTTATAAATGGGACACATGGGGTTTCCAAAGTTGTAATTTCTTTTTTCGCTTTCATTTGTGTAATATGGACTGTGATATGGACTTTGGACTCTTTTATTTATGTGGGACTGGCCGATCCATGCAATTAGCTTTTCATTTAAAAATTGACTCCGCATAAAAATGTTTAATGTATTATTAACTCATGCAAATTTGTGCTCTACTAGATAAAATGGCAAACATCGCAAGTATCGATTTCGAAGTGCTGGATGCATCAGGGATAAATTATCTGATCTGACAGCTTGATGTCAAATTTCACCTGTGGGCTAAGTCCCTTATTTCTGCTGTGACAAAAGTTGGTAATGTGAATGATATAGAAAAGGCACAATCCATTATCTATATCCGTCACCATGTGGACAAGACCCTAAAGGCTGAATACCTTACGGTCGAAGATTCACTTGAGCTGTGAACTGCCCTTGAGGATAGATATAAACATCAGAAAGATGTTATACTTCCAAGGATAAGCTATGAGTGGGAGAACCAGTGACTGCAGGACTTTAAGTCCATAGCTGAGTACAACTCAGACCTTTTTAGCATCACCTCATACCTGAAGTTGTGAGGTGAAAAGGTCTAAGAAGATCGCATGCTGGAAAAGATGTACACGTCTTTCCACGAGAAGGATGCGATACTGATGCAGCAAAACCATGAATGAAAGTTCACCAAGTATTCTGAGCTGTTGTCATGTTTACTCATGGCTGAACAAAACAGAGAGCTTCTCCTCGCCACTCATAACATGCGCCCCTGGCACTGCCCCCTCCCAGAAGCTCACAATACATCTTCTTCTTCTAAAAATAAGAAAGATAACAAAAGAAAAGAAAGACCATGGGAAGGGGGACAGAACAAAAGGGCCAGAGGCCAAGTCCAACAGCGAAGAAATAAAGGGAGGCGGAAGTTCACCTGGCACAAAAATGACAACAACAGAAATGATGCACCCCCTACCCAAGAGGGAATGGAAAGACCAGTGCCATAGCTGTGGTATGAAAGGCCACTAGTCTAGAGTGTACCGAACTCTGCAAAATCTCCAGGATCTATATAAAGAGAACAAGAAAAATAAAACTGAAACAAACATGGTGATCACAAATGCTCCAATCAAGTTCACAGCTGACGACTTCGAAAGAGATGACCTGCTAGATTAGCCATTTATTTATCTTTCAGAAAATATTATGAGAGCAATTTGAATATTCTAAATTTGTTTTGAATACAATTTGGTTATGTTTCTGAAAAGTATATGTGCTGATTCATCTTTCAATAGATGAATTGCATTCAAAACTGCTTAGTAGACAATAAATAAACACATACGATCCTTCAATACAAATGCTATTTTCATAGGATATGAAAGCCCAATAAATATAATATCAGGGCCATATTGAAGGTTCTGTGAATGTAACACTGTTGTTCCCAAATGACACAGAAATAAAAATAAAAGATGCACTATTCTCTCCGAATTCCAATAGAAACTTTCTAAGTGTCAAGAACATCCGTTTAAATGGATTCCATCTGGAAACAACAAATGTCAACGAAAAAGAAATTCTGTATATAGCGTCTCAAGAAAATGGAGTAAAATCCATACTTGAACGTTTTGAGAGCCTTTCATTAGGCATCTACCAGACAAAGATTCGGAGAGAGGAAGCTAATTTAACGGAGCACCTGAAGTGTCCGACATCAGCCAAATTTTTACTTTGGCATGATAGACTTGGCCACCCTGGATCAATGATGATGCACTGCATCTTATCTCAATCCTATGGGAATAACTCGAAGAACCAGACGATTCTTCAGAAGGGAGAATTCCCTCGCATCCCTTGCTATAAGGGAAAACTAATTACAAGGCCATTTCTACTAAAAATTGACAAAGAATCTCCATGCTTCCTCAAAATAATATAAGGAGATAGATATAGAGAGATTCACCCCCTAGTGGGCTATTTCGGTATTTTATGGTACTGATAAATGCATCCTCAAAATAATCGTATGTGTGTCTACTATCGACCCGCAACTTAGCTTTTTCAAAGCTATTAGCACAAATGATAAAGTTGCGAACGCATTTTTCAGACAACCAAATAAAGAAAATACGTCTGGATAATGCTGAGGAATTTACCTCCCGGTCATTTCAAGAGTACTGCCAAGCAACGGAAATTGAAATTGAACATCCAGTGCCACATGTTCATATCCAAAACGGGTTGACAGAGTCACTAATAAAAAGACTCCAATGGATTGCACGTCCATTGTTAATGAAATTCCAGATGCCGGTGGATGGATGGGGACATGTAATTTTGCATGCTGCATCGTTAATAAAAATAAGACCCCCTGGAGGTCAAAGTCTCTCTCTAATGCAACTTGCATATGGAATGCCACCGAACATTTCTCACTTGAGAATCTTCAGTTGTGCAGTTTACATCCACATTGCACCACCACAGAGGACAAAACTTGGGCCACAACATCGCCTAGGTATCTATGAAGGGTTTAACTCCCTCTCAATTTTAAGATACCTAGAAACCCCAAACAGGTGACGCATTTAAGGCACGTCTTGAAGACTGTGAATTTGATGAGACGAGTTTCCTCAAAATGGGCCTGGATACTGAAAAATCTGGTGCGAATCAAATTATATCGTGGGATACAAAAACTATGACCAGCCATGATCCGATAACGAAACAATGTGAAGATGAGATCCTGAAGATCCTCAACTTACGGAACACTTTCACCAGTTACCGGACTCATTTACTGACAACTAGAAGATAGTCAGATCACACATCTCTGCTGCAAACTCCAGCTAGGATTGACATCCCCGAGAATGGATGCAATCCACTAGTAGCAGAAGTGGCTATCCCTCAACAGAAAAGAGGCAGACCACTAGAATCCAAGGACAGAAATCCAAGAAAGAAAGAAAAAACTCTTGGAGACCTTGAGACAATACTACCACAGGACAATGAGCTCATATCCACACCCTCATTATTCCCAGAATCCACTGCAGATGAAATGTCGGGAAAAACTAAAATAAAAGTAAATATTATACGTACTGGGGAGGTATTGGATAGAAATAACATAATTGTCGACAATATATTCACGTATCATATTGCCACATACATCGCAAAAGCGATGATATTTATAAAATATCGTTCCATACTCCATTGCTAAAATGCAAATATAGAGATTGGCCAAATATGGAACGAGGCAATAAAAGATGAGCTGGACTCGCTTATGAAACGTGAAGTGTTCGGACCTGAAGTCCAGACACCAAAAGGTGTCAACCCTGCGGGTAAAATAAGTATTGCATGCATAAGAAAAAAATAAGTACAAAATCGTATGCTATAAGGTATAACCAGTAGCTCAAGGATATTTTCGCTGAAACTGGGGAATAAAAAAATTAAAATGAGCATGACTTATATATAAATGATGTATCAGATTCCCTAAGTTATCCAATGCGATTACTTTACAATTTGGCAAAGAAAATTTTGGATATGCTGTTATTGGATGTTGTGACGACATACCTGATGGGTTTTGAGGGACCATTAGGGCATATTTCTATGCACGTCTTACGTCGGACGGACGATAGAGGCAAAAATAAAATCATGCAGCAGAAAAATGTTAAACTATTTAACATGCCACCCTAAGGATATCAAGACCCTAGCCAGGATCTCTACTTCCTGCGGTGGGTTTGACCACCCCAAGATAGATCTAAGCTACTACAATAATATAAATACTATGCTTAATTAAACTACATACCTGGAAAATAGCTTGCACCGGCAAGGTGTACTAAACCGCGTCCCGAGCCGCTCCCCGTCCCAAGCTGAACCGCTTCCTGAACCACTCCTAGTCCCGAGCTGAACCACTTCCCGAACCGCACCGCATCCAGAGCAGAGCAACTCCCTTGTCGCTGAGCCAACCACGTGTCGAAGAAAGTTTCACTTGAGTGGATCCTCCGTCAAGACTTTGGATCCGATCCGAGCCCCTTCATGGCTTTGCTAGAGCCTTTCAGGAACAAGGCAAAAATTTAGGGAGAGGAGAACATATTTATTTTAAGCTTAGATCCGAGCGTGCTCCAAACTTTTGGAAGCCACTCAGATCTAGAGCTTGGGACGAGTTTAGAGGAGGTAAGCAGGTCCCTATTTATATATGCGACTGACCCCTCCCCTTTACTCCACTTTCGATGTGGGACTAAATATTTTGGAGTTAATAATTCAAGTTAGTTTGCCTTCATAAAGACCAAACTTCCATGAATTTTAACTCCCTCACCGTTGAGCTTCACATTTGATACAACCTACCAAATCGAAGGGTGCTAAACGGTGAACGCGTAGGAAAAAATGGCGAGTCAATTGGGGTCCGTTTGACCCTTCAATTGATCATCCAAAGATGGGCCCAAAATGATTTTCATCCAAAAACCAGCCGTCACAGAAATTCTACACCTTAGGGTTCTGAACCCAGGTGTGGGGCCCACTGTATGGGCCCCACTGCAAAAATCAGGCAGGCTGGGTGCCTAGCAGCCAGCCGAGCAGTGCCCAGGCTGGCTGCCAGGCACCTGGGCCTGGGCCCACCCTGGGTGCCAGGCTCCTGGGCCTGGGCCCTCCCTGGGTGCCAGGCTCCCTAGGTGCCCAGGCCCAGGTCGCCAGGCCCAGGGTGCCTGGGCCAGGAGCCCGGGTCTGGCTCGGGTCTGACTTGGGCTGATCTATTTGTGATGTCTTAACAGTTTTAGGCATAACTTGTGCATTTGGCGTCCGATTTGGACGCCTTTAAAACCCGTGTTTACACCGGGACATTCCCATCTTACATGTAATCTATTCCTCGCGTTCATCTCATTAAATATGGCCTTAAACAATTTAAGACACATTTAATATCATTTTGCATCATATGCAAAATATTCCATATCTAAGATTAAAATATCATTTGCATCAAATGCAGTTTTCTATCCCTTGCATCAAATGAATATTCTCCCTAATGTTTCTACATATTATTAGACGAAGGTCGCACTCTGTGTGAGATCCTACAGCCTGACCCTACTACAGGGGGGCTTGAAGCCCCAGACGGCAGTGACCGTGAGCAGTAGGTGCGGTCCCTATTTCAGTGTCATACTTATGTGATAAACTCATTGACATGAGTGTTGTCGGGACCACCCTGACTTTGTTAATGATGAATTCCGCAGTTTTAGTCTCTTTGTCAAAATTATGTCGTTTAAACTCAGGCCTAGGGTACGGTCAAACTGTCAACCCCAATAGCTCGAAGCCGGTTAGTCTTCATCGATCTTTAGTCAAATAATGTTAGACATCTTCCTACATACTCTGGCCAGAGTTTTCACTAAAGACCGAACTAACACTACGACACTAACTCCCATTGACCAGAGAGAGACGAAGCCTATCTTGGTCATTACTCTCCTCACACGTTTCAAATGTCACCCAACCAAAAGACCTTTCGATAGGTCTTGCCTCGAAGCTAGGTCAGAGATCTAAGTGACACCGTTCACGTACAGGTTCGTACAATGACCTCAAGTTAAAAGACCAACTCGCCTATCATCACTAAGAGTTATCATTGACAGATTGGTCAATCATAACCATTTGATAACTCTTGTTGGGTCGTTCATTGAACTCATTCTTCAATGAGCACATGTTTCTCGTCTCCGATTTTGCCAAGTCGAACGACCATGAGATCATCGTCACCGCTACATGGTGAAGACAAAGACACAATGGTCTATCTGATGTTTCGATATCCTTTTCTCGAAACATCTACGACCACGAACGTTTCTAAACTTATGCTACTGACGGTCAAGCACTTCTACATGATCGAGATCCTCATCTCGATACATATTTGACATTGCATAAGTCTCAGGACTTTACCTAAGTTTCTAATGATAACTACATTATGTTTTAACTTAGATAAATTCTTACCATACAACTTACTGTAATTTTGAACAAGATGTTTTTGCAATTACACAGAGATAAATTACCTCGTGGGCATACATCTCTGAACATCTTCCACTTGCACTCAGGCACATTTATCCCGGCATCTCATACCGCATTTACACATAAGTCTTTCCAGACTTCACGTGGTAGAGCCTTCGTGAGTGGAACTGCTAAAATGTCTACTGTATAGACTTAAAGGGTTTTCTATGTTTATCTTAGATCATATATTTAAATCTCATCCAAAAAATTCTATTGGTCCCTCAGAATCCATAATATTTATTTCCCTGGATTTCATCCAGCTCATCGTATCTTACGACAATTATAAGTTACTGGTCATTTTAGACGGTTCATGTAATGGCCTGTCTCTGTATATACGTATCCCGCATGTATTCGATTAGTATAGTGATTTATTTGAGTATTAATGTACGAGTTTATTTGGTATTATTATTTTCATAGTTCGAGAACGCAACTTAGCGACCACGATAATATCTCCTTTAAATTGGTTGATGTTGATTGTAGAGGTGGATCATAATGATCCAATTATCCTGATCAGATGATCCCTCAAATCTCATCTTAATCAAAACTAGACCAGATCTAAATATCTTAACGTGTATCGATTTTCTAATCCAAATCTTAATACGTTTCATAAATCGATCAAATCTTAACCCAAGTGACCTAACGAATCCTAACAATTGACCCTATCTGATCTCCAAATCTTAACTCTAAATATCTTAAGCAACAACATGTACCAACTCTATATCGTAATAATAAGTTGATCACATCAAACTCCCCTAACCCAATCTTAATCGGGTTAATCAACTCAATTTTCCAAAATCAAATATCTTGACGAATCAATCAAACCAAATCTAAACATCTTATTGATTTTGATCTTAACCGGATCGATTTCCAAATCAAGAGCGATCGAATCTTAAATGATCTTACTAAATATTAAACTTGCTCCTAATATCTTAACAAATCGTATCTTTTATACGAATAAAATCCTAACAGACCAAATTCTAATAATTTTAATATCGTGATCGTCTAATTGTCCTAGCCAAACGGATCTTACCAATCAAGAGAAATACTTTAACCGAATCGATTATCCAATCTGATCCCGATCTAAACATCTTGTCGAATCCTCCCAATCATAGCTAATCTTAACTACACCATTTTTCTAAATCAGACCGTGAACGTAGTAAATCCTAGGTCTTAATCAAATCGATCTCTCCTAACCAATTCCCGGTTAGGCCGATCCTCCGAAACAAATCTTGCAGAGTTGATCTTCCGAATCAGGATATCTTGGCTGAATAAATATTACTTAATGTTATGAAACTGGAGTTATTTATCCCAAATCAATTTCCTAAACCAAATCTTAATCCAAATATCTTGACGGATCATCCGAAACATGTCTAAATCTTAACTAAACCGATCAAATATCTCGACCCAGATCTCATATTACCTTAACTAATCTTTATAGCTAAATATCTCAAATAGATAACCTGAGTCATATCCCAAACCTTAACAAATTTCTAATACCTTAAGTTGAATAACTATAATGTCTAATCATCTTAACTTATCTAATCTAAACTACTTTAACGATAAGTTTCTCTAACTCAGACGCGTGACCGGACCCCGTATTCACGACCTCTAGGAGGCGCGATCGCCCCGGTATTTCGTTTAATATTTTTGGATACCGAAGGCGAGGTTGTAAATATCTAATTAGTAATAATATTATTATTTCCTAACTAAGGTTTTTAAATTTCAAACTGTAATAACCCTAACGTTATTTTTTATTAGTTTAATCTAATTTAATAGCTACATATGGTTAATATCATTATCCTAAATGAACTCACACCCCAACCCAGCAGATCATAGGGAATCTGTGCTCTCCCCCACCTCTCTCTATTTCAGCCACGTTTCCCTCTCCTATCTCAACGACCACACGGTTCCCAAGGCATGCACACCACGTTCTCCTTTCATCATCCCCTCCTTTTAAACTCCATCGACGAACCCATCGATGCCGCATCTCCTCACCACCGTCTCCTTTCAACACGCAGCCTTTCCCTCTTCCCGAGCCCGCACAGCTCTCGCGGCGGCCTTCGCCCAACCACCGCATTCTCCGCCCCTTGCTCCGAACACATCGCCGGACCGCCACCGCCCTCAATATCCTCTCTCTACTTCGCAACTCCCCGCCGAGCTCACTTCAACCCACACCGACGACAGTTCCTGACATCCCCTCCACCCTCGACCACCCATCACCCGCACTGCTCTCCAACCTCCGGGCCAAGCCTCTCCCCGTGTCCGCCCTCTTCCTCTCGCCACGAATCCCGTTGCCGGCAACTCCTCCAGCCTCCGTTGGGAGCCGCAATCTCCCTCAGCCTGTGTTCCCTCCCCCGAGTAAACCCGCACGAGCTTGCAGTTCTCTCCCTCCCGGCCTCCTTTCTGATGACAGCGACACCCTCGTTGCCGCCTCGCCCTTCTTAGCCACCGACCGTCGCGCCTCGAAGCCGCCATGCCTCGCCATCGAATGACAACATCCGCATGCTCTGCCTCACAAGAACTGTGAGCATTTGAATTTTATGAACTCTTAGTTTTATTTTATATATAAGTAATTATATTATAAATAATGTAAATGATTTATATATGGCAGTACGGTGGGACATTATTGGATAGTGTACCCTATGAAAAACTTTGCAAGTTACTGATTGTAGCATTTGGGTTGTCAATGACTTTCCTTTTATTGCATGCATCTATTTAAAATCTTAGTAAGTATTAAATTAGTGTAGTTAATGATAATGAGAAGTCATAAGTGAGATTAAGTTTCATAATTGGTGTGTTAAAGAAATGCCTAAGTGAGTTAGCAGAACCTAATACTTGTCAGTAAGGTATTCTATTACTATGTCCGTAGTTATAATATTGGTCATATTAATAGTCTAAGCTAACATTGAGTGATTTAATATAACTTTCGCAGTATCTTTTATAGCTGTCTTTATCATTTTTAGCTAATGATGAACAGTACTCCTTAATGGATGAGCATGAACAGTGCAATACCTTGGTATATTAAATTACATAAAAGGCTAACTTAATGTGGGAGATGTTAGTTCTAGGGATATTATTAACAAATTAGATCTAATAATAAATCTAAATGAGTTAATAGCTACTAACTTGATGTTATGAACCTAACGACGCAGATCAAATCACGCCTCCCGTTGCAATCTTCTTGCCACCCAATTCACCGGAAACAGGCAAGTGCACTTTTTACGTATCTTGAAACCATTGCTTTTATTTGCTCTGACCTGAGCTACTCTAATATGCAAGTGTACAATTTACAGTTTTTAAATATCGTCACCTCATGAATTGCTAGTATTGCTCCATTCCACGTTGCATGTTCTGCTTGCACACTATTGATTGAATAATTATTGATGAAATGTGAATCATGGAAAATATTGACGGAACGAAATGCTTGAACTCATGAAATTGTAAATTCGTGCGCCCAAGAGGCGAAATAGTGAAATCGTGATGTCATGTGAGTTGACAACTTCGTGCTCGTAATACGACTAGGCCGGCTCGTGTTCCGGAAAACTTTTGGGTGGGGTTAGGGTTGAACGGCTACTAAGCGTATGTAGGGGTCATGTCTTCAAGAACACCATCTATACGGTGGGCTAGTATCAATCGCGATTATACCCCCGCGTGAAGAATGACTTACTCATCACGTCTTAAAGGCGGGAACCCTAGGAGTGAATAGAAACACGGACGTGAAATTACAATTTGCCAAGTCATTACTTTATTTCAAACTTGCTTAGAACTGCCATGTTAATTGATGTACACACCACACTTGCCTTGTTACTGATGTACACACCACGCTTGCCATGTTAGTTGATGTACACACTACACTTGCCATGTTATCTGCTGTTCATACTACGCTTGCCATGTTAGTTGACGTACACACAACACTTGCCATGTTATCTGCTGTTCATACTACGCATGCCATGTTTATTGTTGTACACACTACACTTGCCACGTTATTTGCTGTGCGCACTACACTTGCCACGTTATTTGATGTACACACTACACTTGCCACGTTATTGCTATGGATAATACACTTGTCATGCTGCTACTTGTACACTATGCCCGACTTGCTCATACTTTCCTTATGATGCCATGTTTTAACTATTGAAATCACATCTTGCCACTTACCTTGCTTTGTTAATGATTTCGAAAACCTTGCCGAGGGTCAAGTTTCTTTTATCCTCTTTAAATCTTGCCGAGCGACCCTCGCTGACGTATATTTCCTTGTCTTGTGAAATATACGTCAGGTATTAGACAGGTTTGCTGAGGAGTTGCTTAGAGACTGAGCAGGTTGATCAGGAGCGCCTTGCAGCCAAGTTCCTTCGCTGAGAAGCGATGTGCCTTTGCATCATTTTGTACATTGTTGTCCTTTTGTTCAATATTTGTATGGGCTTCAGCCCCTTTCACTTTTGCTCATTTCATTGTTGTAAATCATTTTGAGATTTGAGATTGTAATAAAATTTATCTGTGTTGTTTGAGTCGCATGCAAGAACCTGCAGGATGTTATCACACAGACGCGTAATGTGCTTAAACCAAGGAGGATAGAAAAAAAAAGGTAAGTAACTCCTTCTTGCTTTAAGCACATGCGGACCTTCGTCGCGTCCTCGCTCCTAAGTACAATGGGAAGCGGGGCGTGACAGTTCATATTTATTTTTGATAAAGTGTTAACCTCTTTGACTACTTTGTCAAAACATATGTCCAGCCTCTTGATGCCTCGCATGTATTTTATTCGCTCCCACTGACCTTGAAAACTCTCTAGCCAATTCATATAAGTTCGTTCTTCGAAATCATATTTAGAAAACGAACTATAAATGAATGCTCCAGTTTTCATGGTCATCGGAGCATTTACATAGAGTTCGGTCCGAGTAGATCTGTACAAAACTGTTGGCGAGACAGTTTCATCATAATCCGTTTATAGGAGTTAGGATGAAAACCGTTCTCAGCCAACACAAGTTGTACTTCACTACTTTCTTTTTGCACCTATCTTCTAACTTGAAAATTTTCTTGCAGTTGATGAGAAACACTTTCTTTTGGGTACATAAACTAAAGTCTATACTTTATATAATGTGCACAGACCTTTTCTGATTGCATCAAGTTATTTAATCAGAGTCCATACTCCGTATTTCATCCTGGAAGTTGTCTAGGCCATCATCGACTATGATGTCTAACTCGAATCTTCGTCTCACGAGACTCGAGTAATCATTTAAATTCCTGACAATTGATTTACTGAATATATTATTGATAAGGTACTCATAGAACCTTATCAAAACCTAGGCATTACTATCTGGGACTTTAACCTAGAGGAAGGATTGTAACTCAGAGTCACATGCCATGCATCGCATCATGTCTAACAAAATGCGATTCATGCTCACCAACACACCAATGTGTTAAGAGACTTGACCTGAGAGAAAATCACATTTTTCTTTTAATTTACACAAGATTTATACAGCTCGACTCTTCGATCTGATCGAAGCAGTTGAAAATACTTCTGTAACTGTGTACTTCTATTTTTATCAGACTTGTGTTGTAGCAAGAACACGCGTCGTAATAAAATAAGAACAACTTATCTAGGCTAATATAGACTTGAGTCGGAATACATCCGTATGTACAAGACCGTGAGTTCTCTAACTCATTCTCCCACTGTCTCACAGAAGGTGTTGGGCCGACATACCTTTGAGACAAGATTCATAAGTGTCCGTAGACTTCATAATACGAGAGATCAGACCCCTCTTTATGTGACTTGTGAAGCTTAGTCTCTTTGGTATGGCCTAGTCTATTTTTCCATATAAGTTTTTGTTATTATCTTACATATTCATGTATTAACATTTAATACATTATCATTATAAAATTAATCACATAAGACTTTGCTTCAAAAGCAAGGTGACGATATTCGTCAAAAATGTGTTTGACGTCCTACATGGTCCAATAAACAATAATTGCTCCTTTTTCCAACATGTAGACAATCTATTTCTTTTGTATAACGTTTATCCTGAAACCATGACATCAAAAATGTCACATTTTCAGTTCCTCCCACTTATGCATTTACAAATGATAAATAAAACTATCTCTCCTCAATTGACTTTCCTTAGTGCCTTCTTTCTTTTCTAAATCTCATTTAGATATTACGTGTCTCCACAAATTAATTTACTGTGCAAGCACCTAACGTATCCAAACACTTGAGCTTCACAACCTTGAGTTGACTCAACAAGTTGCTTGACTCAGGATCTGATTTGGATACATGGTCTTGTATCGCTCATGCACTCATATTCGATTCAAACAATTTGATCGAATTTTCGAACCTTGCGGATCGAAACCGTTTTCCATACAACCTTGAGTTGACTTAACAAATTGTATAGAGAAACATGCTTTTGAACATTAATATGTTCGAGCTGCCCCTTAAAGAGGTGAGTGACATGTAGCGTGCATTTATTTGTTGGACACAGAGCTTAAGGAAATCATTGTGCTTAGGTCTGTGATTAAGAAGGTCATTTTAATGTCAACAAGAACATAGTTTAGTCCATCAATTAAAATTTGAGTTGATATTCCATTAATCAACTATTTTGACCAGTTAACTTATTCTATTAGAATTTTATGTTTTAGATTCCATTGGTAAACATATAACTACCCTAGTTTAGCATATGTTCAATATTAAATATAGATAGAATGGCTTTTATCTAACTATATCCTCCCACTATTTTTGCGATAATTTTAAGCCTTAATAATTAACGATTTAATAAAATTAAATTAACGGGTAAGAGATCTAACCACCCTGAGTCTCACAACCTTGAGTGTGCTCAATAAATTGCTTGACTCTGCGATTAGTAGATTACTCTTCATCAATCATATATGATTCTCTTATTGGTTTTTACCCCTATCCACTTATGATTATGAATGTGCTCATCCAAATCATACTGACTAGCCTAGTCGGATCCTTGTTCTCGTGTCTAGCTTAACTTACACCGACACTCGGTGTATTCACTACACGACGGTTTGGGTCAAGTCTTGACTACATCATATGTATTAAGAAGTTGGTTTCTATAAGGTTGCCATGCCACAGCTTGAGTGTCTCAACAACTGTAACATGGATCCTATATTTGCCAACCTCTAAAACAAGGAGGGCTACGACTAATCTTGAAAAAGATTACTAACGCATTAGACTTAGGTATAGTTCAGGGTGTCATATAATCATGAGTTGCTTCATTGTGGTCCAGCGGAACACGGCCAGGGAATTGACTAAGCCAGGATCACTTATCCCTTAGACTAGCTAGGGTGATCCAACAAACTTAGCCAATCACATTGACCGGATCATGGTCCATTGAATGAAACTTGTCATTTTTTTATATGCGTGCCATAGACTAAAAGGCTTTTATTAGAACTAGTTAATCCTATCAACTAGTGAATCCTAAAATTCAAAATTAATTAGGATTTGTTAATAACTTTTATTAAGTCCTTATCAACTATAAGAGATGATTTTAGGGTGCTATCTTAATCGTGTATTAGGCATTTAAAACAATTTTAAATCATAGCCGAAGCAATCTAAAAATTATCTTATAATTATTAGACGGCTTTTATTGGCTAACCTAACAAGGGTTTCTTGTGTTTATCAAATAAGCAAGAATAAAACATAGCCATTAGAACTTAATAACAACACGTGAATTAAGTTCATAATTATCACATAATTAATTATATGTTTCTAACAAACATAACATGCAACTTCAAATTTTAGCACATAAATTTAAAACATAATTTTAAAACATAAAATTTTATCTAATAAAATTAATTGCTTCATGTTCAAAAATTATCGCATAATATGATTACATGAACTTTATATCTTAAAAAATTATCAAATTAAAATTTTAAGCATAATTCAAACATACAAATTTTTATCTAAAATTTTTTTACAGCTTTCATGTTCAAAAATTATCATATAATTTAATTGCATGAACATTGTTTAAGAATTATCAAATTAAAATTAGCGTGCTAAAAAAATTTTATCGCATAAAATTTAAAGCATCTAAAAAATTTGTTCGTTCCATTTTTAACATTTATCACATAAAACTTAAAACCAGATCTTTTATGTATTTAAAAGCATACATGCATTTATAAAAGTTGCAGTCCTTAGAGCAAAAAATAGACCATATGCTCTGATACCACTGATGGGTTTTGAGGGGCCATTATAGCATATTTATATGCCCGTCCTACGATGGACGGACGATAGAGACAAAATTAAAATCATGCAGCGAAAAAATGTTAAAGTATTTAACATGCCACCCTAAGGATATCAAGACCCTAGCCAGAATCTCTACTATCTTGAGGTGGGTCTGACCACTCAAAGATAGATCTAAGCTACTGCAATAACATAAATACTATGCTTAATTAAACTACATATTTAGAACCTTGCTTGCACTGACAAGGTGTGCCAAACCGCATCCCGAGCTGCTTCCCGTCCCGAGCTGAACCACTTCCTGAACCGCTCCTGGTCTCGAGCCGAACCGCTTCCCAAACTGCACCGCGTCCCGAGGCGAGCAACCCCTTGTTGTTGAGCCAACCATGCACCGAATAAAGTTTCACTTGTGTGGATCCTCCGTCAAGACTTTGGATCCGATCCGAGCCCCTTCGTGGCTTTACTAGAGCCCTTCAGAATCAAGGCAGAAATTTAGGGAGAAGAGAAAATATTTATTTTAAGCTTAGATCCGAGAGTGCTCCAGAATTTTAGGAGCAGCTCAGATCTAGAGCTTGAGACAAGTTTAGAGGAGGTGAGCAGGCCCCTATTTATATAGGCGGCTGACTCCTCCCCTTTACTCCACTTCCGATGTGGGACTAAATATTTTGGAGTTAATAATTCAAGTTAGTTTGCCTTTCATGAAGGCCAAACTTCCATGAATTTTAACTCCCTCACCGTTGTGCTTCATATTTGATAACCTATTAAATCGAAGGGCGCTGAAAGGTGAACGCGTAGAAAAAAATTGCGAGTCAATCGGAGTCTGTTTGACCCTTCAATTGATCGTCCAAAGATGAGCCCAAAATGATTTTTTGTCCAAAAACCAGCCGTCACAAAAATTCTGCACCTTAGGGTTCTGAACCCATGTCTGGGGCCCACAATATGGGCCCCATTGGACAAATCAGGCATGATGGATGCCTAGCAGCCAGCCTGGGCACTACCCAGGCCTGGGCTAGGAGCCCAGGTGCCAGACGTCCAGGCGTCAGGCACCTGGGCCTGGCGCCTAGGGCGCCTGGGCGCCAAGGGTGCCCAGGGTGCCAAGCGCCCAGTCGGGCCAGGCGCCTTGGCGCCAGGTGCCTAGGCCTAGGGCGCCTATGCCAGATGCCCGGGTCTAGCCAGGCGCCCGGGTCTGACTTTGGTTGATCTGTTTGTTCTGTCTTGACAGTTTTGGGCATAACTTGTGCATTTGGCGTCTAATTTAGACGTCGTTTGAACCTGTGTTTACACCGAGACATTTCTGTCTTACAGGTAATATTTTCCTCACGTTCATCTCATTAAATATGGCCTTAAACAATTTAAGACATATTTAATATCATTTTGCATCATATGCAAAATAGTCCCTATCTAAGCTTAAAATATCATTTGCATCAAATGCAGTTTTTTATCCCTTGCATCAAATGCATATTCTCCCTAATGTTTCTACATATTACTAGACGAAGGTCGCACTCTGTGTGAGACCCTACAGCCTGACCCTACTACAGGTGGGGCTCGAAGCCCTAGACGGCAGTGACCGCGAGCAGCAGGCGTCGTCCCTATTTCAGTATCATACTTATATGGTTAACTTATTGACATGAGTGTTGTCAGGACCACCCTAATTGTGTCCATGATGAATTCTGCAGTTTTAGTCTCTTCGTCAAAACTATGTCGTTTAAACTCAAGCCTAGGGTACGGTCAAACTATCAACCCCAACACCTAGGCAAAAGAATTCGAAATGTAAGACCTAGGCAAAACAAAATTCTGCCTTGGCTTAAAAATTGAACATTTGAAAGACGGAATCATGTTACATCAAACCACATATACGAAGAAAATGTTGCAAAGATTTCATATGGACCAATATCATCCACTTAGTACACCAATGGTAGTACGATCTCTGGATGTACATAAAAACCCCTTCCGGCTGCTGGAAGAGGTGGAGGATATACTTGGTCCAGAAGTCCCTTATCTGAGTGCTATTGGAGCAGTTCTATATCTGGCCAACTGCTCACATCTCGATATAACTTTCGCAGTAAATTTACTAGCAATATACAGTGCAGCACCCACGCAGTGCTACTGGACCGGGGTTAAGCTGTTGGGTTTTCTGGGTCCTTAGGGCTATAAAATCGATGTCCGGCCTAAGTCGATCGGACGACAAAAAAATTACAGCGGAAAAACAGATTTAAAACTATTTTAAATCTAGCCCTAAAGATAACAATCTTAGCCAAGATCTCTACCATCCCGGGGTTGGGTCTGACAAACCCCTAAGTACAGATCTATCTAACATATGCAATTATAAATGCATGAATATTTAAACTACATACATTTCACTTCGTTTCCGCAGAATACGAAGTGTTGTTTTCAGCAACATTTCTTTTGCCCCGCGTCGCTTCTCCCGAACCGCACCTCGTCCCGAGCCGAATAGCTTCGAGCAACACCTTTGTTGCCGAGCTAACCACGCGTCGAAGAAGATTTCACCTTGAGTGGATCCTCCATCAAGATTTTGGAACCGATCCGAACTCCTTCGTAAATTAGCTAAAGCCCGATCAGGAGTAAGGAAGAATTAGGGAGAGAGGGAATAGTTTATTTAAGTCTTAATCCGAGCGTGCTTCAAACTTTTGGGAGCTTCTCGGATTTTGAGACTTGGTGCGAGTTTTCAAGGAGAGTGTTGGCCCCTATTTATATAGGCGGCTGACCCTTTTCCTTCTCATCGTATCCGATGTTGGACTAAAAGTTTTGAAGAAAAAATTAATTAAAGTTTGCCTTTCAGACAGGCCAATCTTTAGCGAATTTTTTCTCCCTCACCGTTGATCTTCATAATTGATACAACCTATCGAATCGAAGAGCACTGAACAGTGAATGCATAGAATCAAACGGTGCTCAAATTCGACTTCGTTTGACCCCTCACACGTGTGTCCAAAGTTTAGCAAAAACTGATTTTCATTCAAAACCCCCAGCCGCCAGAAAACAATCTACTAGGGTTCAGAACCCTAGATGTGGGGCCTACCGTGTGGGCCCCACTACTCTGGCACGTGCGCAGCCTGCAGGGGCGTGTGCCTAGCACGCGCCCTGCAGGGCGCGTCAGGCACCCTGCGGGCGCCATGGGAAAAGGGCGACTGCGCCCTTATGCTGGGTGCATTGGGCCGGGCCTAAAACAGTTTTTTTACTTCTTAAAAAATCTGTTGGGCCTAATCTTATTGGACCTAATCTTATTGGGCCTTTTGCAATACTATTTAAAACTCCTTTTAAATAGATTTATTGGGCTCATTTGAACTCCGATTTGAGCGCAGTTTTCTCTGTGACTTTCACAGGAACGTCCTCTTCCATTTCTATGCATTTATTGTCAAATAAATTTGTAAACGATTTACAATATATTTTGTATTCCTATTTCATCATATGCAATATTCCACATCCTAAATATTAAAATCCATTTGCATCAAATACAAATGAACTGAGGGCATACATCCCTCAATATCTCCCACTTGCACTCAGGATCATTTATCCCGAATGCAGACAGTATCTGCAACCTCTTTGCAGTTTAATGTTTTAGACTTATATCGCAAACTCTTTGCGACTTAATTAATTCACATACATCATATGTATTAATTCACTCTGTGTAAGACCCTACAGCCTGACCCTACTACAGGTGGGGCTCACCCTAGACTGTAGTGACTACAAGAAGCAGGTGATGTCCCTGTTTCGGTATCATAATTATATGATTAACTCATTGACATAAATATTATCGAGACTACCCTGACTGTGTCCATGATGAATACCGCAGTTTTAGTCCACTCGTCGAAACTATTTCGCCTAGTCAAGCCTAGGGTACGGTCAAACTGTCAACCCCAATAGCTTGAACTTAATTAGTTTCCATCGGTCCTTAGTCAAATAATGTTGGACATCTTCCAACATACTTTGGCCAAAGTTTTTCACTAAAGACCGCACCAACACATGCGACACTAACTCCCCATAACGGTAGAGACGAATTCTGTCTTGGTCATTACTCTTCTCGCACGCTTCAAGTATCAACCAACCAAAGACCTTTCGACATGCCTTACCTCAAAGCTAGGTCAGAAATCTAAGTGACATCGTTCACGTACAGGTTCGTACAATGACATCAAGTCTAAGGACCAACTAGCCTATCATCACAGAGAGTTATTACTGACAAATTAATTATGTTGACCATGTGATAACTCTCGTTGGGTCGTTCAGTGAACTCAATCTCCAATGGGCACCTGTGTCTCGTCTCCGACTTTGCCAAGCGAACGACCTCAGATCATCGTCACCACTCCATGGTGAAGACAAAAACACAATGGCATATCCGATGTTTCGATATCCTTTACTCGAAACATCTATGACCATGAACTATTTCAGACTTATGCTACTAATGATCAAACAATTCTCAATGATCAAGATCCTCATTTCGATACTTGCTTAACCTCGCATTGAGTCTTAAGACTTTACATAAGTACTAATGTTGACTACATTATTATTAACTTAGATAAATTCTTACCACTTACTGTAATTTTGAACAAGATGTTTGTACACTTACATAGAGATAAATTGCATCGAGTTCGAGGGCATCCTATCTCTCAACATCTTTCACTTGCACTCAGACCTATTTATCCCGGTATCTCATACCGCATTTACACATAAGTTTCTCTAGACTTTATGTGGTAGAGCCTTCGTGAGTGAATCTGCTAAACCGTCTTTAGTTATAGACTTAAGGAGTTTCTATGTTCATGGTAGACCACACATTTGAATCTCATCCAAATAATTTCCTTGGTCTTTTAGAATCTATAATATTTGTCTTGCCTGGATCTCATCCAGCTCATCGTACTTTACGAGAATAATCCAAATTAATTACTGGTCATTTACACGGTTAATAATCATTTCTGATAAAGTGTCAAACTTTTTGACCACTTTGTCAAAACAAATGTTCCGGCTCCCTGATGCCTCGCATGCTTTTAATTTCTCCAACTGACCTTAAAAACTCTCTGGCTGATTCATATAAGTTCGTCCAATCATATTTGGAAAACAGATTTTACATGAATGCTCCAGTTTTCATGGTCGTCATGAGCATTTACATTGAGTCTAATCCGAATAAATTTGTACACAGCTGTTGGGGAGAAAATTTCATCACAATCCGTTTATAGGAGTTCCGATGATAACTATTCTCAACCAGCATAACTTGTACTTCAATCTTTTCCATCTGTATTAATCTTATGTCTCGAAGATTAACTTGCACCCAAAAGGAAACACTTTCCTTGGTCACGTCAACCAAAGTCTATACCTTGTTTGCGTGCAAGGACCTTTTTCGGTTTGTATCAAGTTATTAATCAGAGTCCCTACTCCGAATGGCATCCTGGAAGTTGACTAAGTCATCATCGACTATGATGTTTTACTCGACTTATTCGTATCACGAGACTCAAGTAATCTAGTAACTTCCTAATGATTGATTTAATGAATATCATATAGATAAGGTCCTCGTAGAACCTTATCAAGAACCTCGGCTTTATTATCTGGGACTTAACCCAGAGGGAGGATTGTAACTCTAAGTCATTTGACATGCATCACACCATGTCTAACAAAGTGCGATTATTGCTCTCCAACACACCGATGTGTTAGGAGACTTGACCTGGTAGAAAATCACATTTTCTTTTAATTACACAAGAATTATATTGCTAAGTATTCAACTCTTCGATCTGATCGAAGCAGTTCAAATACTTCTGTTACTGTGTACTCTATTTTATCGGACTTGTGTTTCATCAAGAACACGTATCGTAATAAAATAAGTATAACATATTTAGGCTAATCTAGTAACTTCCTAATGATTGATTTAATGAATATCATATTGATAAGGTCCTCGTAGAACCTTATCAAGAACCTCGGCTTTATTATCTGGGACTTAACCCAGAGGGAGGATTGTAACTCGGAGTCATTTGACATGCATCGCACCATATCTAACAAAGTACGATTCATGCTCTCCAACATACCGTTGTGTTAGAAGACTTGACCTGATAGAAAATCACATTTTCTTTTAGTTACGCAAGAATTATTTAGCTAAGTATTCGATTCTTCGAATACATCTATTACTGTGTACTCTATTTTATCGGACTTGTGTTTCATCAAGAACACGTGTCGTAATAAAATAAGTATAACATATCTAGGCTAATTTAGACTTGGGTCTGAATACATCCATACGAGACCATGAGTTCTCTAACTCATTCTCCCACTGTCTTATAGAAGGTGTTTGGCCATCGTACATTTGAGACAATACTTACAAGTATCATTCGACTCATAATACGAGAGATCAAAACTCTCTTTATGTGACTTGTCAAGTTTGTTCTCATCGGTATAGCCTAGTCTATTTTGACATAAATAAAGTTTCTATAACTTATGTTTGTGTATTAACATTTAATACAATATCGTTATACAAAATATTCACACCGAGACATTGCTTCAGAAGCAAAGTGACGACAGTTGCCACAATGTGTTCTCCTTTAATATAACAATCATCCTGAAATCGTGACATCAAATGTCACCTTTTTAGTTCCTGCTACTATTGCCTTTTCTTATCATAGTCAAAACTTTCTTTCTCAACCAACTTTCCTCAATGCCCTCTCCGTTCTAAATCATATTTAGACAAACTTTCCCAACAAAAGATATTAGCTGTGCAAGCACCTCACGTATCCAAACACTTGAGCTTCACAATCTTGAGTTGACTCAACAAGTTGCTTGACTCAAGATCTGATTTGAATACAAGATCTTGCACCGCTCGTGCACTCATCTTCGAGTCAAACAGTTTGATCGAAGTTTTGTATCTTGCGGATCGAAACCGTTTTCCATACAACCTTGAGTTGACTCAACAAATTGTATGAAGAAACTTGCTTTAAACATCAGTATGTTCAAGCTGTCCATCATAGAGGCGAGTGACAAGTAGCGTGCTTTTATTTTGTTGGACATGTAGTTCAAGGAAATCATTGTCCGTAAGCTTGTGCTAGTAAGGACATTTTATGGTCATTGAGAACCTGGTTTAGACTATCAAACTTGATTTGAGTTGATATTCCTTAAACAATCATCTTGACCAGTTTACATTTTCCGTTATTTATGGATTCCATCATGTTTTACATAGAATTTCCCCAGATTAGCATATGTTCAATGATTTTTAAATATAGTTAAAATGGATTTTATTCAACTATATCCTTCCACTATTTTAGCGATCATCTTAAGCCATACAGACGAACGAATGATAATACTTAGTGGGAAAGGGACCCGACCACCCTGAGTCTCACAACCTTGAGTTGGCTCATCAAATTGCTTAACTCTGTGATCGGTAGACGACTCTTCATCAATCACATCGAATATGATTCCCTTATAGGTTTTTACCCCTAGTCACTTATGACCCTGAGTTGGCTCAACAAATCATAAAGACAAGTCTAGTCAGACCCTTACTTTCTTGTCCAATCCTAACTTACACCGGCACTCACGACGCGACGATTTGGGTTAAGTCTAACTACATTACATGTTTAATGGAATTGGTTCCAAAAGATAGTCATATTACAGTTTGAGTTGACTCACCAACTATAACATGAAATCCCCAGTTCCCAAAGTCCAAAAGTAAGGAGGGCTACGGCTAACCTTGAATAAGATTTTTAACGTAATTGACTAGATATACTCGATGTTGTCACATAATCATAATTCATATCCGTGCGGTCCAGCGGAACACGACCAGAGATTTGGTTAGGCCAGGATCACTATCTCAAGTCAAGCTAGGGTGATCCACAATACTAGTCAAAACACACTAGACCGGATCATGGTCCATTGAAAGAAACTTATTATTCATATGTGTGCCATTGACTAGAGATGATTTCATTAAAACTAGTTAATCCTATCAACTAGTCGAATCCTAAAATTCGAAATTATTAGGATTGGTTAATAAGTTTTATTAATGTCCTTATCAACTATAAGGATTTTTAAGGGTGCTATCATAATCATGTATTAGGCATTTAAACAAGTTTAAATCATAGCATGTCCTTCAAAAAATTATCATATGATTTTTCTTAAAGTTTTTATTGGCTAACCTAATAGTTCTTCTTGTATTATCACATAATTAACAAGAAACATTATATAACCATTAAAATTTATCATCTAAACATTTTAGTATGACAACATAGCAAATAAAATTATCGCATAAATTTTTGCTAAACATGCAACTTAAATTTTATCTCATAAGTTTCAGTTACATTTAAAATTATGACATAATTTTACAGATTTAATTATTAAAATAATCACATGATTTTAAAATTAAATCTAATTTTAAAAAAAAACAATTTTCGAAAATAACATGTTACATTAAAACGACAATTTCATAGTTTAAATAAAATCTCCATCTGATAGAGAAACATGATGTATCGCATACAATTTATAACTGCAAAATATAGATCATATAGACTGGCTCTGATACCAATGTTGGGTTTTCTGGGTCCTTAGGGCTATGAAATCGACGTCCGGCCTAAGTCGGTCGGACGACGAAAACAAAATTGCAGCGGAAAAACAGATTTAAAACTATTTTAAATCTAGCCCTAAAGAGAACAACCCTAGCCAAGATCTCTGCTATCCCGGGGTTGGGTCCGACCAACCCCTAAGGATAGATCTATCTAACATATGCAATTATAACCGCATGAATATTTAAACCACATACTTTCACTTCGTTTCTACAGAATACGAAGCGTCGTTTTCAGCAACATTTCTTTGGCCTCCGTCGCTTCTCCCAAGCAGAACTGCATCCTGAGCCGCACCTCGTCCTGAGCCGAACCGCTTCCAGAACCGCACCGCGTCTTGAGGCGAGCAACACCTTTGTCATCGAGCCAACCACGCGCCGAAGAAGATTTCACCTTGAGTGGATCCTCCGTCAAGACTTCAGATCCGATCCGAACTCCTTCATAGCTTTGCTAGAGCCCGATCATGAGTATGGAAGAATTAGGGAGAGAGAATAATTTATTTAAGTCTTAATCCGACCGTGCTCCAAACTTTTGGAAGCTTCTCAGATTTTGAGACTTGTTGCGAGTTTTCAAGGAGAGTGTTGGTCCCTATTTATATAGGCGGCTGACCCCTCCCCTTCTCATCATATCCGATGTGGGACTAAAAGTTTTGGAGAAAAAATTAATTAAAGCTTTCTTTTCGCAAAGGCCAAACTTTGGCGATTTTTTTCTCCCTCACAGTTGAGCTTCGTAATTGATACAACTTATCGAATCGAAGAGCACTGAACAATGAACGCATAGAAACAAACAGTGCGCAATTTCGACTTTGTTTGACACCTCAAACGTGTGTCCAAAGTTTAGCAAAAATTGATTTTCGTTCAAAAAATTCCAGTCGCCAGAAAACAATCTACTATGGTTCAGAACCCTAGATGTGGGGCCCACCGTGTAGGCCCCACTGCTCTGGCGCGTGGGCAGCCCGCGGTGGCGTGTGCCAGGCACGTGCCCTGTAGGTCGCGTCAGGCACCCGCAGCGCGCCATGGGAAAAAGGGCGCATATGCCCTTAAGCTGTGTGCTTGGGCCGAGCCCAAAACAGTTTTTTTTATTTCTTAAAAATTTGTTGGGCCTAATCTTAATGGGCCTTTTGCAATACTATTTAAAACTCCTTTTAAATAGATTTATTGGGCTCGTTTGAACTCCGATTTGAGCGCGGGTTTCTCTGTGAATTTCACAGAAACGTCCTCTTCCATTTCTTTGCATTTATTGTCAAATATATTTGTAAACGATTTACAATATATTTTGTATCATATGCAATTTCTATATCCTAAATATTAAAAACCATTTGCATCAAATACAATGAATTGAGGGCATACATCCCTCAATATAAGCCTCTTCTGCGCTAACTCCAAGGGTCAACAGATTTGGGACTCTTTTACAAAAATGGATATCCTCCACACTTGTTGGTTATGCTAATGCAGGTTACAGGTCTGATCCCCACAATGCAAAGTCACAGACAGGGTACATGTTTACATATAGTGGGACAACCATTTCTTGGAGATCCGTCAAGCAAACCATGACGGCGACTTCATCCAATCACTCAGAAATCGTCGCCTTCCATGAAGCAAATAGAGAATGTGTCTGGCTACGGTCAGTTGTAAATCACATCCTGGTTGTTCGAGGACAACGCTGCTTGCATCACTCAGTTACGAGGTGGCTACATCAAAGGCGACAGAATGAAGCATATTTCCCCTAAATTCTTCTGGACGCATGACCTACAAAGAGATGGCGAGATCGACGTCAGACAAGTACAATCATGTGACAACCTAGCAGACTTGTTCACTAGATCTCTTCCTACTGGTGCATTTAGGAAATTTGTACAGAAAATTGGCATAAGGCGCCAAGGAGATCTGTAAGCCTAAGCGCTTGCACAGATCAGGAGGAGTTAGAGAACGTTTATACTCTTTTACCTTACCTATGGTTTTTCCCACAGGGTTTTCCATAGCCAAAGGTTTTAATGAGACAAATATCATCAACTCAGGATCCTAGAGCATCCACCCTATATGAGACTCCTATAACACTTAGAATCCTGAAGTATTCATGAGCAGAGTCCACACATATGGCTGGATAAGGTGGAGTGTTGTGAACGGATGTTGATAACAATATGAAATTTTTATGCTATTAGGGTGTAATTAAGCCGTTTTTAAAACGGTAAAAAGCTAAATAAGGGAGAACTCACGTTGTCTTGGAAAAGTATAAAAAGGTCCTTGCTTTGACTATGTCAAAGTTGAATTGTTTGAACACTGTTGAATTATGGTTGACGTTACTTATCAATCAAACTAGCCGGTTAAATTTTAGCAAACTAATGGATTCGTTCGGACCCCTCAGCCGGAGGCAGTAAAGGTACTTTTCAAAAATTTAACGCACGCGCGAGAGACGCGTAGCGGACACGGGGCCACTTGGCGCGACGGGAGTGCCCCGAGTATTGGGCCCCACTGGCGGGGGTTAGTGATTTTTGTTCTAGAAGTCTGACGGGGGGTTTTGCTGACGAGGATGCCCCGGCATCGCGTGGCCGTCCTTGGAGGACCGGGCCGTCCTACCTGTAGGGGCATTTTCGGTATGTCAACGCTGGGAACGGGTCTACGATAACGAGTTAATGATGTGGCTTTTTTGACGCTAATTGGAGGGTCAAAGCTCAAAGGACTGATTAATAATAAAACCGGTCCTTTAGTCGTGCACACGATGTCAACGTTATTGTACCGTGGCAGTGAATTTTCATATTGTTTTTAATTTCTTTATTTTTCAGTTTTACTCTTAATATCTGATGTCTTGGTGCAAGGAGGGATCCAAACGGCTCGTCTTCGAACGGTTTGACCTACGAGGGGATAGCTATGTGATATGCATACTACTACAGCTAAGGGTGTTAATTACAATCTGAGGAAGAAATATAAACTGAGAGAGTGGGAATTGAAAGAACGTGAGAGAGAGAATTGTTTTGGGGAATTCCGGATTATGGCGGGAAGTTTTTAATGATGTAGAAGATAAAACCATCTTCTCTATTTATAGGGCCACCGTCATATCCTCCATCCCACAACCGTCCCGAGATTTCCTCAACGGACCCTCGATTCTCTTAACGGACACGTGAGACTCGGTCTTTCGGTTGAGGAAAATCTTCAACCGAGTATCGGGTCGGATACCGAGATCTTTGACCATTTCAGGCCATAGCAACTTACATCTCTCACTTGGCCTGAAACGGCCAAATGCATTCCGGTCATACTCCCACTATTCGTGAGATATAACACATAATGTAATTTCACATGCTCCCACTGCCCGTGAGACATGCACATTTTATTTACCGAGTACAACCATATGCATGATTGTCTCCTTTCATTATTCATGGGAGTTTTCTTGACTTAGATATTTCTAAGTCCCATCAAACCAACATGTTTGATGAATGTACTTGCTGGAATATCCTTCGTTAAGGTATCAGCAATCATATCACTTGTTGGAATATAAGTCACATTGACTTCTTTCCTTTCCACCATATCATGTATATAATGATATTGTATTTCAATATGCCTTCATTTGCAACTGTTTGCACCACTGTGGATCAATCTGATGTCTGCTTAATTGTCACAGTACATCTTAATTGGTCCATCAACCAAATTGAGATACAAGTCTAATAAGAACCATCTAATCCAGACCGCATGAGTAGCCGCCATACTACATGCTATATGCTAAGATTCTTGTGTGTATCTCGCGACACAGCCATGTTTCTTGCTACCCCAAGAAACAGCTACACCACCAAAGATGAACACATGTCCTGCAGTTGACTTCATTTCATCTTTGTCCACTCCAAAATCTGCGTCGGAGTAACCAAGAATCTAAAGCGAATCTGATTGATAAACTAACTTGTGTTGACCGTACCCTTTATATATTTCATAATTCTCTTAACAGCTTCCCAATGAGCTGGACCAGGATTACTTTGATATCTACTAACCAGACTAACTAGGTACGCCAAGTCTGGTCTAGTACACAGTATTGCATACATTAAACTTTCAATAGCCTGAGCATATGGAATATCTAGCCGTTTTTTTCCTCTTTAGGACATTGTTCTTTACTTAACGGCTTCCCCATAACCACTGGTGTAGGGACCGGATTGGAATTGTACATTCCAAATCTCCTCAATATTGTATGCAAATACTTTTCTTGGTTTAAACTTAACATTCTAGACTTCTGATCTCTAAGTATCTGTATTCCAAGAACATATGATGCATCACCCATGTCCTTCATCTCAAATTCACTACAAAGTGTTGATTTAATCTTCTTCAGCACTTCAATGTCATTTCTAGCGAGCAAAATATCATCCACATACATGGATAATATCGTAAAACTGCTCACACTTTTCAAGACATACACACAGTTATCCAATTTGTTTGCAACGAAACCAAGTTGGATAATTGTATTGTGAAATTTGAGACACCACTGTCTAGATGATTGCTTTAAACTATACAAAGATTTATTCAATTTATAAACTTTGTCTTCCTGTCCCTCAACCTGAAATCCCTCAGGTTGATCCATATATATAACTTCCTTCAACTCTCCGTTGAGGAATACAGTCTTGACATCCATTTGGTAGAGTTTCAAGTCAAGATGCGCAACAATCGCTAAGATTATCCGCATGGATGCAAACTTAGCCACCGGAGAATAAGCCTCCTTATTATCAATCTCTGCTTTCTGTGTAAATCTTTTTGTAACTAATCAGGCCTTGAAGGTATCAATAGACCCATCAACTTGATATTTCTTCTTTAACACCCACTTGCATCATATTGACGTCCTCTCTTCTGGTAACTCGCATAGCTCCCATACATTATTCCTCTCAATTGATTCAAGCTCCATTTTCATGGCCACAAGCCATTGATCTCACTCAGATGATTTCATTGAATCTGTATAATTCAATGGATCAGCTTGCTCATCTATATCAATATCTACTGAGAAACAAGATGGTTCACATGAATATAGATAATAATCATCCATACATGCAGGTGTTGTTCTAGGTCTTTAGTTGCCACTAAGGGTTGCAGCTGGACAGATTCAGCTGGTTGATTTGCCATATGTATATTCTCATTTACAGGTTCATCTTCCATCACTGGATGTTGTACTTCATCCATTATGTCCAAGTCATCGTTAGAAACATCATCTAAGTCTAGCAATGGTGGCACATTTTCTTGGACGTGTTCCTTTTCTTTTAGATTCTCTAGAAAAGTAGCATCTCTGCTTTCAATGATTCCTTTATCTTCATGGAAGAACTTGTATCCTTTAGATTTTTCAGAATATCCTATGAATATACATTTTACGGTTTTGATATCCAGCTTATCTCTAATCTGATATGAAATGAGAACATGTGCCACACAACCACAGTTTCTCAAATGACTTAAATTGGATTTGCGTCCGTTCCATCTCTCATACGGTGTCATCTCGACTGATTTTGGGGGAATTCTGTTCAGAATATACTTTGCAGTCAATATAGCTTCTCCCCAAAAATCCTTGGAGAGACCAGAATGTGATAACATACATCTCATTGCATTCACTAATGTTCTATTCTTTCTTTCAGCCACACCATTCTGTTGTGGCGTATTAGGCATAATAGTATGGTTCTTTATACCGCATTGAATACAGTAATCCTCAAATTCCTTTGAGTTGAATTTTCCACATCTATCAGTTCTTAACACCTTTATATTCATTCCAAGTTTTCTTTCTACTTCTATCTTGTATCTTTTAAAACTTTCAAAGGCTTCCGACTTTCTGCTTAAAAGATACACGAAAGTATACTTGGAATAATCACGTGGATATTGAATCTCAATACTTCCTCTAATAGAATATATATGATATATTTTACTATCATCATTAAATTATGAAGACCTCTTGGTCTCTTAAGAGTATTTTAGGGATAAAAGTTAAACTTTTTCACTCCCTAATAGGGCTGATGATGTACATTAGTGTACTCATATATATATCCTCTTAAAATGGTCATATTCAAAACCTTGTTATCCCGCCGCAATTCATATTATTATTAATCACAATAGACATATTACCTTACAGGGATATTGGTTGGGCTGTTACTTACCCTCATACCACCCTCAAAAATGCCACAGTGGAACTTATTCATCGGGATTAACCATCCTAGACGAATATATTCCGAGATCCCCATACGGGGGAGGCGTTATTGCACATCTTATAGATCGTGCCTTGACATGCTCATATCCTCACTTCTATGCTCAACTTCATTGAAGTCGAGCTTATTGCGGATTTTTTTTGCATAACACTGGGAAATCAATTATTTTTAACAACTGTAAGAAAAGTGAACACCCTGAAGTTTTGTGTTCACACCCAGAAATGGGTTATATGTAAATCATTAAATTGATAATAACAATATTCTCTTCCGTTAAATCCAGTTACTGGTGTCTGCATGGAGACATGCAATTATAATGTAGAACATTAAAATGCCCGCTTAGAACCAATTTATATGTGCATGATCACCACATATAAACAGTTTCCGAGACCTCCTAACGGAGGAAATCGTTTTTATCATTATTCTACTTTGCATGTTGCATCGTTAATCAGAATAAGTCCTTGTGGTCATATTTTTCGACGATGCACCTTACATATAGAGCATCACCAAACATCTCTCTTATGAGGATATTTGGTTGCCATGATGGTCTCTCCATAACACCACTATAAACCATCAGAATGCCGTCTTAGATCTATTTTTCGCGCGTAATTGACCCAGATAAATAGATTCTGATCACCCCTTACGAGGAAAGCATTTAGAGCACATCTCATAGATTGTGCCTTGATGGGTCTCATATAAAGAATCGATAGTGAAGATTATATCCTGAAGATCCTTCACGTTTAGGATTCTTTAATTTACCAGTATTAGGTTCAACATAATTATTGACATGAGCCTAAAGCTCAATTGACCATATCATGAATGCGATGAGATCATGAAGATCCACACTTATGACACTGTTAAACATTTTTTGAACATTTAAACTGACAATCTGAATATTGTCAGAATCACACATCACTGCTGCTAAAAATCCAGCTAGGATTGACATACCAATAATAATGGATGCAATCCACCAGTAGCCGAAGTGGATGTCTCACTGGATGAAGACATACCACGGGTCATCAATGAGAAATATAACTCATTAAAACCTTTAAACAATACCACCATAGAAACGGAGCTCATTTCCATATCCTCTTCATTTTCTAGAACCTCATGAAAAGATGAATCATGAATAAATTGAAATATAAATGTATAATGTACGAACATGGGGAGGTGTTTGGATAAGAAAAAACACACTTGTCGACAATAACTCACGTTTCATTTTTGCCATTTAAATGATAATGATAAATATCGTTCCACACTCTGTTTCCTGAAGCAAACGTAAATATTGGCCAATAATGTGGAACGATGCAAAAATAAGTTGAGCTGGACTCACTTATGAAATGTGAAGTGTTTGGACCTGAAGTCCAGATATAAAAAGATATCAAACATGTAGGCTAACCGAGTATTGTATAAATATAAATAAATAAAATCGTATGTATAAGCAACATGATATAGCTTATAGGTTTATTTCGCAGAAACCAAGAAGTAATCAAGTAAGATGAGCTTAACTCGCTTATAAAGTTATTTAAACTGATGCATTAGGCTCCCTGGTCATAGCTGCGAAAACCATGCGATTGGCAAAGAAAATTTTAGGCTATGTTGCTATGGATGATGTGACAACATACCCTTACGGATTTCCTCCTTATTTGCATGGATAGATTTTTGGGACATCTACCCTATGAAATTATCATCCTGAAGATGAATAATCATCCTGAAAATGAACTTATCATCCAGAAGATGAATTATCATCCTGAAGATGAAACCATCATCCAGAAGATGAAATTATCTTCCAAAAGATGAAACCATCATCCTGAAGATAAATAGACACCCTGAAGATGAAACTATCATCCTGAATATGAACGTCATCCTGAAGATGAATGTACATCCTGAAGAAGATACCATCATTATAAAGATGAAATACTCATCTCGAATATGAAAATATCATCCTTATGATGATACCATCATCCTGAAAATAAAATAACCATCCAGAAGATGAATAATCAACCAGAAGATGAAAACATCATCCTGAAGATGACTTATCATCCTGCAAATGAGAACTTCATTCACCCGAAGTTGATGAAGTAACATGGACAATTGCATTCCACTATATACTCCAACTGATTGTATGGATGAAATATAGACTTTTTACCCTAGCTAGAAGATGGGGAGAATATCCTAGGTCCTGAAGTGCCCAACTCCTTCAGCTGGCCAACTGCACGTGTCTTTATAGAACGTTTGCAGTAAAGCTGTTAGCCAGATACAGTGCAGCGCCTGCAACGCAACACTGGACCATGGATACATAGCTTCTGCGCTATCTCCAAAGGTCAAGGATCAAAAGCCATGGAAATATATTTGCATATGCAGATTAAAGATCATCACGATGACTAAGCACAAAATGAACATCCACCTTCTCAAGATCTACACAGCATCATCCTAAGTCTACATCATACTTCTATTCCGAGAAGCTCATCATTCAAGAATCAAATCGAATATATGCACAGCCAGGTCCAGCAGTACATTGCAGACACAGTGACGACTGTGTCAAAGTCTATAGACATGGAACCATCTGCCAAGTTCACAGAGCATACCACATCAAAGCTCCCTTAGTTTCAGCAGCTTCCAGATATGAGAGCAACTTGTCTAGATGAGTGATTATTGTATTTTGTTTTTCTTTTCGAAATTTTATGGAAGATGTATAGATACTTATGATATTGGTGTATAGATACATAGGATATCTACAAGCCTAAAGCTTGTATGGTTCAGGGGGGAGTAACCTGTGGGTTGTACTCTTTTTCATTATGCTGTTGATTTTTCCCACTGGGTTTTTCACAGCTAAGGTTTTAACGAGACAAACACGATTACTCTGTATCCAGAAGTATCCACCCACTTAGCTTTATACGCTAAGACCAAAAAATGGATGGATAAAGAGGAGTGTAATGAGTAAGGGAGGCCAAAAGTGAGGGCCTCCACCACCTCTCTATCCCTCCATTACTTAGTAGTGGAGACCCTTGGTATACCATTGACATGAATATATAGAGGACTATGGCTATGAGCCATGGTTACTCTTTCTTTGAGTTTATCTCGACACCTTTCACAAGTTGAGTACCTATACATTTATTTCCACCTAAAACAAGAAGAATGGCAAAAGTTCTGAGTAAAAATTTGGTACTAGTTAGACCTTTACTAAAATCAAGTGGACTATTTCGACACACACGAGGCGCCAATAATTGCTAGATTTGAGTTACCACCAATGCTTTGATGAGTGAATTAACAAGTCAATGTAGCGTTCTTTGCAAAGTGGCATTGCAGTGGAAGAGAAACCAAAGGATTACCAGACCAAGCATTTGAACATAGCCTCTAACGGCCACTATACAGCTGGCACTGGCCCTAACACACAGAAAAATGGTGCACGCATCTTGGGTCTCTCTGCCCACTAATTGTGCATCACAAATAGCTCAGAATGACAGTATTGATGGTAACCAACTGACAAGACAATTGAGGTTTCATTAGCTGGCTATAATCTAGCTTGAGTACAGACACCCACCATGAGCACGCCAAGAAATTTTAAGTCTGATGGATCTGCAAGCTCGAGCAATCTTAAAAAGCATGTTCTACTAGAAAATATCGGTTCTCAATGATTGGTCCATACTTTCCAAACAGAAACACGATAGGCAAAAACTTTTACTAAACATCATCTTTTGCGATCAATTGCCTTGTAACATGCCAAGCTCATTCTTTCATCATTATGATCTGGCATTCCAAATGCCCATCGGCCTCAAATATATGTTATTCTGTATACATTTTCAAAATCACCAGCCCAGCCATCATACAAAAATCGGCACTTGGGGTAGGGATTTCAGATGTATATATGGATTAATGACGACTTCATGTACGTTGTGTGGTTCCATTACACTAATCATTGAATGCTCCAATATATAACACCCAAATGCATTACATTTCAAGTTACAACCATCCGTCTTTAATTATGTTTTTTACATTTTGTTAGTGGACAATGAAGGTGTGTCATTCATATACAACATTATCAGCAGAACTTAATGACTGATATCTTAGATGTCTCTTTGTTCTTGCAGGCTTTTGCTTGTTAACAAGATTGGTTTCTAATAAAAATGATCAAAATAAAGAAGGGAACTCACGAAAGAGATTCATTAAAGAGACGGTTTGGACAGCAACAAGTGTGGTGCTTCAGTTAACACAAATGATGAAATTCTGAACAAGAATAACAAGACTACGTCACAGATGTAATGGTCTTTCAAGAGAACTAAACTTTGGTACTAAGCTAATAACAGGAACCTCTCATCGGTCATGAACTTCCATGTATGTATAGATCAGAGCTGCAATGAGTCGCAAACAAACCAAATAACTTCTTGTATCCTTACTACATACAGCTGAAAGACTGCCCATACTTACATAAAAAACTAGAGAATTGATCAAGGTTGATAAGAACTTCACCAGAACTTGAGCCCTGATTTTGCTTATACAGATCAAGGACGGCAACTTTTTTCTTTTGGAGCTATTCCATAACATGTTCCTTATAATCCCATCTCAATTGCACTTGAAAACCGCAAAGAAAACAACTAAAGATACACGGCAGTGAAAAAAGAATGATCATAGAAGAATAATAGAGATCTTGAAGAAGACACGTGAGAAAATCCAAAAGTTCACAAGGAAAAAACAAAAGAAAAAGAAAAAGCATGGATGGTCCCCAGTTCAATTGATGAATCCCTCAGATCTCATAGCTTTAAAATATTCATTGCCAGCTAAAAGAATGGTTATCCATAATGAGCAATATCACATGCATGAGACAAGAAGAAGGTGAAAGTGGGAGCATATGTGATGGTACTGGTGGTGTTGGTATTGGTGAATATAACGAAGAGTGATGGAGATGGGGATGATAGCATGCATCGTTGCTCAAAAGGGACAACCGTGTAGCAGCTCCAAAAACAGAGTTTTCCATCACTGGGCATCATATCGCACAGTAACTGGAATTCTTAAAAAAATAAGGCAATTGCTAAATACACCTCATGTACATGAGATGCATTGCATTCAGTGCAAATTTTCTTATTTTGGGAAGAAAGAGAGGATAGTTAGAACCTATGGTGGAACATACTTTTTTGGGCAAAATAAACTGCCTGCACCTCAATGTACATGGTGTGAAGCATTTCTCAAAAATAAATAAACACACCAAGCTACCGTATAGAAAGCAGAGGAATGTGCAAGGTACTCGGGCCTCTACCTGGTGCCTGGCCAGCACATTGGCAGTTAGCATTTTTTTCCTGTGTGGGGGGTGGGGTTTGGTTTTTTTTTTTTCTTTTTTTCTTTTTCTTTTTTTTTTTTTTTTTTTTTTTTGGGGGGGGGGGGGGGGGGGGGGGGATAGAAGAGAAAAACTGTATCCGTTAGACACAGTTGTTGTTGACCACGTCCAACAGCCCTAAACCGACACACCCACAACTCCCAAACCCACAAAAACAAGAAGCCCTTTTTGTTAGAAAACTAATGTTTCTCAAACAATATACCATTGTCACTGCTGGAAATAATACAATTGATTTCACTACAAGACTGCTCGAATCTATCATAGATAGTAATGGCCGTAGTGCACACATTGATCTTAAGATCATGATGCACCCTTTCGTATCAAAAAATGTGTCTGCTCGTTATGAAGAAAATAAAGGCACTCCTGAAAAAGTATATTTGCAATCTAGCAAAATCGGTAGCTTGCCGATGACAATAAGGTATCTGATAAGGTAACAGATGCTACGATAAACCAATGCTTGCCTGCCAGCCTTTGAACATGAACAGTAATTCTGTACCGATACCATACAAATAAATACATGTGCAAATATGTACTTAAATCATAAATTAGAAAATGAAGTGACATGTTATTAAACAGTTCATGTTCACATGAACAATAATGACTCCCTGATGATCTAAATTTGCAACTAATGAGCACTCTAAACTAAAATAACTAATCAAATTGTTACTTTTTTGCATTTCCTGATTTCATCACAATGCCCTCAGATCTCATAGCTTTATATATTCATCGACAGCTCGCAATGGTTATTCTGATGAGCAAACTAACATGCACAGGAAGAAGACGACGACGACGACGACGATGACGAGCGAGGGGGCGAGGGGAGAGGAGAGGAGAGGAGAGGAGAGGAGAGGAGAGGAGAGAGAGAGAGAGAGAGAGAGAGAGAAAGAGAGACTGTGTGTGTGTGTGTGATGAAAGCATACAGAAAGCTCAAAAGAATAACCATGTTGCCGCTCCAAAATTGAGTTTTCCATCATTGGGCATCATACATGACAATAATCAGATGAGACACACGATATGTCCTTGATGACCAAAGCTTCTGACAAGGCCACACCATTAAAAAATCCAGACCAATTGACATGGCTGTATATTCTAAACATGTACTGTTGGCACGCAACATGAATGAAATTAATGAATCACATTCTTAACCGTAAATTATAATTGCTATACAACATGTTTAGGAAATATATTCCAGATGCACCATAATTCCCTGCATAAAACGACAAATTTCTACAATCACAATGCACATAAGCAAAACAACTAATAGTGATTCTTGATGATTTAATATAAGAATTTATACATGCACATGAAGGCCATCAAAATTGGTGGTACAAGGCATTCACCATGAGAGCTTAATGGGCATGAGCTGCTACGCAGAAACTTGTTGTTTTAATTTTTTTTAAAAAAATATGTTTGGTATTGTTGTACACATTCTAAAATCTCAAAACCCTAAACATTGGGTGAACCCTAGTGGATATGACTCTTGATTGACTCAAAAAATACTGTTGCTCTAAAAACACTGAATTTGTAATGATTGGATTGACGGGCAAATATATAGGGATTAACCTGATTTTTGATGTTGATAATTCATGATATATAGACCACTCTTAAAAGATTTAAAAAACAAAAATATGATGTATATGTGCTGCAGTACATGAATTATTACTGTACGGTCCACACATATACATTATTTTATCATAATAATACAAATGCAACGAAAAATCAAAGGTATCGGAAATTTTCATTTCATCGTCATACATGGTCTTGGATATCAAGCACACAAGCGGCCACATGCACTTCAACACAATAATATCAAATGATGATCCCAATCCACCAAAATATCAAATAAAAATGTTAAAAGGTGCATGATGCAAGTATCTATTTTTTGCCGTTTTAAATCACAATAAGAAAATTGCAAAAGACAAACAAAACTATAATGGTTTATTTAAACATTTATAGATGAAAACTTATATGATCATATCAAATAATCTTAAGACGTTAAACCTCCTGCATAAATTGATTCGACAATTTTAAAATCACATCACCTTCGTTGCATTTATAGTCGAGAGATGGCCAACAAGTTGGCATGGCATATTGGTCAATGGAAATATTACCACCCTTTCTGTCAACCTTGCCTTTCACCCTGTGTGTTATTATGATATATTCCAAGTGATATTTTACTTAAAACTAATGATGCAACTACATACCTTAAAGGATAACAAAACAACAGACACAAAAGTTTAGTCTATGATAGTCCAATTACTACCTGAAAAGAAACGGTCAACTTGGGATACTCCAAGTCTCGTAAATTGTCTATTTCAACTGATTTTTTTTTTCTTAAATCTAATAATGCAAATGCAGAAGTTCAAGGATAGTCACAATGTTTAACCAGAGATATTCCAAGAACCAATAGAGAAGAAGACCTTTTTGTTAGAAAACTATTGTTTCTCGAAGAAAACAGTACATGCATGGTCGGCCAATTAAAATATGCTACAAGGTCCAAAGGAGTTAAATTACTGAGATATAAAATATGGTGGTTAAATTACATTAAATCTCAAATAATACTATTGTCACTTCTGGAAACAATACAATTGAATTCACTACAAAACTGCTCAAATCTATCGTAGATGGTAAAGGCTGCGGTGCACACATTGGTCTTAAGATCATGATGCATCCTTTCGTATCAAAAAATGTGTCTGCTCGTTATGAATAAAATAAAGGCACTCTTGAAAAAAGTACATTTGCAATCATACAAAATTGGTCGCCTGCCGATGACAATAAGGTAACAGATACTACGATAAACCAAGGCTTGCCTGCCAGCCTTTGAACATGAACAGTAATTCTGTACCGATACCATACAAATAAATACATGTGCAAATATGTGCTTAAATCATAAATTAGAAAATGAAGTGACATGTTATTAAACAGTTCATGTTCACATGAACAATAATGACTCCCTAATGATCTAAATTTGCAACTAATGAGCACTCTAAACTAAAATAACTAATCAAATTGTTACTTTTTTGCATTTCCTGATTTCATTACAATGCCCTCAGATCTCATAGCTTTATATATTCATCGACAGCTCGCAATGGTTATTCTGATGAGCAAACTAACATGCACAGGAAGACGACGACGACGAGGAGGGAGGGGGCAAGGGGAGAGGAGGGGAGAGGAGAGGAGAGGAGAGAGAGAGAGAGAGAGAGAGAGAGAGAGAGAGAGAGAGAGAGAGAGAGAGAGAGAGAGAGACTGTGTGTGTGTGTGATGAAAGCATACAGAAAGCTCAAAAGAATAACCATGTTGCCGCTCCAAAATTGAGTTTTCCATCATTGGGCATCATACATGACAATAATCAGATGAGACACACGATATGTCCTTGATGACCAAAGCTTCTGACAAGGCCACACCATTAAAAAAACCCAGACCAATTGACATGGATGTATGTTCTAAACATGTACTGTTGGCACGCAACATGAATGAAATTAAAGAATAACCATGTTGCCGCTCCAAAATTGAGTTTTCCATCATTGGGCATCATACATGACAATAATCAGATGAGACACACGATATGTCCTTGATGACCAAAGCTTCTGACAAGGCCACACCATTAAAAAAACCCAGACCAATTGACATGGCTGTATGTTCTAAACATGTACTGTTGGCACGCAACATGAATGAAATTAATGAATCACATTCTTAACCGTAAATTATAATTGCTATACAACATGTTTAGGAAATATATTCCAGATGCACCATAATTCCCTGCATAAAACGACAAATTTCTACAATCACAATGCACATAAGCAAAACAACTAATAGTGATTCTTGATGATTTAATATAAGAATTTATACATGCACATGAAGGCCATCAAAATTGGTGGTATAAGGCAAAAACCATAAGAGCTTAATGGGCATGAGCTGCTACGCAGAAACTTGTTGTTTTAATTTTTTTTTAAAATATGTTTGGAATTGTTGTACACATTCTAAAACCTCAAAACCCTAAACATTGGGTGAACCCTAGGGGATTTGACTCTTGATTGACTCAAAAAATACTGTTGCTCTAAAAACATTGAATTTGTAATGATTGGATTGACGGGCAAATATATAGGGATTAACCTGATTTTTGGTATGTTGATAATTCATGATATATAGACCACTCTTAAAAGATTTAAAAAACAAAAATATGATGTATATGTGCTGCAGCACATGAATTATTACTGTACGTTCCACACATATACATTATTTTATCATAGTAATACAAATGCAACGAAAAATCAAAGGTATCGGAAATTTTCATTTCATCGTCATACATGATCTTGGATATCAAGCACACAAGCGGCCACATGCACTTCAACACAATAATATCAAATGATGATCCCAATCCACCAAAATATCAAATAAAAATGTTAAAAGGTACATGATGCAAGTATCTGTTTTTTGCCGTTTTAAATCACAATAAGAAAATTGCAAAAGACAAACAAAACTATAATGGTTTATTTAAACATTTATAGATGAAAACTTATATGATCATATCAAATAATCTTAAGACGTTAAACCTACTGCATAAATTGATTCGACAATTTTAAAATCACATCACCTTCATTGCATTTATAGTCGAGAGATGGCCAACAAGTTGGCATGGCATATTGGTCAATGAAATATTACCACCCTTTCTGTCAACCTTGCCTTTCACCCTGTGTGTTATTATGATATATTCCAAGTGATATTTTACTTAAAACTAATGATGCAACTACATACCTTAAAGGATAACAAAACAACAGACACAAAAGTGTAGTCTATGATAGTCCAATTACTACCTGAAAAGAAACGGTCAACTTGGGATACTCCAAGTCTCGTAAATTGTCTATTTCAACTGATTTTTTTACTTAAATCTAATAATGCAAATGCAGAAGTTCAAGGATAGTCACAATGTTTAACCAGAGATATTCCAATAACCAATAGAGGAGAAGCCCTTTTTGTTAGAAAACTATTGTTTCTCGAACAAAACAGTACATGCATGGTCGGCCAATTAAAATATGCTACAAGGTCCAAAGTAGTTAAATTACTGAGATATAAATTATGGTGGTTAAATTGCATTAAATCTCAAATAATACTATTGTCACTTCTGGAAACAATACAATTGAATTCACTACAAAACTGCTCAAATCTATCGTAGATAGTAAAGGCTGCAGTGCACACATTGGTCTTAAGATCATGATGCATCCTTTCGTATCAAAAAATGTGTCTGCTCGTTATGAATAAAATAAAGGCACTGTTGAAAAAAGTACATTTGCAATCTAACAAAATTGGTCGCCTGGATAAACCAAGGCTTGCCTGCCAGGCTTTGAACATGAACAGTAATTCTGTACCGATACCATACAAATAAATACAAGTGCAAATATGTACTTAAATCATAAATTAGAAAATGAAGTGACATGTTATTAAACAGTTCATGTTCACATGAACAATAATGACTCCCTAATGATCTAAATTTGCAACTTATGAGCACTCTAAACTAAAATAACTAATCAAATTGTTACTTTTTTGCATTTCCTGATTTCATCACAATGCCCTCAGATCTCATAGCTTTATATATTCATCGACAGCTCGCAATGGTTATTCTGATGAGCAAACTAACATGCACAGGAAGACGACGTCGATGACGAGCGAGGGGAGGGGAGAGGACAGGAGAGAGAGAGAGAGAGAGAGAGAGAGAGAGAGAGAGAGAGAGAGAGAGAGAGAGACTGTGTGTGTGTGATGAAAGCATACAGAAAGCTCAAAAGAATAACCATGTTGCCGCTCCAAAATTGAGTTTTCCATCATTGGGCATCATACATGACAATAATCAGATGAGACACACAATATGTCCTTGATGACCAAAGCTTCTGACAAGGCCACACCATTAAAAAATCCAGACCAATTGACATGGCTGTATATTCTAAACATGTACTGTTGGCACGCAACATGAATGAAATTAATGAATCACATTCTTAACCGTAAATTATAATTGCTATACAACATGTTTAGGAAATATATTCCAGATGCACCATAATTCCCTGCGTAAAACGACAAATTTCTACAATCACAATGCACATAAGTAAAACAACTAATAGTGATTCTTGATGATTTAATATAAGAATTTATACATGCACATGAAGGCCATCAAAATTGGTGGTACAAGGCATTCACCATAAGAGCTTAATGGGCATGAGCTGCTACGCAGAAACTTGTTGTTTTAATTTTTTTTAAAAAAATATGTTTGGTATTGTTGTACACATTCTAAAATCTCAAAACCCTAAACATTGGGTGAACCCTAGTGGATATGACTCTTGATTGACTAAAAAAATACTGTTGCTCTAAAAACACTGAATTTGTAATGATTGGATTGACGGGCAAATATATAGGGATTAACCTGATTTTTGATGTTGATAATTCATGATAAATAGACCACTCTTAAAAGATTTAAAAAACAAAAATATGATGTATATGTGCTGCAGTACATGAATTATTACTGTACGGTCCACACATACATTATTTTATCATAATAATACAAATGCAACGAAAAATCAAAGGTATCGGAAATTTTCATTTCATCGTCATACATGGCCTTGGATATCAAGCACACAAGCGGCCACATGCACTTCAACACAATAATATCAAATGATGATCCCAATCCACCAAAATATCAAATAAAAATGTTAAAAGGTGCATGATGCAAGTATTTATTTTTTGCCGTTTTAAATCACAATAAGGAAATTGCAAAAGACAAACAAAACTATAATGGTTTATTTAAACATTTATAGATGAAAACTTATATGATCATATCAAATAATCTTAAGACGTTAAACCTCCTGCATAAATTGATTCGACAATTTTAAAATCACATCACCTTCGTTGCATTTATAGTCGAGAGATGGCCAACAAGTTGGCATGGCATATTGGTCAATGGAAATATTACCACCCTTTCTGTCAACCTTGCCTTTCACCCTGTGTATTATTATGATATATTCCAAGTGATATTTTACTTAAAACTAATGATGCAACTACATACCTTAAAGGATAACAAAACAACAGACACAAAAGTGTAGTCTATGATAGTCCAATTACTACCTGAAAAGAAACGGTCAACTTGGGATACTCCAAGTCTCGTAAATTGTCAATTTCAACTGATTTTTTTTCTTAAATCTAATAATGCAAATGCAGAAGTTCAAGGATAGTCACAATGTTTAACCAGAGATATTCCAAGAACCAATAGAGAAGAAGCCCTTTTTGTAAGAAAACTATTGTTTCTCGAAGAAAACAGTACATGCATGGTCGGCCAATTAAAATATGCTACAAGGTCCAAAGTAGCTAAATTACTGAGATATAAAATATGGTGGTTAAATTACATTAAATCTCAAATAATACTATTGTCACTTCTGGAAACAATACAATTGAATTCACTACAAAACTGCTCAAATCTATCGTAGATGGTAAAGGCTGCGGTGCACACATTGGTCTTAAGATCATGATGCATCCTTTCGTATCAAAAAATGTGTCTGCTCGTTATGAATAAAATAAAGGTACTCTTGAAAAAAGTACATTTGCAATCATACAAAATTGGTCGCCTGCCGATGACAATAAGGTAACAGATACTACGATAAACCAAGGCTTGCCTGCCAGCCTTTGAACATGAACAGTAATTCAGTACCGATACCATACAAATAAATACATGTGCAAATATGTACTTAAATCATAAATTAGAAAATGAAGTGACATGTTATTAAACAGTTCATGTTCACATGAACAATAATGACTCCCTAATGATCTAAATTTGCAACTAATGAGCACTCTAAACTAAAATAACTAATCAAATTGTTACTTTTTTGCATTTCCTGATTTCATCACAATGCCCTCAGATCTCATAGCTTTATATATTCATCGACAGCTCGCAATGGTTATTCTGATGAGCAAACTAACATGCACAGGAAGACGACGACGACGACCAGGGAGGGGGCAAGGGGAGAGGAGAGGAGAGGAGAGAGAGAGAGAGAGAGACTGTGTGTGTGTGATGAAAGCATACAGAAAGCTCAAAAGAATAACCATGTTGCCGCTCCAAAATTGAGTTTTCCATCATTGGGCATCATACATGACAATAATCAGATGAGACACACGATATGTCCTTGATGACCAAAGCTTCTGACAAGGCCACACCATTAAAAAAACCCAGACCAATTGACATGGCTGTATGTTCTAAACATGTACTGTTGGCACGCAACATGAATGAAATTAATGAATCACATTCTTAACCGTAAATTATAATTGCTATACAACATGTTTAGGAAATATATTCCAGATGCACCATAATTCCCTGCATAAAACGACAAATTTCTACAATCACAATGCACATAAGCAAAACAACTAATAGTGATTCTTGATGATTTAATATAAGAATTTATACATGCACATGAAGGACATCAAAATTGGTGGTATAAGGCATTCACCATAAGAGCTTAATGGGCATGAGCTGCTACGCAGAAACTTGTTGTTTTATTTTTTTAAAAAAAATATGTTTGGAATTGTTGTACACATTCTAAAACCTCAAAACCCTAAACATTGGGTGAACCCTAGGGGATTTGACTCTTGATTGACTCAAAAAATACTGTTGCTCTAAAAACATTGAATTTGTAATGATTGGATTGACGGGCAAATATATAGGGATTAACCTGATTTTTGGTATGTTGATAATTCATGATATATAGACCACTCTTAAAAGATTTAAAAAACAAAAATATGATGTATATGTGCTGCAGCACATGAATTATTACTGTACGTTCCACACATATACATTATTTTATCATAGTAATACAAATGCAACGAAAAATCAAAGGTATCGGAAATTTTCATTTCATCGTCATACATGATCTTGGATATCAAGCACACAAGCGGCCACATGCACTTCAACACAATAATATCAAATGATGATCCCAATCCACCAAAATATCAAATAAAAATGTTAAAAGGTACATGATGCAAGTATCTATTTTTTGCCGTTTTAAATCACAATAAGAAAATTGCAAAAGACAAACAAAACTATAATGGTTTATTTAAACATTTATAGATGAAAACTTATATGATCATATCAAATAATCTTAAGACGTTAAACCTACTGCATAAATTGATTCGACAATTTTAAAATCACATCACCTTCGTTGCATTTATAGTCGAGAGATGGCCAACAAGTTGGCATGGCATATTGGTCAATGGAAATATTACCACCCTTTCTGTCAACCTTGCCTTTCACCCTGTGTATTATTATGATATATTCCAAGTGATATTTTACTTAAAACTAATGATGCAACTACATACCTTAAAGGATAACAAAACAACAGACACAAAAGTGTAGTCTATGATAGTCCAATTACTACCTGAAAAGAAACGGTCAACTTGGGATACTCCAAGTCTCGTAAATTGTCTATTTCAACTGATTTTTTTATTTAAATCTAATAATGCAAATGCAGAAGTTCAAGGATAGTCACAATGTTTAACCAGAGATATTCCAAGAACCAATAGAGGAGAAGCCCTTTTTGTTAGAAAACTATTGTTTCTCGAACAAAACAGTACATGCATGGTCGGCCAATTAAAATATGCTACAAGGTCCAAAGTAGTTAAATTACTGAGATATAAATTATGGTGGTTAAATTGCATTAAATCTCAAATAATACTATTGTCACTTCTGGAAACAATACAATTGAATTCACTACAAAACTGCTCAAATCTATCGTAGATGGTAAAGGCTGCAGTGCACACATTGGTCTTAAGATCATGATGCATCCTTTCGTATCAAAAAATGTGTCTGCTCGTTATGAATAAAATAAAGGCACTCTTGAAAAAAGTACATTTGCAATCTAACAAAATTGGTCGCCTGCCGATGACAATAAGGTAACAGATACTACGATAAACCAAGGCTTGCCTGCCAGGCTTTGAACATGAACAGTAATTCTGTACCGATACCATACAAATAAATACATGTGCACATATGTACTTAAATCATTAATTAGAAAATGAGGTGACATGTTATTAAACAATTATTGTTCACATGAACAATAATGACTCCCTAATGATCTAAATTTGCAACTAATGAGCACACTAAACTAAAACAACTAATCAAAGTGTCACTTTTTTGCATTTCCTAATTTCATCACAATGCCCTCAGATCTCATAGCTTTATATATTCATCGACAGCTCGCAATGGTTATTCTGATGAGCATACTAACATGCACAGGAAGACGACGATGATGACGATGGGGGGAGAGAGAGAGAGAGAGAGAGAGAGAGAGAGAGAGAGAGAGAGAGAGACTGTGTGTGTGTGATGAAAGCATGCAGAAAGCTCAAAAGAATAACCATGTTGCCGCTCCAAAATTGAGTTTTCCATCATTGGGCATCATACATGACAATAATCAGATGAGACACAAGATATGTCCTTACTGACCAAAGCTTATGACAAGGCCACACCATTAAAAAAACCCAGACCAATTGACAAGGCTGTATATTCTAAACATGTACTATTGGCACGTAACATAAATCACATTCTTAACCATATATTATAATTGATATACAACATGTTTAGGAAGTATATTGCAGATGCACCATAATTCCCTGCGTAAAACTGCAAATTTCTACAATCACAATGCACCTAAGCAAAACAACTAAAGTGATTCTTGATGATTTAATATAAGAATTTATACATGCCCATGAATGCCATCAAAATTGGTGGTACAAGGCATTCATTATAAGAGCTTAACGGGGATAAGCTGCTACGTAGAAACTTATTGTTTTAATTTTTTAAAAAAATATGTTTGGTATTGTTGTGCACATTCTATAATCTCAAAACCCTAAACATTGGTGAACCCTAGGGGATTTGACTCTTGATTGACTCGAAAAATACTGTTGTTCTAAAAACACTGAATTCGTAAGGATTGGATTGACGGGCAAATATATAGGTTAAAGGATTGGATTGACGGGCAAATATATAGGGATTAACCTGATTTTTGGTATGTTGATAATTCATGATATATAGATCACTCTTAAAAAAATTTTAAAAACAATAATATGATTGTATATGTGCTGCAGCACATGAATTTTTACTGTACGGTCAACAGACATACATTATTTTATCATAATAATACAAATGCGACGAAAAAACAAAGGTATCTGAAATTTTCACTTCATTGTCATACATGGTCTTGGATATCAAGCACACAAGCGGCCACAAGCACTTCAACACAATAATATCAAATGATGATCCCAATCCACCAAAATATCAAATAAAAATGTTAAAAGGTGCATGATGCGAGTATCTATTTTTTGCAGTTTTTTAAATCACAATACAAAAATTGCAAAAGACAAACAAAACTATAATGGTTTATTTAAACATTTATAGATGAAACGTTAAATGAACATATCAAAAAATCTTAAGACGTTAAACCTACTACATAAATTGATTCGACAATTTTAAAATCACATCACCTTGGTTGCATTTATAGTCGAGAGATGGCCAACAAATTGGCATGGCATATTGGTCAATCGAAATATTACGACCCTTTCTGTCAACCTTGTCTTTCACCATGTGTGTTATTATGATATGATTAAAAGACCATAACGCCCAAAAAAACTTGTCCGATTTCCTTCTGACCTAATGATCTGAATTTGCAACTAATGAGCACTCTAAACTAAAATAACTAATCAAAGTGTTACTTGTTGCATTTCCTGATTTCATCATAATGCCCTCAGATCTCATAGCTTTATATATTCATTGACAGCCCGCAATAGTTATTCTGATGAGCATACTAACATGCACAGGAAGACGACGATGATGACGATGGGTGGGGGGAGGGATGGAGGGAGGGAGGGAGGGTGGGGGGAGGGATGGAGGGAGGGAGGGAGAGAGAGAGATTTTGTGTGTGTGTGTGATGAAAGCATGCAGAAAGCTCAAAAGAATAACCATGTTGCCGCTCCAAAATTGAGTTTTACATCATTGGGCAACATACATGACAATCATCAGATGAGACACAAGATATGTCCTTAATGACCAAAGCTTCTGACAAGGACACACCATTAAAAAACCCAGACCAATTGACATGGCCGAATAATATAAACATGTAATATTGGCATGCAACATAAATGAAATTAATGAATCACATTCTTAACCGTATATTATAATTTCTATACAACATGTTCAGGAAGTATATTCCAAATGCACCATAATTCCATGTGTAAAACTACAAATTTCTACAATTACAATGCACATAAGCAAAACAACTAATAGTGATTCTTGGTGATTAAATATAAGAATTTATACATGCCCGTGAATGCCATCAAAATTGGTGGTACAAGGCATTCATCATAAGAGCTTAATGGGAATGAGCTGCTATGCAGAAACTTGTTTTTTTTAATTTTTTTTAAATATGTTTGGTATTGTTGTACACATTCTAAAACCTCAAAAACATTGGGTGAAACCTAGGGGATTTGACTCTTGATTGACTCTGAAAATACTGTTGTTCTAAAAACACTGAATTTGTAATGATCGGATTGATGGGCAAATACAAAGGGATTAACCTGATTTTTGGTATTTTGATAATTTATGATATATAGATCACCCCCAAAAAGTTTTAAAAAACAAAAAAAAAGACATATGTGCTGCAGTGCATGAATTTTTACTGTACGTCAACACACATACATTATTTTGTCATAATAATACAAACGCAAAGAAAAATCAAAGGTATCAGACTTTTTCATTTCATCGTCATACATGATCTTGGATATCAAGCACACAAGCGACCACAAGCACTTGAACACAATAATACCCCCCAACAAAAAAAAGGTTAACATCAACAAAACAATTGAATGAAACAGGAAATGAAACCCACTACAATCTATTGCACATAATTGTTTTTTTTGGGTGGGGGTGACCTTCATCAGAAAGTAAAAGAACAATATGCTAAATGACATAAAGCACATTCTATAAAGAAAGAAGCTGTGAATCAATTTATAATCTTGCAAACATGTAGCCCTCAGATCTCATGGTTTCATACATTCATTGGCAGACCATATGAATGGCTTTTCCAAGTGAGCTTTCTCACGTGCATAGAACAAAATGGGTATGTTGCAGATGTTGTTGTTGTTGTTGTTGTTGTTGTTGTTGTTGAAGATTTTAGTAGAGGATGAGGGGCAGTTTGGCAAGAGGAATCAACAAAGAAAAAGCGAGTGATCGTTGCCCAAAAGGAAACACCACGCAGCCGATCCACTAATTAAGATTTTCCATCATCGGGCGTCAATTTATTTTGATTCAAAAATAGGTTTAAGAAGAGCAAATTCCTAAATAAACTCCAGTACAGTGAGAACATATCAAAGTTTTCCCAGTTGAATCTTCTACATCCAAAACCAAAACCCTAGATCTAATTGAACTCAGCATCCCAAAACAATAAAGATCGTACCAGATATAAAACAAAATCAGAAACTAAAATTTAAAAAACAAAGGGAAATGGAAAGGTAAAGAAATCGCAAACCCTAACCAGCGATTGCGGCGATCAGGGAACTTGGAGAGCGAGCGACGTCAGTGGGATGGGGCTCATTTATATGGGTGACCAGGGGATTCTAGCTCGTGCTTAGCACGTGCTGTCAAATGGTAGAAATTTTCCTCTCCTTAAATTTTAGGGAGTTACTTTGCAAACATACCATTTTGTCGTGTATGTCAAGCTTAATTTTTTACATTGTCCAAATAAATTTGAAAATTGTTGCGAGTGGGAGTAACTAGTTAATGGTCTAAGCCATATACATACTTATATTTATTCATATAGTGATTACATCCTTTAGACCCCAAGGAACACCCACTACTACGTGGGTGTAATGGTGAATAGTTAGTGGGTGGAGACCAATGATCTCCCTCATTCATAACACTCTCATCATCCATCCATTCTTAGCATATGAATTCTTCAGGATCCAATACGCTAATGAGATGGATACTGCTGAATCCAGAGTTACCGTGTTTACTTCGTTAAAACCTTAGCTGTGAAAAACCCAGTGGGAAAACCCAGCAGTTTAAGGAAAAAGAGTACAGTACACAAGTGTTAAGGCCAAAATTGACCGAGACAGTTGTCAAGCTGACGTAGATTCGAGATGCTGAGTCGAAGCCTCGTCAGCAGTTGGAGTGGGGCCCTTGGTTGGGGACAACCAGGGTCGAGTGATAGTAGTTGGAGATGATGCGACCTATGATCGACCTTCGAGCGATGATTACGTCGATCGTTCAAGGTTGGGAAGCTCGACGTCGACCTTCGGCGTTGGACGATGAGCGTCGATCTGCACCACAGGGACTCGTTAGGGGGGTCGGATCTGGGTTCGGACCCAAATCCCCTCAGATTCTTAAGTTAGTATGGAACTTTAGAAAGAGAGAGAGCTTGGTGCAGCTGAGAACGACCCCACGGAGGTTCGTCTCTAGACTAGCGGCGCAAGCTCGAGTATAAGAAAGCTAAGCTGAGAAGATAGAGCTCTATGTCTTAGACCTCGTACCTTGGAAATGGGACACTTTCACCTATTTATAGACGTTCAGGGTCCCTTTTGGAAACGTTGGGGAGATAACGGCCATCCATAATGGGGACACGGTCTTCCCCCATTAATAGAATAAATGTTGCACGTCCCCGAGATTACCGAGCCCGCCTTTAATCCCATGTTCGAGTGAGGCGGACCCAATGGTCGATTGGCCATTTGGGTTTTGACTGAGTCGCCATTGGGCTTCTTTGGTGGGCCTGGTGGGCCTTAGTCATATATCAACCAAGTTGTCTCGAATGCCGGCCCAATGACTCAACAATGGCCCCCGTCACATGACCTTGAAGGATCCATCCGCTGAATTCAAGCGACATTACATCGCATTTAATGGGGCTCGGTAGTCGAGAAAATAGCACTTGAGTTCTAGGTGCCAAAATGCCCGGATTCAGATGATTTGTCGACTCGAAATCCAATACATTCTGGGTTCTTGGATCCATGACGCGTGTTCCATCATGCGGTTGTTGCCTCACCCATATATGACGGTTCCAGCGATGGAGTTCGGGAGTACCGTCTTCATTCTCTCGATTCAGATTTTCCTTCTCTCGAAAGCAATGGCTTCATCCTTGACGAGCGTTTATATTCTATATATTCACGCACGTCCTCTTTGTGATTTTCCGTTGATTTCCATCGTTTCATACCCGTTCTTTCGTGTTTTTTGTATCTTTTCACTTTCTTCATGTTTTTGTGTGAATGTAGGAGATTTCCAGCGTTGGGGACGTAAAAAGAAGATATAATGAGTCCCCAGAGCAACTGAAGGAGTCACGCGCGATCCAGAGGGCCAAACGACGAATAAATCCATATTTCAGCCCTCAACCGATCGGGTGGACACAGCCACCCGATCGGTTGATGCACGCGTATCCTACCCGGACGACAACTAAAGAAGAGTAGCAGCTCACCCGACCGGTTCCGCGATCGGGTGAACCGACGAAACTCTCTGTCTGATGTGCTGAATTCCAACCGATCGGGTGACATCTCACCCGATCGGTTCATCTGTAGCCGATTCTCCCAAAAGACGACCCGGAGAGCTCAACCGACGACCCGCTCTCTCCAACCGCTCGGGCAATGCGCCCGGTTGAAGATCTTCAAAGCTCTCACCCGATCGGTTGACTCATCAACCGATCGGATGGCGATTTTTCTGCGGGTTTGGACCCGAACCATTAGGGTTTCAAAGTGGGGCTATAAATACACGAGGTTGGCCGACTGAAAGGGGATCTTCTTCAGTTTTTAGGGCTTTTGCCCCTTTCTCTTGTGAGGCTTAGGTTAGTTTAGATTAGGTCTTTTGATCAATAAATCTTGTATTGGATTGAAGAGTCAAACTCAAGATAAGTATTTCTTCCTCTTATTTTCCGTTGTTTTGTATTGTTTTCATTTTGCTCAATGGTGAATGTGTGTTTGTCATTTTTATTGCTTTCTTTTATGTTCTTCACCATTGAGTAGCTCTTGATGAACCCTAATACGGGTTAGGGTAGGATTGATGCTTGGAAAACTATGTTTGACTTGATTGCATGGCATGTGTTTGATGAATTGTGTTAATAGGGGATTTCTAGCAATCTAGGTCCAATTCGTACGGCAACACACTAGTTGTGTTGGGGATTGGGTTCCGGTATCTTGTCCAGTCAAGATCTGCCTTGATGTTTTGCTAGAAATCACATTCGACCTATTTGGCCATTAGGGTTACGCGGGGGTGTTTCATTGTCATTGGCGGGAAAAAGACCGCCTCTGACCGTCGGGCCAAGGGGGAATAAACTTGGCGGTTGACTCCCTAGCCATAGCTCACGCCCCTAGCGTAGACATCGAGTCCTCGCGCGTGGGAACGGCTTGGACGCAATGTTGGGAGTTATCATTGTGGCCTTAATGCTCCCGGTTGCAGAAGGTGTTAATGGACATGGGAATGCCCACCGTCCGGAACCGGGTAGGCCTATCGTACTAGGCACCGACCGGAATGTCGGGCCATGGACGCTAGGTACCACCTTTTGGGGCAATGTCTCACCATGGGTCAAGTCAAATGCCAAGTGTCATGACTGATCTAGCCTGTGTTAGCGGGGATTCATTTTGTGTCTTTTATTTATTTCTTTTATTTCTACACTTCCACCCATATTATCCGCGTAGCTAGCACACAACCTAGGCGAGGCTAGTAGCCACTCAAGCCATCCACCTCCCTGAGTTCGATAAACACACACCCTACACTAACCGTGCACTTGCGGTAAAACGACACCGCGCCCAAACCGTAAACGGGGCGCTGGTCAAGTTTTTGGCGCCGTTGACGGGGAGGCGTTCGGTTTGATATTAGCTTAGCTTGGGTCCGTTAGACTACGCATAAAAAAACAAATACAATAGCCGAGAAATTTTTCCCCCACCATTATATTATCTTTTTGTTATTCTCTTGTACTATTGACGCTCCTCTCTAGTTCTCTTATTTTTGTTGTCCAGGTATCTTTGGTGTAACCATGTGGAGATCAAATTTTGATGCTCGGATGGGAGGATACGATCCTTATTCAGTTGTGGTTTGTGAGACTTGTGGGATGACGGGGCACATGTATTATGATTGCCCATTTACGCTTGAGAGCCTCCCCCTACACCAAAGCCAAACATTTTCCCACAACCATTGCCCAAACACCTCCCATCCATTTCCTCAACCTTATATCCCTCCACCAACACAAGAAGAATCAAGCCTCGTGTCTCTCCTTGAAAGTGTCATGTTTAACCAAAGCCAATTCTTACAAAACTTGATGGCACCAATCACCGAGCCTACACCAAGGAGAGGGGACGAAGGAGATGATATACACACTTTCATGGTTGAGACCACCATGCCTTCGGCCACCACAGACACATCTCATGCCGACACCCCATTTTTCCATCACTACCACTTGGATGACGAAGCATTTTTAGATGATGATAGTGAGGATGGGGAGACTTCTCTAGGATCTGTGGGAGAGACTTTTTGTCTTGATTTGGATACCCCGCATGAGTCCTACGAGAGCAACGAGGAGACTACAGAGCTTATTCATACCGTCGAGGAGGACGTGCATGAGGGCTTGGATACGATCGTCCACTTCATGGAGCCCGAGCCACATCTACCTCTACCGTCACGCTCCACTTCTTCTGCGGCTGAGCATCTACTTGAGCATATCGCCCCAATTCAGGGAGATTTTCATACTCACTCTCACTCCACTTTTGAGTCTCGCTTTTCACTTCCTATTTCTTTAGACTCATGTATATTTGACACACCATATCTCTCGCAGGACACAGGATCTACTTCCCTTGAGGTATGCCGCGGTGTGTCACCACCTGGAGAGCCACTTCTCATGGAGAGCGAGGATTTGGTCGTCGCTAGTACAGAGGATAGCGACCCATTCTCAGGGAGTATTCGTCACCCTTTTATTATTTGTCCATCTTATGTTGACGATTATCTCTGGGATATATTTATTTTGGGAAATAATTTCTTGCCATGGACTAATGCACCTCGTCCTTTGCAGGTCACAGGTGGACACCTACGAGGGATGCTTGGAGGTGCATTGCTTGAGTCCATTGGCACACGTGGTACAACACTTCTGGCGGAGCCACAGAAGGAGCAGTTAGAGCAGCTACCTGCCCCACTCCAGATCTTGGATCCGCCTATGCTCAGCTGTATCCTAATCCAGTAGTGTAAGAATTTACCGCTTTCTAGTTTAGATTTGAATAATCTCGTCTCCTCTCATTGGCGAGGGGAGCGTATCTAAAATCTGCTTTTGCATCATAATAACCCTTCATGTCGTACCCTTCTATCATTTCACCCCCATCCTCTACCGAGGAGGACGAGGACTCGTCCTCTCCTGCATTTTGATTTCTTTCTTTTTCTTTTCCGATCTTCCCCCTAGCATTTTTCTGCATCACATTGATCATATCATTTCGCTAGCATTGCCATGTTCAGCTTCGGGGAAATCGACTTTTGTGCATATTGTCGTGTGACGTCTTTGTCGCGTGTTTGTATTTATGTGATGTTTATTTGTGTGTTTCTTTTTCTTTATTTTTTTAGTTTTGTTTGTGTGTTTTTTCATGTTTTTCACTTTTTTGTGTCGGTGCGTACTTCCCCCCCATTTTCGTTGCCCTCCCGTATCTACTACTATTGCATTGAGTGCAATGCAAGTTTCAGCTTGAGGGAGTCGCACTTCGTGCGTCATTTCTACTCTTTTTCTTCGTTTTTGAGTCGTTTTCCATCGTGTTTTTCTTTTTCTTCTCATCTTTTGTTCTCTCTCTCCTAGAGATGACCCCATATGACGAATTGCCACCGAAACACACACACACACACACCCACCCACCCACCCACCTAGCGTGGCTTCGATAATCACTTTCATTAACCCTAGGAAGTCGAGTCCTACTGCATTTATGCTTCGTGGGTCCACTTTGCTTTTATGTGAGTCGTGTTTCGTGACTAGCTAGTGGTGTGCTTCTACTTTGTGATGTTGATTTATATACATATCATTGGTTGACCCCTAGATTATCATGCTTCGATTTGAATTTGCGGTATTTGCTCCTACTGTCTTCTTCTATATGCATGCTATATATATCGTATACTTCATTTCGCATGTGTCGGGATTCCACAATTAAGGACTATGATAACCCATTTTAGCCTATGCTCTGATTAGCGAAATATCTCCTTTGCCCAAGTATTTAGATTCCGATTTCTTTTTTTGTTTTACTTGGTGCAAATCCCCTCGTCGTGTACCGTTCTCCCACTTGGGAAAGTACACACGTGTACATACCCCAAAATCCAAAAATCCAAAAAGGAGAGAAAAGAAAAACCCAAAAAGAAAAGAAAAGAGAAAAGAAAGATATATATATATATATATATATATATATATATATATATATATATATATATATATATATATATATATATGCATAGCCAAAAATCCAAAAAAAATACATATATCCAAAACCCAAAAAAAAAATTCCAGTGTGAATATTTTCCTACCTGCCAAGAATAAAGGGAAGGCGAGAATGAGCACCGAGTGTTCTACTCCACATCTTCTCAACCTCCATCGTTTTCGAAAACACTTGGCATAGGGACCTTCAAGCGATTATCTAGGCTATAGTGTGGTGATTTCCTTATCCCTAGCTGTGGAGTCCATGATGCATGATACGCTTCTATTCTTATACACTTCTCATGCATGCTTGAGCTAATATTCACCGCAATTTCAAATTGAATCGATATTTGGGTCTTTCTTTGGGTATGTGTATATGGAGCCTTATTGCACAATGTAGATAGCGACACCGTCTGCTAGCGCACGACCACACTCACTCGCGCTTCACTGTGTGGGCACACGACACTTGTTTGGACTCACATTCCTTGGTTTGGTGTTATGTTTTGTCGTATGCTTGCTTAGTGTGGCGTGTTTGATTTTGTTGGCTCTGATAGGCGATCTAGGATTTTGTTTTCTCTTTCCGTCTCTTTCTCTCTATTTTGCCCCCGAGCTCCTACTCTCACTCGTCTTCCTCGAGGACGAGGAAGGGTTCAGCTTGGGGGATTTTGACGAGAGTTTATATTCTATATATTCACGCACGTCCTCTTTGTGATTTTCCGTTGATTTCCATCGTTTCATACCCATTCTTTCGTGTTTTTTTGTATCTTTTCACTTTCTTCATGTTTTTGTGCGAATGCAGGAGATTTCCAGCGTTGGGGACGTAAAAAGAAGATATAATGAGTCCCCGGAGCAACGGGAGGAGTCACGCGCGATCCAGAGGGCCAAACGACGAATAAATCCATATTTCAGCCCTCAACCGATCGGGTGGACACAGCCACCCGATCGGTTGATGCACGCGTATCCTACCCGGACGGCAACTAAAGAAGAGTAGCAGCTCACCTGACCGGTTCCGCGATCGGGTGAACCGACGAAACTCTCTGTCTGAATGTGCTGAATTCCAACCGATCGGGTGACATCTCACCTGATCGGTTCATCTGTAGCCGATTCTCCCAAAAGACGACCTGGAGAGCTCAACCGATGACCCGCTCTCTCCAACCGCTCGAGCAGTGCGCCCGGTTGAAGATCTTCAAAGCTCTCACCCGATCGGTTGACTCATCAACCGATCGGGTGGCGATTTTTCTGCGGGTTTGGACCCGAACCATTAGGGTTTCGAAGTGGGGCTATAAATACACGAGGTTGGCCGACTGAAAGGGGATCTTCTTCAGTTTTTAGGGCTTTTTGCCCCTTTCTCTTGTGAAGCTTAGGTTAGTTTAGATTAGGTCTTTTGATCAATAAATCTTGTATTGGATTGAAGATTCAAACTCAAGATAAGTATTTCTTCCTCTTATTTTCTGTTGTTTTGTATTGTTTTCATTTTGCTCAATGGTGAATGTGTGTTTGTCATTTTTATTGCTTTCTTTTATGTTCTTCACCATTGAGTAGCTCTTGATGAACCCTAATATAGGTTAGGGTAGGATTGATGCTTGGAAAACTAGGTTTGACTTGATTGCATGGTATGTGTTTGATGAATTGTGTCAATGGGGGATTTCTAGCAATCTGGGTCCAATTCGTACGGCAACACACTAGTTGTGTTGGGGATTGGGTTCCGGTATCTTGTCCAGTCAAGATCTGCCTTGATGTATTGCTAGAAATCACATTCGACCTATTTGGCCATTAGGGTTACGCGGGGGTGTTTCATTGTCATTGGCGGGAAAAAGACCGCCTCTGACCGTCGGGCCAAGGGGGAATAAACTTGGCGGTTGACTCCCTAGCCATAGCTCATGCCCCTAGCGTAGACATCGAGTCCTCGCGCGTGGGAACGGCTTGGACGCAATGTTGGGAGTTATCATTGTGGCCTTAATGCTCCCGGTTGCGGAAGGTGTTAATGGACATGGGAATGCCCACCGTCCGGAACCGGGTACGCCTAGCGTACTAGGCACCGACCGGAATGTCGGGCCATGGACGCTAGGTACCACCTTTTGGGGCAATGTCTCACCCTGGGTCAAGTCAAATGCCAAGTGTCATGAATGCTCTAGCCCGTGTTAGCGGGGATTCATTTTGTGTCTTTTTATTTCTTTCTTTTATTTCTACACTTCCACCCATATTATTCGCATAGCTAGCACACAACCTAGGCGAGGCTAGTAGCCACTCAAGCCATCCACCTCCCTGAGTTCGATAAACCCGCACCCTACACTAACCGTGCACTTGCGGTAAAACGACACCGGGCCCAAACCGTAAACGGGGCGCCGGTCAATCCTCCATCTTTGCCTCCAGAAGAAACGTGGTCACAGCCATTTAGAAGAATCTGGAAGGGGTCATGGAGCCGAGCTTGCTGGCAAATGTGAGGTCCAAAGTCAAGGCCGGCCAAATCGCCGTGCTTCAGAGGAGCTATGTTCATCTTGATTATCAAATCAGGCTGCCTGGGAGGGACGAGAGGGCTCACTGTCTCGACGATCGGGAAGCGGGGGTTTATGTCAAAGCCTTCGAACGGGGCCTTCGGTTTCACATGCATCCCTTCATGCGATACTTCCTGCGTACCCTGAACATTTACCTCTGCCAGTTGATGCTGAACGCCATCAGCGTGTTGATGGGCTTCATAGTTCTGTGCGTGACGAAGGGAATTTGTAACGGCCGGTATTTAACAATACGTATTTTGTTCGTATTCTATCTTCTGTTTCGTGATTTTCTGTATCTTGTACGTATTTGTATTACGTACGTATTTTAATTTAACTCTATATACTTAAATACATATTTTAATTAGCTATAATTATATGTAAATGTGTTATTATTTGATTTCAGATGAATAGTTATTCAAAATTCAAATTCAAATGTTTTAGAATTCAAATTCTTTTAAAAGCTTTACCATTTTAGTCCTAATTATAGCTATATATTAATTTAGTAGTATTATATAATTAAACCCATTAATCCCTCACAATTATTATATTTATTCAAACTTCCTTATTTACTTGGCTCTAATTCCCTAATAAGTATTTTTAAAACAAAAACTTTCCTACCCAACCCTTATTAATAATTTTCCTCTAATCAATTCTAGTTTTAAAACAAATCAATTTTTATTTCAAAATATTTCCTTCTATAACATTTCCTTATTCTATTCTAGCCCTAACCTACACCTAGGTTTCTTTTTTAACCCTAAGAAACCCCACACGCAATACAAACCCAAGACCCCATGCAACTCTATACAAAACCTACCCAAGCTCTACCTCTAGGCAGCACATCACCCTACAAACCCTACCCCCTCTTCTAAAAACCTAGCATCCGAACCCTCCCTTTTCCGCCGTCAACCATACCCGGCGCTCATCTCTCGACGCCGGAGCCTTCCTTACCTCCACCGCCAACAACCACCCCCAATGACCCCTCTCCCTGTCGACCACATCTTCTCCATTCTATCGATGGCCAACCCCGGCCACCTTCTTCTATCCGACCAGCTCTCCACACCGGCGACCGCAACACCCCGACGTCCGACCGCCGCCAACAACCGCCACCTCCCAAGAACCCCCGCCGTCTTCCACCTCCAAGCTCGCAGGCCAATCCCGACGCCTGCAAAGCCCGCCACCACCGTCCTCCACCCCCGTCCGATCTCCCCGCACCCCACCTCCATTCAGTGACGGATTCAAGAAATAAATTCAGAGGGGGCACAAATGCATCATTGCAAAATTGTAGCAAAAATAAAAAATTACATTGACTCAAATGCATCATTAGACAAGATGATCGTAACAACTTACAAATTACAGTTGCACTCGACGAGGTCTCATGTTTTGAAAACGCTGTATAACAACTTCTTTGTCGATGCTATCAAAAATATCCTTCTCAATGTACACAATCAAGTTGTCATTCATCAATTGATCTGCCATTCGATTGCGTAAACGACTCTTCACAATATTCATAGCAGGAAATGCTCTCTCAACTGTTGCCGTAGCCACTGGAAGAACCAAAGCAAGTGTAATAAGTAAATAAACTAATGGATATACATTATCCTTTTTCGTCTTGACAATCTTCTTAGCAAGATCTCCCAATCCTTTGAGTCCAACAAACTCCTCATTAGAGCGCACATCAAATATATAAGTTTCAAGTTGATCTTCAAGTTTCAAAAGCTCTATAGGAGAAAAGTCTTCGGGATACAGATGAGCAAGACGGATCAGCTTTTGCTTGTTATAAGCAGAAAAAGAATCATTAGGACACAAACAAGATATACAAAGTAGAAGCTCAGTATTTGCCTCAGTGAAACGATCATTTAACTCCTGAAGTTGCATATCGATAACTGAATAAAACAACTCAACACGAAAATGGTGCAAATTCATCACTGTTTGAACTTTGCGCCTTGATCTCCCTCGAGGTATAAACGTATCATCCATGCTAGGAACGTCAATTTTTTTTTCACAAAAAGAAGAAACTTCGCCATAAAATGTCTCCCATCCTTCATCTCGCATCATTTTTAACCTTTGCTTGCATATTTTCTCCAAAGTCATGGCATTCACAATATCTTGATCTCTCCTTTGTAATGCTTTAGACAAATCATTTGTGATTCCTAATATGGCTTTCATCAAATAGAGAGCAAAAGCAAAATCAAATGATTGTATCATATCCAACAAATTATTTGCTTCAAATTTTTGTTCAGAGCTCGACCCCTCCTCTACAATTATCTCAAGAAGATCAACTGTAGACGAGAACATAGTTATCGAACTAAGTAGAGAATCATAATGAGAGCTCCAACGTGTATCTGAAGAACGCTTAAGCATGGTTTCCTGATTTAAGCCTTTTCCAGTAAAGATCTCGCCATTGTCAAGAGCTTCAACAATCTTAGCTGCTTGTAATTGATGAAGCATATCACAACGTTTAGAAGAACCTCCAGCAACATTGATGACACTAACAATTGTAAGGAATAGACTTACAACTTGAGTATGTTTTTTGGCTACGGCTACAAGAGCAAGTTGAAGTTGATGAGCAAAACAGTGAATATAAAAAGCATTAGGGTTCTCGTTTAAAATAAGCGTTTTTAATCCATTGAACTCTCCTTGCATATTACTGGCTCCATCATAACATTGACCTCGCAATCTAGAAGTACTCAACCCATGTCTATAAAAAAGCGATCAACCGCATCTTTAAGTGAGAGAGCCGTTGTACTTGTAACATGTCCCAGGCCCACAAAACGCTCTACTACATAGCCATTTTTATTTAGATAACGTAGCACAATTGCCATCTGCTCCTTCATCGAGATATCACGAGATTCATCAACCAAGATAGAAAAAAATGCATCGCCTATATCTTTCATGATGATATTTATGGTTTCAACAGCAAAAGCATTGACAATATCCTTTTGAATAGTAGGTGATGTTAATGTGAGATTTTCAGGAGCATTCTTCAATGTCACAGAATTTATATCACCATTATGTTGTGCTAGAAACTTCAAAAGCTCAAGAAAATTACCCTGATTTCTTGAGTTATCTGATTCATTGTCACCACGAAATGCAAGCCCTTGACGTAAAAGAAACCGAACACAATCAATTGATGCATTCAATCGCATTAGATATTCCCTTCGAGTTTGATCTGTTTGCTTTATGAAAGCATGTTCAATTTGTTGCTTCTGATTCCTTAGAGCTTCAAACTTGTTCCAAGCTCGGTAATGAGCACTATTATGACTTCCAACATGAGAATCAAATTTATCTTTCTTTTTCCAATTTCTGAATCCCTGACCAACAAAATGATCACCACCTCCTTGATCTCCGGTATTTGATTTAAATAGATAGCAACAAAGACAAAAGGCCGCATCTTTTGTCTTGCTATACTCCAACCAATTAGCATATTGAGAATACCAAGCACGGTTGAAACGCCTTTCTTTTGCCCCAAATTTGGTTGATGGAAAATTAATAAGGTTTGGTTGACATGGACCTTTTGATATAAATGCTCTTCGTACATCATCTCGAATATTTGGATGATAATCTGAAATTGGAACCCTTTTTCTATGATCCGTCTCAGGCTGCATAGGGTCAAATTCTTCTCTACTTGGTTTCACATTGTCATTATTTTTCCCGGATGCCTCAAGATTCATAGAGTTAATTTCATCTCTACTTGATTTTGCATTGTCATTATTTCTCCCAGTCGGAGTAGGTGACTCTAAAGTCCTTTTAAAGTACATATGCATATCTATTTCACAAAATAAATTTATTGACGTTAATCCCTAACATGCCAAATAATGGTAAAAACATATTAACAAATCAACAATAAATTTTCCCAAATTAAAGGATCAACAACAAAATTACACTCATAATTAGATAGTTCAAAACTCAAACCTTTTTGCCGAACTAGATCCACTCGACTCTCGAGTATCAACTAGGATCAAAACAGAGACTCTTGATTCACCGAAAGAGAGGTATCATACTAAAACTTCTGCAAAAAAACCAATATAAAAGCTTAAGTAATCTAAAAAAGCTTTTAATAGAACCAAGAATTTTCTCCTAATTAGAGAATCAACAACCAATATACCAAATTACACTAATTAGGAATTTCAAAAACTAACATTTCCCCAAATTTAATGTTCTATTGGTTTGCGCAAGCCAAATGATAGCTAAAAGAAGCCATAGATGTTTTGGGGTAGGATTAGGAGTCAAATACTCGTTGATTACTATAGCTCTTCTATTTTGTTAATAATTTTCTGGAAAATTGAAGAAAAAGAGAGAATGTCAGAATTCTAGAAGTTTATTAAGAGTTCAAAGTTAGGAATAATAATTTTTATCTTTGCCTGGGATCTAATTTTACCCTTCGTACATGTAACTATGCTGTGCAATTATGTGACATGATAATGAAATTTGATATCTAGATCTAAAAAAATTATGCAACAGAGAAAAAAATTAGAAAGTCAGAGCATAGAAAATTTCATAAAATCATAATATGTTCATAAAAAATTAGAGGGGAAGCATAAAAATTTCATAAACCTAACCTTGTGCGTCGTTTTTGTGGAGGACAATGGACGCCGAACTCCGAGAACAACAGTAAAGCAACCCTATTTCGTTTGGGGGAAAAATCCAAAAAGAAAAGGCAGACCAACCTATTTCGTTTGGAGAATTGGGGAAAAAAACCAAAAAATAGGCAGACCAACCAATTTCATTTGGGGAATTGGGGGGAAAAGCCAAAAAAAATAGGGCAGATGACGGCCTTAGCACTTGGGTGAAAAAACCCAAAGTAAATTGCTTTTTTTGGCAGAACTTTGCACTTGCCTTGGGACCTTTAGCCAACTGGCTTTTGCCTTGGGACCTTGGCAGTAAATTGCGTTGACTAGTTTTTTTTAAATCAGCAAGCCAAATAGCTAACTAGCTCATGATAATGTTTTTAAAAAAACGCAAGCGCACCCTGGGATTCGATCTCGGGTTGGCCGTGTAGGATTGAGAAATTTTACTACTCTGCTAACTCGACTTCATCTTTCTACTGCCTACATTATATTTAAATACCAATTCTATCATAATAATTTGTCAACAAAGGGTATAAAGGTAATTTCCTCCTCAATTTCCAGGGGGCACGTGCCCCCTGGCCCCTACATAAATCCGTCCCTGCCTCCATTCCCTCCGCCTTGTCGCCTGCTCCCCGACCTCGCATCGCCGCCTTCGAGCTCCGCCTCCGTGCTGCCTTCCATCGCCGCTTCAAACCACCGAACCCCAAAGACCAATCTCGCCGGTGCCCCTCCGTGACCCAGCCCATGCACGTCTTCCCAGCGAGCGCCCCACCAACGCTCTGATCTCTTGCCTTCTCCCTCGACCCACGACCCCTCCGACGACAGCGCCTCCCCTCGTTCTCCTTGCTCCGTCGCTCGCAACCCACCCAGCGCATGTCACCCCGCCTCCAGCGCCTCGCTGTCGTCCAAATCATCGCCGTCTTCGTCCGCACCCCCGCGAGGAGCCGCATACAAACATGTAAGTCCTTAAATCTTTCAACCCATTACTACCATCAACGGTTAGTACGTCACTTCTATATGCTGGTGATTAGTATATATGGTCATATTTATGCATGGTTAAAATTAGATGACAGCCAGTTCTGTAGTTATTAAGGTATGCTAACACATTAACTTATGTAATTGGGCTCTGCTAGTTTATAAGCAAGGTAATGTGATTATATGCTTAAGAGATAATACTGCATGTCATTACATAGCAGTAGATAATAAATGGTAGTATTATATGATAGATTAGTATTACATTCTAATAATTGTTTTATAACCCACCAATACGTATTCATATGTTTAGCTAATATATCTCAGTTCATTAATGTTATATGTTAGCATTCAAGTTAGTTAAATGTTTTAATGGCAGTATTTTTGGCCTAAGTAATACTGCATGTAATAGGCTGGTTATACATAATGGTTAGCTACATTAGGTGTTAAACAATTGTTACAATATCTTATCAGTTTATAACTATCAGTACGTTAGATGTTTCTATATTAGTGCAACAAATCTGTTAAAAGTTGTACCACTTGCTAATCATCAGTAATGGTTCCATAACATTATTTAATAAGATTCCATTAGCGTAAACAAATAATCTCATACGCAGATTTATATGACGCATATGAACTGTACCCTTCATTGCTATCGCCTAGACACGCAAAAACGCTCCCAGTCAGGTAAGTGTACATATTGTATAACTGTTGCATTTAATTGTTTGGACTGGGATATTCTGATATGCAAGTTGTGCCTTTTCCACGTCTTAACTACTGTTTCATCTCTAATTGCATATGTTTACTTCTGGTGCATCGCAAGATATAGATATATGTGTGTGCGTGTGGACATGTTTATAGTAATTGATGAATGCATTGTAATGTGACAGAAGGCAAATTATTGAACATGCGGCCTGTTTGGCAAATCATAGAACTAAATGGCCTGTTTGGCTACTCTGGCTTGTGCCAGCACTATAACTCCTGATGGCTTGGTTGGACGTATCTGGCTCATGGTCTAGACAAAGTACACTTTAGGTGGGGTTGGGTTCCCGGGTGTTACGCCTATTTGGCCGAGGCCCGAAAGACACGAGCCCGAAAACCCGACCCCCAGTCAAGAGCCCATCTGAGCACTCAGGCCCACTCGATAAGGCCCTATCGGGGACTCCCCCGAATGTAGATCCGACCCGGCCCCGGTAACATACGGGTCACTCACCCACTCCTATGATAACCGCTCCCTCGATCCCACGACCACTTAATGGCAGTTATGGGGGGAGGCTGGCATGGCGCAGGGAGCGGCGGCAGGGGGCGGATTGAGGGGGCACGATTGGGGGCGGACGAGCAACGTGGGTCGGGGGCAATCACGGCGGAGGTCTATAAAGGGGCTAGGAGGACAACAGGACAAGGGACCGCATCTCAGGTATCTAGAACCTAAGGTACTCCATCAACGACCTAGTTCCCCCATTTCATTTCCTTCCTCCCCCGCTCGCGCCGTGAGACGCCGTTCCGATCTCCTCACGAGTCGAACCGTCTCCGCCGGGCCTCCTCTTTCAGATCTCTGTCTGACTTAGGCATCGGAGGGGATTTGGCCGGAACCAAGGTCCGGCCCCCTGACGAGCGTTCTCGCCTACGCAGGAGGGCATCAGATCAACGGGCCGAGGCTTCCCATCCGCCCCTCGCCGACCACGCAACCAGCTGGACGATTGAGGCTTCCCCTCGTCGTCCGACCGCCGAGGCCGAGCGCAACCCACCGAGGCCGAGCGTCTCGACCCGGGCCGAGGCTTCCCCTCGCCCTTCGCCGAACACGCATCTAGCTGGACGACTGAGGCTACCCCTTGTCGTCCTACCTCCGAGGCCGTGCTCGTCTGTCCGAGGCCGAGCGTCTCAACCCGGGCCGAGGCTTCCCCTCGCCCCATCTGCACCGGTTCGAAGCCCCCGAGGGACCCAAGTGGGCCCCTTGACCGCGTTGACCGGGTTCTCCACGGTCAACGCTTTGTAGTGAGAAAACACTCTGAAACATCTGGCGCCGTCTGTGGGAAACGAAAACCGTCCCACGAAGTAGCAAACCACACCAACAATGGCACAAGCCAGCAATGGAAGGAAGCGCATGCCCCCCATCCCGGAGGAGGGGAATGGCGCATCAAACGGCAACCCCGAGGACACGCCCGTCGGCGGCCACCCCGCCCTCTCAACCGAAGAGACCGGCGGCTCAGAACTGGCCACGCAGGGACAGCTCCGCGCCCTGGCTCAGGAGACCAACGCGAGCCTCCAGACGTTGGTCGCGACGGTACAGCAGCTCGTCGGCCCTGCGCCGTCCAACGGAGGCACGTTGGACGATAGCCATCGATGGGCGGGGGGTCCCCCGCACTTGCGGTCCGCCGTGGTCGACGACCACGGGACCCAGAAACCGAACACGGAGCGTCGGTTCACGCTGTCCGGCTCTCGTCAGGCGAGGTCACGCGCCTCCTCCCCTTATCGTGAAAGGAGCCGAAGAGAAACCGAAGGGACGGAGGGCGAATCGATGACGACATCATCTCGTCGGTCACGGTCGTCCCGCCGCAGGAGAAGCGAACGACACCACTCGAGAGACCGATCACGGCGGAGCAGGAGCTCCCGCAGGAGGAGTCGGGAGCGTCGGGTCAGCCCGACCCCCAGCGTGGCGAGGGCCGTGGAGCCAGCCCCTCTGGCGCCTGTGCTTCCTCCACCCCCGATCGAGCCAGAGGCAGGCGACTGCCGCATCCCCGGGGGCATCCACGGAGACCGGTGCCCCTTATCACGGAGAATAACCGACGCACGGGTCCCCTCTCGATTCAGGATCCCGGTGCTGGGAAAGTACGACGGGATATGGGACCCGGGACACCACGTGATGGACTACGAGGGGGACATGTCCTTCCAGGGAGCTGACGATGACCTGCTTTGCCGGGGCTTCTATTCTACTCTCAGGGGAGCGGCGAGGACCTGGTACCATAGCCTGCCCGGCCGCTCCATCGACAGCTTCGAGGAACTCACCCAGTTGTATTGCAAACAGTTCATGGCGGGGAGGCAGATCAAGCCTGGTGCTGAACATCTGTTCAACATAGTGCAAGGCCCGGCCGAGCCGCTCCGACAGTTCATGCGCCGCTTCAATGCGGAAAGGCTGAACGTGAATAGCCCTCCTGACCTGGTGGTCCAGACGGCCCTTAAGAAAGGGCTTCGCCACAGAGGCCTCAAGAAGTCCCTACACAACGATCCCCTGAAGGACCTCCCTGGGATCATGGCGAGGGCCGAACGCTTCATGCTGACCGAGGAGGCCTTGGCCGAGGATGCAGGAAAAGCCACTCGAGGGACCAAGCGCGGCGACGGCGGACGAGTCAGCCCTGAAGGGTACCGGACCGAGAAGAGGCCGAGGAACAGACAGCGGGGAGAAAGCGCGAGGGACACCACCCCAGACGCCGTCCTCGCCCAAGTACAGAAGGAAGAGCGAGCTGAACGCCCCGCACCGAAGGCTAAAAGAGGTGGGAAGAACAGGGAGAAGTACTGCAAGTACCATAAGGACGATGGCCATGACACTGAAGACTGCTGGCATTTGAAGAAGGACATTGAGAAGCTGATGAGCCGGGGGCACGCTAGGAACCAGGCCGACGAGCCGGCCCACGGAGAAGGGACCTCCACGCAGCCAGACAAGGGGAAGAAGATCAACACCGTCCAAGGTCCCCTCCGCATCATAGAGGGAGCGGGCGGTGTCTCTCCCCCCGGTTGCAGCCTAGTAAGAGGGAGTTATCTAGGTTTACATCCCTCTGTCTAGCTTCATTTCCTTTTTTCCTTTTCCTCCAAATGTACCGGTCCGACAGGACTCTTGAGAGTACAAATGCATTCCCTTTTTGTCTTTTCTTAAATCCCCGACGGAGTTGACATGTCACCAATAGCGCAAAAGAATGGGGACCGCCGCCTCACTGGAGGAGGAAGAAGAGCTTTGCCCTCGCCGATCGACCCCAGCGCTCATAAATCTGGGGGCAATTCCCCCAGCAGGCACGGACGCCGACCGGTCCTAAGTCGAGGAGCTTTGCCCTCGCCGACCGACCCCAGCGCTCATAAGTCTGGGGGCAATTCCCCCAGCAGGCACGGACGCCGACAGGTCCTAAGTCGAGGAGCTTTGCCCTCGCCGACCGACTCCTGCGCTCGCAAGTCTTGGGGCAGTTCCTCCAACAAGCACAGACGCCGACCGGTCCTAAGCCGAGGAGCTTTGCCCTCGCCGACCGACTCCTGCGCTCATAAGTCTGGGGGCAATTCCCCCAGCAGGCACGGACGCCGACCGGTCCTAAGCCGAGGAGCTTTGCCCTCGCCGACCGACTCCTGCGCTCGCAAGTCTGGGGGCAGTTCCTCCAACATGCACAGACACCGACCGGTCCTAAGCCGAGGAGCTTTGCCCTCGCCGACCGACTCCTGCGCTCATAAGTCTGGGGGCAACTCCCCCGAGACACGGACGCCGACCGGTCCTAAGCCGAGGAGCTTTCACCCTCGCCGACCGACTCCTGCACTCATAGGTCTGGGGAGAATCCCCCCCAGCCAACGCCAACGTCATCCAGTCCTAGGCCAAGAACAAGGCAGCAACGCAAAGTACACGAGAAGTCCGAGTAAGTCAATTTCGTTTATAACAGTTAACCAGGGTACAAAAATGTGTCTTATTTACAGGGAGTCAAGGCGAAGAGACCTCTCTACAAATAATCCACTCACGACGAATGACAAAGTTCGTCACCTATAGAAGCTAGGTCGACCCCGACAGAACAAAATTGGTTGACAAAAGACCCAAAGTAGTTAGCCCAAGTTAGCAGCCATGCAACCAGCAATTATTGGCCCCGGAACCGGTAGCGAAGCCGAAGGAGATAGTGGGGTCCATTTCAAGTAGACTGGCCCAAAGCGAAGCGGATGCTTAAAAATTTGAGGATAAGGCCAGGAGGGACGGCTTAGGGGGCCCGGGCTCGGGAGGACACATCCTCGGGCACTTCGCCCTGCTCGGAGCGAGGGGGATCGACCGGCGGAGGGGCTTGCCGAACACGCTCCGCACATTCCCGGAAGGAAGACTGGACGACTTCGACGATACGAGGGGCGATGAGGTCTTCATACTTACCGAAGGCCTCCCTGAGAACCTCGAAGATCCTCTTCCCCAGGGTCTCGACGACGCCCTTCTCCACCTCCTCTGCAAGCCGCATCACCTGGCGCCGATCCGACAATTCCCTCTGAAGCTCCTCCCTCTCCAGGCGGAACGACTCCGCCGCTTCCTCAGCCGACTGATGAGCATCCTCCAGCTTTCCTTGGAGGTCACCCACTCGTCCCTCCAACTCGGCCACACGGAGGTTGAGACGCCGAGACTCCATCTGGGCCTCCGTCATAGCCACCTCAGCCGCCCCGGCCCGCTCCTGAGCCCTCATGGAGGACTCCTCCAGCTCCCTCAAGCGGACGGCTCGACACTGCAACTCCACAGCGAGCGCTGAACCCTGAAAAGACGAGACATGGGCTAAGAAGAGGATAAAGAGAAAGAGAGGATAGCAAGATAACCGAACCTGTTGAAGGATCCAGACCAAGGAATCCGACATCTTGTCGGCCGGGATCTTCTTGAGGAGGCTGCGGTCCCGGGGAGGGATGGAGACCTCGGCAACCTGCTGGGCCAGGGCTCGGTCAACAAACATCGAACTCCCAGGGACGAAGATCGAAGCCAAGTCGCTCGCCAACAAGTCCCCGACCCCCGGTGATACGGGCGAAGACGATGCGAGGGGGGTGGCTGACAAAGCTACCGAAGGATCCCCGGCGGTCGCCACGGGAAGCGCGGAACCTGCTAGACTGGAGGGATCCACGTCCTCCCTCCTCTTCTTTCCTCCGTGGGGCTCCGAAGGCGCCGGAGGGGAACGCTTCCGCCTCGCACCATCCTCACCCCCGGGAAGGGGATCACCAGAAGAAGAGGCGGGAGGCGCGGCCACCACCTTACCCACGGAAGGCTCGGCTCGGCGCACTTCCTCCTCAACGGTCCTCCGAGGCGCCCTTCCAGAGGTACTACCTCGGCTCCGAGCGGCTCCACGATGGATCAGCTCATCGACGTCACGGACGAACTCGCGGCCTGCCATCCCTACAAAGGAGACCGAAATCAGGATGAGTCATAGGGCGATCCAAGGATGAAAAAGCGACCTACCCGGAGACCACAAGACGGCCTTCAGGAGTAGGTCGTCCAACAAAGACCAGATGGACTTCGATTCCAAAGGAAGAGCCAACAGCAACGCGACGGCTGCCCGGTCGACGTCTGAGAGAGCTAGCGACGGGCGAGGCTGGACAGAACCGTCCCAACTTGTCAAAATCTGGGCATCCCCCAGGAAAACCACAAAGACGTAATCTGAACTCCAATCCCCCGACCAGCGGGGCAGCCCGATCAAGCATTCCATCCTCGAGCGGGCTCGGAGCTGCAGCCATAACCCCGGGCCGACCGTCTGGATCTGGTAAAAATGGAAGAGAAGGGGGAGGGACGGCTCCAGGCCGCGGGTGCAGCAGAGCGTGGCGAAGCCCGTCAGTACCGCAATCGAGCAAGGGGTAAACTGACAAAGCGGCACCATGAGATACTCCATGACCTGGATAAGGAAGGGATTGAGCGGGAAACGAAGACCCAGGTGAAACATTTCGACGTAGACGCCGACTTCATTGCTCCTCGGAAGGCAAATCCGCTCGTCGACGAATGGAACTCGGACATCGTACGGGAAGCAGAGATACCTTTCCCGGATCTCCGAGACCACCGAAGGAACGGTCCTCGACGGCGTACGGAGGATGACCGGGGGCACGTTAAGACGCACGGCAGCCGACGCCACGTCATCACAGGCGTAGTCTGGGAATAGCTTCCCCTTCCCCTTATCTTGGAGGGGATGACTCCCGGAAGAGGAACCTGATCCCACTGGCCGGGGCCCGCCCCGCCTGGACTCTGGAGAATCCCTCGCCCCTCGGCCAGAACCGCCTATCCTAAGAGCAGCCATAATACGAGAGCGAGAAAGAAATTACCTTTTAGCTAGTTTGAAGGAGGCGTAGAAGCGAAGGCGACGGGAGACTCCGAGTTGTAGAAAGCCTAGAGCAATGGGAAGAGCAAGAAAGGAGAGGAGATCAACGCAGCTGGGGATCTTATATATCGGACGCAGGGACGAATTCGAAGCGCCTGACAATAACGCGTGGCAGGACTCGAAGAACCGGCGGCGTTTCGAAATCGGCGCCAGGGGAAGTCCAATCGATCCGCCTCATCATGACCTACATTTATGACCACGCCTCGATTAAAGCGCCACTCGGAATCCCAGGAGGCACAGCGGCCGAACCGAGCAAGCCAAGGCCGGTCGACCCCACCAAGGGCGGCTCACGAACCCCTCGGCTTCTCGACTTAAGACGACCCCACGAGCGATGGGGATAAGCTTGCAGCTACACGTGGCAGCATCAGAAGACCGACGGCGCTTCGGAGCCCGCGCCTTAAAAGTATCGAACGGACCAACTCATGATGACGACTAATAAATGAGTCGACATCGATTGGCAAGCCTGTCAAAGTCGACGGAAGTCACATCGGCCGAGCCGAACCGGCCGAGGCCGATCGACCCGACCGATGGGGGCAATTGTTACGCCTATTTGGCCGAGGCCCGAAAGACACGAGCCCGAAAACCCGACCCCTAGTCAAGAGCCCATCTGAGCACTCAGGCCCACTCGATAAGGCCCTATCGGGGACTCCCCCGAATGTAGATCCGACCCGGCCCCGGTAACATACGGGTCACTCACCCACTCCTGCGATAACCGCTCCCTCGATCCCACGACCACTTAATGGCAGTTATGGGGGGAGGCTGGCATGGCGCAGGGAGCGGCGGCAGGGGGCGGATTGAGGGGGCACGATTGGGGGCGGACGAGCAACGTGGGTCGGGGGCAATCACGGCGGAGGTCTATAAAGGGGCTAGGAGGACAACAGGACAAGGGACCGCATCTCAGGTATCTAGAACCTAAGGTACTCCATCAACGACCTAGTTCCCCCATTTCATTTCCTTCCTCCCCCGCTCGCGCCGTGAGACGCCGTTCCGATCTCCTCACGAGTCGAACCGTCTCCGCCGGGCCTCCTCTTTCAGATCTCTGTCTGACTTAGGCATCGGAGGGGATTTGGCCGGAACCAAGGTCCGGCCCCCTGACGAGCGTTCTCGCCTACGCAGGAGGGCATCAGATCAATGGGCCGAGGCTTCCCATCCGCCCCTCGCCGACCACGCAACCAGCTGGACGATTGAGGCTTCCCCTCGTCGTCCGACCGCCGAGGCCGAGCGCAACCCACCGAGGCCGAGCGTCTCGACCCGGGCCGAGGCTTCCCCTCGCCCTTCGCCGAACACGCATCTAGCTGGACGACTGAGGCTACCCCTCGTCGTCCTACCTCCGAGGCCGTGCTCGTCTGTCCGAGGCCGAGCGTCTCAACCCGGGCCGAGGCTTCCCCTCGCCCCATCTGCACCGGTTCGAAGCCCCCGAGGGACCCAAGCGGGCCCCTTGACCATGTTGACCGGGTTCTCCACGGTCAACGCTTTGTAGTGAGAAAACACTCTGAAACACCGGGCATTAGTCGGTAGTAAACGGGTCGCCTTCGGGGGCACTTGAAGGTGGATTCACTTTGTCACGCCCCGCTTCCCAAAACTGGAGGCGAGACGTGAGAAGGTCCGCACAGACGTGGAGCTGTGAAGCTACACGCCTGATAAGCGTCAAATCTGAATATATGCAGGTCCCTGTAAATGCAAACGGAACAAACATAATAATAATAATGTAAAGGAGACTGATAAAAGTTAACCAATCTCAGAATTTGTCCACAACAATATTCAACATCACATAAAAGCCACCAGGCTAAAAGGAAGAGTCTAGGCCCAAACATGGCCAACAAAAGCCAATACAAAACAAAGTATAGGTGCTACGCACCGACAACTAAAGCAGTCTAAACAACAACACAAACAGTATCTACGACTGATCTCCAGTGTCCTCAAACTCCTCGATGAACGCGGGTTCTGACTCAGCGTCAGCGAACACCACGTCCTCAGCAGCAACCTCAGGCTCAGGATCTAACATGTGTCACCCAAAAGAGTAAAGGGCACATGTCAGCAAGTCTAAAAGACTTGGGCAAGGAAACTGAAAGGAAGGTAAACTAACAACCTAGCAGTTATAGTATGATGCATAGCATGACAAGTATAGTTTGGAAGTAACAAGTTTTGCAAGTATAAACACGGACAAGTACAAGTCAAGTAAATCGCGTCAAGTAAACACGTCCTGCACAGAGATTCCGCCTGTTGGCTAGAGTGGCTGATCGGGCCAACTCCTAAGCTCAAGTGACCGTTTATCCCTACCCCTCCACGTGTATCGAGCCAGGGCCTTACCCCCGAACACGTAATGCTCGCTTCTGGATCACGAGCCAGGAAGTGTATTTGGCATAGGGTTGTGCCCGCTAAAAGCAGGTGCCTAGCCGGATCAAGTAGTACAAGTAATGTAGCGTGTGCTACGAATGCAACATTCAACATGGATAGCATGGCATGTACAGATAATTCGCGTACCGTTAATGGAATTTAAACATGACAGATAAGATGCATGATAATTAAAAGAAGTCGGATCCAGCTTCGTTGTCAAGCTAGATCCCGAAATTTATGCCTAGGCGAGTATCATTTCGTCGACTAGTCTCTTTTACGCCTACAACAAGCAAATGGCCTAAGGCATGGCCTAAAACCCTAAGTGGCAAGTTTCACTTGCCTGGCACCAAGGATGACGATCAACGAGGCACGTCACAAAATGTTAAACTACGGAGATGGAATCACTGCCATGGCAAAACAATATCAGAACAACATCCAATCCAGTTTTATTATGGTTTAACAAAATCACAATGTGGGTTAAGAGAATATTAAAGGATCGATTTACTACCGTATCGTAGCGGAAGAACGATGCCGAGCAAGCACGGCAACGGAAGAACGATGCCGAGCAAGCACGACAATGGAAGAACGATCCGAAGAACTATGGCTCAGATCTGAAAAGGGGGGAAAATCTGGAGAAATTGGGATTTGGGGGTTGGCCGGCGGCCTAAAGGAGGTGGCCGGCGCAAAAATGGCGAGAGGGAAGCTCCGAGGAAGAAGAAATGGCTTGGGGAATGTTGGAGGATGATTTGGGGAAGAAATGGGCTCAGAAGAATGAAGAAAGAGTAAAAGGATCGAAGGGTTTTAATAGGAAATGAAACGGCGGCGGAAATGAAACCTAGGGTTTCGGGGTCATTTAGTCTGTCAAAGAAGAGCTGTTGACTGACTAGTTTAAGAACTAGTCGGTCAGTCGACCAACTATGACCGACTAAGAGCAAACAGTAACTCGGTCGTCAAAATGGTCAATGAACTAGTCGGTTAAAGAACAATGGCTAACCGACTAGTTTGCAACCTAGTCGGTCGAAAAATGTTCTTAGACCGACTAATGTAAACAGTAACTCAGGTGAAATTAATCAAAGGAACTAGTCGGTCTGAGAGCAAGTTCTGACCGACTAGTTTCTCATCTAGTCGATCGGTGGTTGTTCTTAGATCGACTAAGGATAAACAGTAACTCCTGAATAATTGATTTAATGAACTAGTCGGTTCCAGTAGAGTACCTGACCGACTAGATTGGAATCTAGTCGGTTGGTCCCCCTTCTTGAACCAACTAAGGTGCACGAAAAGTATCGAATCGAAGCGCGAAGCTCCAGGAAGATTCCTACAGCTTCTAAGATCAACCTATCTCTAAGATATGAGTGATATGAAGTTCGTCACGAATGACTTACTCCAAACTCAACGATCTAAGGAAGAAAGACTAGAAATCACAAGGAAACAGACGAAACCACAAAACGACGAAAACGGAAGCTACGGAGACGGAAAATCACACATACGGAGAAAATCCACCAAAACATATATATAATATAGATAATCCAAATACATGAAAAACCAGTCGTTACACACTTACTAGCCGTCTAACGACGGGGGCCTTAGTCACGAACTTGCACACACCATTGAAATATATTGAAATGGACATATCAGACATGTTAACATTTAAAACTGCTACAACTTTTCTTTAATTAGTCTGCCAACTGTTTAACGTTTAAACTGTTGTTATCTTCCTTTTAATAACAATGCCATGTTGTCATCTTTAATAGAATTGCCATGCCATTTATTTTGCACACTACACATGCCATGTTGTTACTTTACACACTACACTTGCCATGCCACTGCTTTGCACACTACACTTGCCATGATTGTTACTTTACACACTACACTTGCCATGCCACTGCTTTGCACACTACACTTGCCATGATTATTACTTTGCACACTATGCTGCCATGCTTTAATTTTTGAAATCATATTATGTTATGTTAATGATTTTGAAAACCTTGCCGAGGGTCTTTTTTACTAACGTTTAAATCTTGCCGAGTGACCCTCGCTAACGTATATTCCTTGTTTTCTATCTTGTGGAATATACGTCAGGTATTAAACAGATTTTGCAGAGGAGCATACTTTGAATCTGAGCTAGTTGACCAGGAGTACGAGATCCCCCTGCTGGAGAACAACGAGCCTTCGCAATGCCGCTAAAGTTTAATATTTGTATTAATTGTATTCAGGTGTAATTCTGTCTGTGTTTATATTTCTAATGGCCATGCTAGACCTTATTTGTGTACTTGTAAATCTGGATATTGATGTAATAATAATGAAATTCTCTTTGTTCCGAGTTTGCGTGCAAGGACCTGCTTACAGTTTACTCACAGACGCTTATTGGGTTGGAGCTTCACAGCTCCAGCCCATGCGGACCCACTCGCATCCTCGCTTCCAAGTATAATGGGAAGCGGGGCATGACAGAATTGAACAATCCTTGCGTCTGCTCAACCACTTCTCCACGATTCCTCTCCTTAAAACCTCGGGATGGTATACGATAATGGCCCATCGAGACAGGAAGCTGCTGGAAGATCTTCTCACCTCCAATCCCAAGTGAAAACACGAGTTTGTATTTGTGGTCTTCCAGGGGAGGCAAGCTTCTACACCGGTTGGGGCGCCCCTGATTTGGGGCCTGCCGAGGATAAGCCGCTTACTGTCGAGGAGAAGAAAGCCGCCGACACTCTAAAGAGCTAGCCAGAGGGCATGAGGTCGATCCAGTGGCTGTGGTCAGACGACATGTTGTGTCGGACCGTGTGGACGAAAGGTTGGTGCGACCGTGCTCGCCAACTATTCGACCTTCGTTACTCGGCCTAACTCGTTTGTTGCTCTGGCAGGTATGACCAGCATGGATTATCAGGTAGATCCTACATTGAGGGAAGCAGTCGAGGCTTCCATTGGTGAGGCAGAGGCGAGAATATTGTCGCCTCGGGCACCAAGCCTGCTGAGATCGATAGTCCAGCCGCCCGATGATCGATCCATGGTTGTCGAGGAGGTTGCTCAGGTGGCATGTCCTCAACAGAAGAAGAAGAGTAAGGGGTCCACCTCCGAATTTGAAGTTGTTGCACTGGAGGGGGGCAAGAAGAGGCGAAAGCTCTTTCTCAGCGACTCGGAGCCATCTGGGTCGAATGTAGCCGCGGAGCAGGTCTCCCAGCCAGGGAGTGATGCTTTTCATGAGGAAGATTCGAGGGAGACTCAGGTTCCACCGGATCTCCTCGTGCACCAGGACTCCTGGCCTTGGGGGGTCTGTTTCCCTCCGTAGGGTTGCCTGAAGACATCCCTGAGGAGTACATGCCGATGTTGAAGGGCCGATCTCATTAGGCCCCCCTCGACTGTTTCGAGGAGGAGCTCGTCAAGGGAGGTTTCCATTGAGGCGTGGAGATTCTGTTCTCCTTGACTGCGAGACCGCCTCCTACATCGCCGAGAATGCGACCCTTCCACATGACAGGGCTGTCGTGGAAAGGGTCGATTATGAGCGGCTTGCGTCAATAGCCGTTCACGCCAGCATCCAGGTAATTATCGTTTGGACCTCTATCGATGCTGATATCAGCGTGCAAGCTGACCATCGAATGTTGTGTGCATGCTCTTGTGGCGACCACGGCACTGCATCGTCGAGCTTCGGTGGTGGTCAATCATGGTGTCACCCTGGAGGCTGTTAGGTCGAGAGTGGAGAAGTCCCAGGCTGAGCTAGAAGAATCAGCCTCCTCTCCAAGACGAGGTCGGACGACATTCAGAAACTCGAGCATGAGCTAAGGGAGTCTCATATGAGGGAGGCTGAACAAATTGCCTCAAGAGAGCGAGCGGAAGATGTGTTGATGGAGGAGAGAGTCGAAGCCGAGGTCATTGCGGAGAAGTCGATTCGGGATTTCACAGATTCATTTACTGACTTTGACGAGCTATATTAGCAATGTTATGAGCGATGCCGATTGGAGATGAAAAACCGATTCCATGTGTAACGACCTGTATTTTAGGCGTGTTGGGTTGTGTCATGTGTGTGTGGCCGCATTTTATTTCAGTAGTCCGAGTATTTTTCGTTCGGATGTTCTTTGATTCTACGCGTTGACGCAAGCGCGTCCCTATTTTTATTCTTCGCCATAGCGTAATTACTATTACCATTAAACTAATTACCATAACCCTCCATTTAATTAAACCAAACCCCAACCCCATAAATGACCTCCAAAATTTGGTGAGATCCAATTTTTTTGTATCCACCGTCTACCATCAAATGAGGCTAGCTGTAGAATAATAAAACAAGACTATATTAAAACCCATCACTCTCCTCAGAGATCACACACACACACCATCTGCATCAATTCACTCCACCTCCAACCCCCTTATCTGCTGATCTGGCAACAACCATTAATCTCTAAATCCCACACAAAATTAATCCACTTCCTTTAAAAAGAAATCAAAACCCTTTCCCTTGGCAGATGATTCGGGTTCAATATTACATATTTAACCCCCCATTTAGCCCTATTTTGTGCTCATGAGATGCTACATTTTTCTCTAATTCATACGTATTTTCTACACATTTATTTATTAGAGAAAACACACTATTTGAGCACAAAACAGCATTTAACGACGCATTTCTGCACTTTTTATATTTTTCCTAGCTTGGTCTCGATCTCACGATTCCAATGACTATTTATTTGTATTTTTCTGAGATCTGTGCTAATTACTATGAATTTTTGAATGCAGAATACCATTTAAATGGAGAAATACGCAAGGAAATACGAAAATACGGTCGGCAGCAAATTAGAAGCCGCCACGTGGCAGCATCCCAGCCGCTCCCGCCTAATCCAACGGTCCGATCGCGCGGGCGATGAGACATTTTCGTGACCGTTGGATCATCATCCAACGGTCACAAATCAGATCTGAATCGAATTACATACGGGCTACGTGGCAAGACAGCAGCGGTTAGATCTTCATCCTACGGCCTACATTGAAGCAAATCGCGACGAAGCAGCGGAAATTTTAGAGGGCGACGTGGCTCATTTCCAGGCGTCCGATCCCGATCGGACGGAGGCGATCACGCCCTAAGCGAGCGAAGCGGCAGCGAAAGTTAGGGGCGACGTGGCATTATCCGCGCGGTTGAGCGTCGATCCGACGGCCCACGAAGATCCCGCTGAGGCGAGATGGGGCGGGCAACGTGGCCTGATCCAGAGCGTTGGATTCAAATCCGACGGCGCTGAATTGACCCCAATTGAACTCGGATTTTATCAAGCGCAGCGTGGATCCGACCCGCGACACGTGTCGAGCCCTTATCCCATCCCGCTTTGATGAGCGGTTGATAATTACCCCGCTTTAGATGAACGGCGGAGATGCTTCCGGGCGCGAAATGGATGCGGGTTTAGACCCGTTAGCAACCCCAAACCCGCAATCTTATTATATAAGCGTATTTAGGGGTTTTTGGGCGTATTCAAGCAGATTGGGGCGTATTTTGGGCGTATTGGAGGCTCTAGGAGCCGTATTCTCCCCCCTGAAAAATTCTGTAAAATTCCAGAGGCTTGTTTTATTATTTTCAGAGAGTTTGAAGTCTTTTCAAGGAGAATTGGTGATACTTTCTTCAACTTCTATCCCGTATTTTGGTGTTTTCTATTGTATTTTGCTATGAATTCAATGTATTTGGCTATGGATCTTGTTTATTCTGAAATTATGAGTAGCTAGAACTTATTTGTGCATGGTATGGAGTAGTTAGGGGATATTATTCGTGTTTATTTGGTTGAAATTCCTTGTGCTAAATCGTAAAACGTCGCTAAAATTGTAATCGTTGTTCGTAAATCGACTTTTTTAGATTCCAAAAGAATTAATTTAGTTGATGATCACCCCAAAAGGGTGAGCTTTGATCTCCCCAAAAGGGAGTTTCATACCGTAGTTTTGATCTCTCCAAAAGAGAGTTTCATATCGTATTATAGCTTTAGCGACGATCTTATTGAATATTTTGTTTGAACCCCCAAAAGGGCATCTTCCGATGAATTGCTCCCAAAAGGAGAATTCATTGAGTTATATTGGATATTTTTCCCGGTGAATTGCTCTCAAAAAGAGAATTCATTGTGATATATTCATCAACCAAATTAATACGAATCGTTGATCCTAACGAACCCATACCATGTGCATACTCTTTATAGATATTTTCTTACACGATTTTCTATGTTTATTTTGTTCACGTGTTCACATCACCATCACCGTCACCATTGTTGAAGTGTTTAGTCTCTTTCCGATAGTTTTCTATTTGATTTGAATTGTGGTTGCAACAGATTTCTTCCCGTGGATTCGACATCTAGACTCCCAGATTTTACTACTTGTACGGACTCTTGCACTTGAGAGAGAGTACCTTTCCGGTCCCACCAAGTTTTTGGCGCCGTTGCCGGGGAGGAATGGTTTGTGACTACGGTTTATTTCATTTAGAGGACCTTCGGTGAGATCTTTCCACTTTACTGTACATAAACTTTTTTTTATTATTTTATTTTAATTTTTAAAAAATGGAATATATGAACTTCTATTGCACAAACAATCTTTATGATGCACGGTATGCTAATGCACACAAACATAGAATGGAGAAGCTCAAAATTGTTAATTTTAATCAAACTGACTGTGAAACTTTCTTTCTGGCCTGGAGGAGGTTCACAGACATTATATCGAGCTATCCGCAGCATGGGTACACAAATGAAGAGCTTATGGAGTTCTTCCTAGATGGACTACAACCGCAGCTGCAGGAATTATTGGGAGGCATGACGCCGACTGTGGCGTGGGAATACATGGAGTCTCTGCAAGAAAACGAAGAAACCGTGGAAGAGACTTCAGAGAGCGATTCAACGGAGCCTTCGTGCCTCGATCAAGAAGAGCAAAGCATAGACGTACCTTTGCAATCCTTGAAAGAGGAAGCTTACCAGACTATTCAGACACAGGAGGCCACATCCCTTCAATTCCAAGAGAATTTCCTTGCTCGGAGTCGGCAGATTCAAAATTCCATTGAAAATCTTAATTTGATTGCCCCTTGCTTAGAAGAAGGTAATGCTTTTGAAACTCGATTTCAAGAATCTAATACGAGTTCATCTTCTATTGCAGGAATACCGAGCGAGGACACGAATATAAATATATACATGGCAGAAAGTGTGCGCAAAAGAGAGGACGAGCTAGCAATTTTGGATGAACGAGAGGAGGAGACAGATAGGGAAAAGGGTTTTGAGATTATCGCCATGGAGTCAGAACCATGCCCTCCTCCAGTTTTGTCCCAAAATCATTTATCCCTCTCCACAATGAACGAGCATCGTACAGAGAGTAGTGCAAATCTTTCAGGGAGTAGTCGTCAACTTGCTTTAATTTCTTTCACTTATTTTGATGACTATATTTGGAATATTTTTATAGAGAATAATTTTAAAATAATTTGGACTGACATAACTCATCTCTCGCAGGACATTGGCAAACAGCTTATAGAGATGCTTGGAGTTGTGTTGCTGGGGTCCAAATTAGTTTTTGGAGGAAGAATAATCGCTGAGGAGCGCAAGGAGCAAATTGAACAACTTCCTCCACAATTAAAGATTCGGGATCCGCCATTTGATCACGGTGTGTTCTTTCCAGTAGTGTAGTTTTTAAATGCTTTCTAGGTTGCTTGCTTGAATAAACTCGTACCTCTTCCGACATTGAGGACAATGTCCATCTTTAGTTGGAGGGTGTGTATGAGACCTTAGGATTTTTTTTGTTTTTTTTGAGAAGAATAAATCACCAAATCTCATCTTTTAAAACTCCTTCCTATGCCTCAAATGCGGATGATTATACATTAATTGTGTTCTAAAAATTGTTTATGGCTTGATTAATTATTTTTCCTTCATGGAATTGCTTTTAATATACTATTCATGAAAACTTTCAATTTCCATGATTAATACCTCGAAATAGTTTGAATATATTTCATGCGTGCTAATGTGATGAAAAAGCTTAAGTATACACGATTTATTAGAAAGTTTTCAAGTTGAAGAGGGATTTGGCCTCTGTATTAATGTTTATGTTCGAAAGAATGGGTTTGTAGTTGCTTACAAAGAAAAAGATGAAGAAAAGAAAAGAAATTTTTTTTGAATGATAAGAAATGAAAATGAACGATGAAAAATGAATGAATAAGTATGTCACTAATAAATAACTTGGTTGGCTCGAGTAGTACAGTCCGAGGGGTCCTTTTTGGCCTAATGCCCTATTATCGTCTGATTTGGGAGCCATTGACCGGAACCTCACTCATTTGATGGAGCGATCCAAGTTATACTTTTTTCTGCGAATGTTGCTTGATGCGCGTTACGCGGAACGAATAAAAGAAAAGAAATAGTGAATATACTAAGCAACTTCAATACCCATGTCTTGAATAATTCTTTTGATAGGCCAATTCCTTGGAAACAAGAAAACTAGGTTATAACGACGTGTTATACTTTCGCTTGCGCAAAACGATGCTTGCATGTTATTTATTCATATTAAATTAGAGAAAATATCGTGTGATTGATTTTGTTCATGGATGTGTATATTGATGGCCAAGACCATGTTGGAATGCGTATTATTGAGCCAGGCCATAAGCAATTCGAAAGAACTTATTATTTTATTGATCGTCCGTATTTATCGCTATTTTTGCTAGAGACTAGCAAATCGCTAGTTGGGGGGTGTGATTCGGGTTCAATATTACATATTTAACCCCCCATTTAGCCCTATTTTGTGCTCATGAGATGCTACATTTTTCTCTAATTCATACGTATTTTCTACACATTTATTTATTAGAGAAAACACACTATTTGAGCACAAAACAGCATTTAACGACGCATTTCTGCACTTTTTATATTTTTCCTAGCTTGGTCTCGATCTCACGATTCCAATGACTATTTATTTGTATTTTTCTGAGATCTGTGCTAATTACTATGAATTTTTGAATGCAGAATACCATTTAAATGGAGAAATACGCAAGGAAATACGAAAATACGGTCGGCAGAGAATTAGAAGCCGCCACATGGCAGCATCCCAGCCGCTCCCGCCTAATCCAACGGTCCGATCGCGCGGGCGATGAGACATTTTCGTGACCGTTGGATCATCATCCAACGGTCACAAATCAGATCTGAATCGAATTACATACGGGCTACGTGGCAAGACAGCAGCAGTTAGATCTTCATCCTACGGCCTACATTGAAGAAAATCGCGACGAAGCAGCGGAAATTTTAGAGGGCGACGTGGCTCATTTCCAGGCGTCCGATCCCGATCGGACGGAGGCGATCATGCCCTAAGCGAGCGAAGCGGCAGCGAAAGTTAGGGGCGACGTGGCATTATCCGCGCGGTTGAGCGTCGATCCGACGGCCCACGAAGATCCCGCTGAGGCGAGATGGGGCGGGCAACGTGGCCCGATCCAGAGCGTTGGATTCAAATCCGATGGCGCTGAATTGACCCCAATTGAACTCGGATTTTATCAAGCGCAGCGTGGATCCGACCCGCGACACGTGTCGAGCCCTTATCCCATCCCGCTTTGATGAGCGGTTGATAATTACCCCGCTTTAGATGAACGGCGGAGATGCTTCCGGGCGCGAAATGGATGCGGGTTTAGACCCGTTAGCAACCCCAAACCCGCAATCTTATTATATAAGCGTATTTAGGGATTTTTGGGCGTATTCAAGCAGATTGGGGCGTATTTTGGGCGTATTGGAGGCTCTAGGAGTCGTATTCTCCCCCTGAAAAATTCTGTAAAATTCCAGAGGCTTGTTTTATTATTTTCAGAGAGTTTGAAGTCTTTTCAAGGAGAATTGGTGATACTTTCTTCAACTTCTATCCCGTATTTTGGTGTTTTCTATTGTATTTTGCTATGAATTCAATGTATTTGGCTATGGATCTTGTTTATTCTGAAATTATGAGTAGCTAGAACTTATTTGTGCATGGTATGGAGTAGTTAGGGGATATTGTTCGTGTTTATTTGGTTGAAATTCCTTGTGCTAAATCGTAAAACGTCGCTAAAATTGTAATCGTTGTTCGTAAATCGACCTTTTTAGATTCCAAAAGAATTAATTTAGTTGATGATCACCCCAAAAGGGCGAGCTTTGATCTCCCCAAAAGAGAGTTTCATACCGTAGTTTTGATCTCTCCAAAAGAGAGTTTCATATCGTATTATAGCTTTAGCGACGATCTTATTGAATATTTTGTTTGAACCCCCAAAAGGGCATCTTCCGATGAATTGCTCCCAAAAGGAGAATTCATTGAGTTATATTGGATATTTTTCCCGGTGAATTGCTCTCAAAAAGAGAATTCATTGTGATATATTCATCAACCAAATTAATACGAATCGTTGATCCTAACGAACCCATACCATGTGCATACTCTTTATAGATATTTTCTTACACGATTTTCTATGTTTATTTTGTTCACGTGTTCACATCACCATCACCGTCACCATTGTTGAAGTGTTTAGTCTCTTTCCGATAGTTTTCTATTTGATTTGAATTGTGGTTGCAACAGATTTCTTCCCGTGGATTCGACATCTGGACTCCCAGATTTTACTACTTGTACGGACTTTTGCACTTGAGAGAGAGCACCTTTCCGGTCCCACCAGCAGACAACACACACACTACAAGCTTTTCCCATTCCTCATCTCCCCCTTGATTTCTCTCTCACCTCCCCCTCTTCCATTCTTCCCCCCTCCCCCCCTCCTCCAGGCTGCCGCGCCACCACCCACCTACGCACGCAGAACCCTGCCCGCCGTCGCCTAGCAGCGCGCGCCCCCGCCAGCTCGACCGTCGCCCGCTGCCTGTGTGCACGCCCCTGCCTGATTGACCGCCGCCCCCTCCGCACTGTGTGCCCTAGCCGCCCTCCGCGCCGTGCGCCCTAGCACTCTCCGATGTGTGTCCCTATACAAAACAAAAACAAAACAGAAAAAAAGAAAGGGGAGAAGAAGAAGTCAGAAGGTGAGAGAAGATTTTTATTATATAAGTTATTATATAAGTTTAAGTTAAGTTATTATATAAGTTAAGTTATAAGTTATTATATAAGTTATAAAGTTTTATAATATTCAGTTTTAAGTTTTAATTTATTTATTAGTTATAAAGTTTATTTTTTTGTTTAAGTTAATAAATATAAAGAATTAGTTTTATAAAATCATTATAAATTACTTTAAGTATAATATGATAGCCATATTCTTTTTGTGGGTAGCTAACTTGCCTTGTAACACATGTGAACCCAGGTATCGCTACCGCTGATCGAGCCGCGCTTTTCACGACACAGTGTATTGGTAAGTCATCGTACCCATTGTAATGCCCTGCGTAGCTACTGCACAAGTACTAGAGGGGGGTGAATAGTACTTTAAAATAATCAAGAGTATTATTCTTAATTATTGTGCAAACACAAACAACAATGTGGAATAACTACAAACAACAAGAAATAAGCAACGCAAACAAAGCGATATAACGGGTTCGGATCCACCCAAGTCTCCCCGACTTGTTCCCGGTGATCCTACGTCCCAACCATCCGGATCCCCTCCGGATACTTGAGTTAGAAACCTCTAACTCAAATTTGCACTATGAAATTCTTGTAGAAAACCTCCACAAGACCAAATCATACACAAATGAAAATGTGACTCCCACAACCCGGGATCACACACTTCTCTCACAACCGAGAGAACAACTTGCAATCAAAGTAAATGAAACAATGAAATACTTACCAACAAAATCATATGCCTTGAGTAAACTTACAATTTTAGGGCAAGATAGATTTTGAGGAAGAAGAAGGCACCAAACCCTAGCTCCACCAAGATGACCAGCAATAGATGGCTAGGGAGAGATTGGTGACCTTAGATCAAGCTCTTGGCTTGAGAGACTCACAATGAAGAGAATCTCTCTTGAGGAAATAGGGCTCAAGAAGTTGAGGGAGAGATTATTGTGAGAAGAGAGAGCTTGGAAATAAGATTGAATGGCTCCTCTCTTGGATGTGAAAATGTCTCTATTATCAGCCTTGAATCCCTGGTTGGAAGCACACAACCTTATATAGGGAAGAGACAAAACTGTCACAAAATTCGTGGCATTAAATGCCCCAACGGCTCTATTCTGAAGCAGTTTAATCGGTCTAAGAAGGATCACCGACCGATTAGTTTTGCAACTAGTCAGTCGGTGATTCTTCTTGGACCGACTAAGAGGTTGACAGCCAAGAAAGATAGTTCATGGAATATAGAACTAGTCGGTCTAAGAAGACTTGCCAACCAACTAGTTTGACAACTAGTCGGTCAGTGAGTTTTTTTGACCGACTAAGAGTTGAAAAACAATAAGCTGAATACAAGAGAACTAGTCGGTCTAAGAACAAATTCCAACCGACTAGTTTCTCAACTAGTCGGCCGATGGATGTTCTTGGACCGACTAATGATAAACAGTAGCTCATGCTGTGAAAATGAAGATATAACTAGTCGGTCTAAGAAGGATTCCAAACCGACTAGTTTGACAACTAGTCGATCGGTGAACCTTCTTGAACCGACTAATTGGTCAACAGTGAATGAGCTGAATTGGAGTAGGATATCTAGTCAGTTCAAGAAGGATTGCCGACCGACTAGATTGCCATCTAGTCGGTTGGTTCTTCTTCTTGAACCAACTAACATGCACTAGAAGCCGCGAAATAAAGCGTAAGGCTTCGGGAAAGATTCTATGGGCTTCTATGATAATCCTAGCTCTAATAATGTAAGACCTACTCAAGGCTTAACATTCTACGGAAAGAAACTAGAAGACTATAAAATAAACTTGACAAACCGTCTTCAAAGCTTCAATCCGAATCTATTGACTTCAATAATGCTCCTAGAGCTTCAACGAAGCTTCAGGCACACGATCACGCGCTTTGAGAAGTCTTGAGACGTTGCTTTTGATATACGTAGACTTTTGGCGACGATCTCCATAACTGCGCTCATAACGAGTTAGTTCACGATATTTATGTTTGTTCATCATCAAAACCAAATCCGGGGAATCAATACTCAACATTCTCACCCCTTTTGGTGATGACAAACCAACATAAATAATAATCAATAATAATGATTTAAATGAAATTTACTTACTCCCCCTGCATTGATGACACGTTAGTTCCGTATTGAATAATAATCATACGCATCAAGCAGACGAGGAAGTTATAAAATATGAATCCTATTATTGCAATTTAGGATCTAAACCCATTTTTATATCTTAACTCCCACTGAATCTAACATATCAAATTAGATTCATGGTAAATTGCTTTAAATTATCATTTAGCACATCGTCATTATTAATTCTCTCCCCCTTTGGCATTAGCAAAAAGAGCGGGAGGAGATCAATGACAACAACAATGTCTAAAAAATAAAAGCACGAGAGTCGAAGAATACGACCAAGGTCCAAATGACACCAAAGTAAAATCACGAAGAAAATCAAAGCGTGCCAATGAGACCATAGTCGAAAATCGAAAAATGAAATCATCAAAACTCAAATCAATTTCACGTATTGAGTTATGGAACATACTCTCCAATATCAACATCCTTATTGAATTAAGTGCATGGAAAACAATTCTATGATATCATAGAAACAATTCTATTAAATCAATATAATCGTCGAGCGACAAAGTCAATATCAGAGACATAAATACAATGTGCACAAGAAACGAATGGCAACAAGATGTACACATCATACAACACCAAATGTCACAACATCGATCGAAAAGGATCACAAATCTAAGTGAAGTGTGCGATGTGATGTGACAAGGTGATAAAAGCAATATGGATATCAACTATCAATATCATGCAAAAGTGTTATGCCAAAAATAGATAGTAACTTCATAAAATGCAAACATAGGTTATGCATGAGATAATCTCAAAATCAAATTGACATCTACATGCATTCAATACACATGGACACCAAATATAAGAATATACTTACAACATTAAGCTCCCCCTACTTTGGTGCATCACTTAGGCACAATCAATTCCAGTTGAATGAAAGTCTTTGCAAATCAAGGAGTTGGTAGGGTTGGTATCCCAATGTGGATTGAACCTATAAGACATAATTCTTGGAGCTAAATTTAGATTTATTGCTCCTTCTCTATTTCTTGAGTACCTGAAGATAAGAATATCATTCCATGGTACCCAAGGTCATTGGGTCCCAAGAGATTAGACCTTTGGAAGCCAAGTCCAATTGGACTTAGACTTCCCAACAAAATCATCATTATGCACGACATTCATAAAATAGGAATTCATGTAAGCATGTTTTTCTTGCATGTTAGTGTTCTTTGGGCCCCAAATAGTGAATTTCTTGGGAGCCCTATTCCTATTGGGATCATGCATACGTTGTTGGTTTCTATGTGATGCATGTGGCCTACGAGGAAATGGCCTAGAAAATGCATGTCGTGGATAAGCATATGGCACATGATGAAATGGTGCATGATGATAATTGTTCATATGATAGTAATGTGGATGAACATATGCATGTGGAGGAACACGTGCATGAGTGTGTCTCACATGGTGTGCACGTGCTCATGGACGTGGAACATAAAAATCATCATACATGTGAACATGTGGAGTAGGAGGTGTGTTCCTACGTGGCATGGTATTGGTGTACATAAATGCATGACCCTTCTTTGGAGGTCCACCTAAAGTGGGTTTCTTTCCAAACGAGGGTGTGTACGAAGTGGAAGCACATTGGTAGATGAACTACCAATGGAGTGTTTGCTCCCACTCGTTGAGGTATCGGAAGTTGGCCTAACAAAGGTGGTAGACGATTTGGATGAGTCTCCCATCTTATACCCCAAGCCAATGTGATGATTGGTCGGAAGTAAGTCATTTAGGATATTATCCAAATGGCCCTTACCTTTATTGAATTCATTAATTCGGCCTAATGTGCACTCATACTTCTCGGTGAGAGAATGCATAGAAGCATCCAAGGTGGACACTTGCGATGTGAGTACATACACACGAGATTTGAGATTCTCATTCTCAATGCTTAAAGTTGAGTTTCGAGAAATCCAATCTGCTATCTCGTGTTCATCCGAATTCTAAATATGAACATGCTCAAGTTGAGATTTGAGATTTACGATCTCATTTCTCAACCCTTCAACAACGGTGTCGTTGTTGATGATGATAGGCTTAGGTGAGGTTTGGAGACTAGTTAGCTCATCTTTAATCTTAATATATCTACTAGCCAATTTAGAAAACTTAGACCAAAGTTGTTCGTTAGCTAATCTAAGTTCATCCATAGGTACCTCATCGCCTTCATCCTCGCTTTCATCGGAGGAGAACTCTTGATCATGTTCCTCTCTAGCTGTAATGACCCCAAAATTCATATACGTGTATTAATACACATTCTTGGACGTATATATATGCGTATAAATTTTTGGGAGTCCTTATGTATTTTATTTAATTTTGTCAAGCTAAAAATTATTTTTAAATAATTAGTATGACATGATTTTATTAAATGAAATATATGGGTGGAATACTAATGTCTTGATGAGTAAGTATTGCATGTGTATTTAGTGGGTATAATTATTTTTCTAAAAGGCAAAATCCTAATTTTTCCTAAGTGACACCTCACCCTTTGATGTGTCAATAGCTCCTTGATCCTTACCTAACCCAAGGCTTGGTGGCATGCTTAGAGGATTTTAGGGAGATGAGGTGGCTACTCTAAGAATTAGAAGAATGTTTTATTCACTCACTCTCTTTCCAAAGATCAGACCGAATTCATCCCTTCCCATTGTTCTCTCTTAGACATTAGGGGGGCTGAGTACCCGTAGGGCTACGCCACCCTCACTCTGCACACTCCTGTAGCATCTCTGTCGTCGTTTAGGTGCTGTTGCTCATTCTGGGAGCCCGTGGAGGAGAAGAAGGAATTAGAGAAGAAGAAAAGGTTTGAAGAAGGAGGAGCCATAGGGATTTGGGCTACCCCATTGTCTCTCATCACCCCTATGGTAGGATTCCATCTCCAACTAGTATTAGAGTTGCATGCTTAGTTTCATGGTTGTTGTTGTTGTGGTTTTACCTTTTCTTATGTTAATCCTGAGTTTTGTATGGTTGTGTGCTGTGAGCAATCCTGAGTTTTGTATGGTTGTGCGCGGTGAGCAATCCTGAGATTTGTATGGTTGTGCGCGGTGAGCAATTCTGAGATTTGTATGGTTGTGCGCGGTGAGCAATCCTGAGATTTGTATGGTTGTGCGCGGTGAGCAATCCTGAGTTTTGGGTGGTTTTGTGCGGTGAGCAATTCTGGACAGATTTATATGCTGATTGTTCTGCTTAGTCCTCCCAATCTAGAGTTGTGTTTGCTCTGAAATTTTTATGGCTTAAATATTGGACTGTTATCTTTAACTTTCATGTTGTGAACTTTTACTAATTTGTCCTGTAATTAGGATTAATAATTCCATCTTTACAACATGTCGGAATTTCATCTAGTCTCAGTTTGGCAAAACGTAGATCAGTCTCTGCACACTCCATAGAAATTGATGAACTTGGTCTCGTTAGAAAGATAACAACTTTTTCTACAACTTTCTGTGAGTGCACATTTTCGAGATTCTAACTCTAACATGTCTTTAACTAGTAATCTTTACAGCCTTTAGAATCTGTCTTAAAAACAGATTCGTCAGGTCTTACCAAACAATTCACCATAAATCACTCAGTTCATATTTCTGCATGAAAATTTATAGGTGAATCCAGAACAACTATATCTACAACTTTCATTTGTATTGTATGTGCATGTTTAATACAAAATTATGGAGAAATGCGTTTCTTAATCTGACTGTTCTGTTTTCCAGCAAGCTGAAAGATTTGAATGTTGTTTTAAGCTCTTTTTGAAGTTAACATTGCCATCAATGTTCTTAATTATTTCTGTTACATGGTGATATGCGGTTTATGTTCTTGATACATGCAAAATGATGATGTGAACATGGTTATACATTTTATGAGAAATGAGAAAGGGAATGCACAAGGCGATGCATGTCCCAAATATGTGATGAACTGTGGAAAGAAAAAAATGGAAGATGTTATGTTTCATGAAAATGACTAAGTCCTCTTAAAGGAGGGTGACATGTGGTTTGGGGGAAACACGGTTAAATTAAAGGAGTTAAGGAGCGGACAGATGATATGAATTCTCACCCGCTGTATCACTCCCGGAAGGGCGAATTGAAAGGGTTGGAGAGGCCACTGGTGTACCCGTGATGCACCATGACGGTAATTGATGGTTTACTCCGTTTGTCCGACAGAAAAATCGAGCAGGTCTCGCTCTAGTGCCTTGTCCCGTTTGGGCATAGAGTTGCGAGAGGCCCCCTCCGGTGCCCGTGTTGCTGGTTGGGGTACCACGTTTCACCCACCCTGGGTGAAGTCCGGCTTCTTAAGGTCCTAAGATTTATCCGGGTTCCAAAATGCTAACTAATGAATTAATTGTTAACTCTTATTATTCTTGTAGCAATGACAAATGTATGCATTGTTTACTTGTGTTTCTTTACTATGGTTCTTTTATATTGTATATCATTGTTGTACACCTTACCTGTTGCACGTGCATGCTTTCACATGTTCATAAGTATAGTTGTTACTTCCTTTACTACAGTAGATGTTTATGCCATGACATACACTCTGCCTGTTCACATGCACCCTTTCTACACTTCATGTAAGGACTAGTTGAGATATGGAATTCCTACTGGGTCACGCGTTGACGTGCCCCACCGTTGAATTTTCAGGTTGGTTCTTTGAGTTGGAGGCCCCTTGACTCAGTTGGTTAGAGTTGCGGGTTGTGAGAAGTGTGGATGACTTGGGAGTGGTGTTGTACTTGGGTGAGATGTAAGTTTTTGTACCTTATTGAGATGTGGGTAATATTGTATATGGATTTGTATAAGGAAGTTGTATATGAACAGTTTTATTTATATACATCAGTGCTTGAGTTGTTGGTTCTCTTGAGTTTTGGGTTGACTGGAATGCTATATGTACTATCCCAGCAGTGCGCAGTGGACCTGCTTGTATTTGTAATTTAGTATTTTCTTCGTAGCACCCGTCTCTTTGGGAATACCTGATACGGATTCGTACTTATCGGGTATCACGGGGAGCAGGGCGTTACACTAGCCATGAAGCACATGTTTGCTTTCTCCACTTGTTCATCATCCGGCTCTCCACTTAAGGAGTCCTCTTCGGAGTCGGTAAATGAGCCGACAAGCCCTTTCTTGTACCCCTTCTTGTACTTTCTCGACTTGTCGTACTTGGATGCCTTCCACTTCTCCTTCTGTTTGTTGAGAGGACAATCCGGCTTGATGTGTCCTGGCTTGTTGCATTTATAACACAAAGGAGTAGATGCATTAGTAGAGCTAAATTTAGCTTTGTTCTTGAACTTACCTTTTTGGAAAAATCGGTCGAACTTCTTTACCAAATCGGCCAAAGCTTCTATGTCCAACTCGTCTTCCGATTCTTCATCATCGGTAGATGTAGATTGAGCGGCCTTGAACGCAATTGTCTTTTTCTTTGGCTCGTCTTGGTTCAAGTACGACTTCATCTTGTCCTGCATCTTTAGTTTACTGTCCTTGCGTACATCATAAGACATCAAGGTACCCATTAGTTGAACGACAATATATTTATTCATATCATTACCTTCCTCGATGGCGAATGTACGCTTTTCCCAACAAGAAGGAAGTCCGTCAATGATCTTTGAGACTTTCTCCTTTTGGGTGTAAGTCTTTCCAAGAGCCTCCAACTCATTGGTAATGTCAACGAAGCGAGCATAGTACTCCTTCATCTTCTCACCCTGTTGCATATGAAATAATTCGTAATCTTTATTTACAACAGTGAGTTTGGAGTCTCTTAGCCTACTCGTTCCTTCATGCAAGATGAGGAGTGAGTTCCAGATTTGATATGCACTCTTACATGTGCATATCTTATTGAAGTCTTCGGGCTCCAAAGCACATTGCAAGGCGTTCATTGCCTTGGCATTGTTTACCTCTGCGGCGACCTCCGTGGTAGTCCACTTCGCGAAGTCTTGTTCGGTGGGCTCGACATACTTCGTCAACGTAGCTCTCCATAGTGAAGTACTCCGGAGGAACGTTTCCATCCGGCATTTCCAGTACCCATAATTGGTACCGTTGAAGAAGGGAGGCCTAGTTGAGGAGTGTCCTTCCATCACCGAAGAAGCTCCTTCACGATTCTTGAAGAAGCTGTAGTCGTTGTTTGTCATAGCTATGAACTTCGCTCTGATACCAAATGTAATGCCCTGCGTAGCTACTGCACAAGTACTAGAGGGGGGGTGAATAGTACTTTAAAATAATCAAGAGTATTATTCCTAATTATTGTGCAAACACAAACAACAATGCGGAATAACTACAAACAACAAGAAATAAGCAACGCAAACAAAGCGATATAACGGGTTCGGATCCACCCAAGTCTCCCCGACTTGTTCACGGTGATCCTACGTCCCAACCACCCGGATCCCCTCCGGATACTTGAGTTAGAAACCTTTAACTCAAATTTGCACTATGAAATTCTTGTAGAAAACCTCCACAAGACCAAATCATACACAAATGAAAATGTGACTCCCACAACCCGGGATCACACACTTCTCTCACAACCGAGAGAACAACTTGCAATCAAAATAAATGAAACAATGAAATACTTACCAACAAAATCCTATGCCTTGAGTAAACTTACAATTTTAGGGCAAGAGGGATTTTGAGGAAGAAGAAGGCACCAAACCCTAGCTCCACCAAGATGACCAGCAATAAATGGCTAGGGAGAGATTGGTGACCTTGGATCAAGCTCTTGGCTTGAGAGGCTCACAATGAAGAGAATCTCTCTTGAGGAAATAGGGCTCAAGAAGTTGAGGGAGAGATTATTGTGAGAAGAGAGAGCTTGTAAATAAGATTGAATGGCTCCTCTCTTGGATGTGAAAATGTCTCTATTATCATCCTTGAATCCCTGGTTGGAAGCACACAACCTTATATAGGGAAGAGACAAAACGGTCACAAAATTCGTGGCATTAAATGCCCCAAGAGCTCTATTCTGAAGCAGTTTAATCGGTCTAAGAAGGATCACTGACCGATTAGTTTTGCAACTAGTCGGTCGGTGATTCTTCTTGGACCGACTAAGAGGTTGACAGCCAAGAAAGATAGTTCAGGGAATATAGAACTAGTCGGTCTAAGAAGACTTGTCAACCGACTAGTTTGACAACTAGTCGGTCGGGGAGTGTTCTTTGACCGACTAAGAGTTGAAAAATAATAAGCTGCAACACAAGAGAAATAGTCGGTCTAAGAACAAATTCCAACCGACTAGTTTCTCAACTAGTCGGTCGATGGATGTTCTTAGACCGACTAATGATAAACAGTAGCTCAGGCTGTGAAAATGAAGATATAACTAGTCGGTCTAAGAAGGATTCCAAACCGACTAGTTTGACAACTAGTCGGTCGGTGAACCTTCTTGGACCGACTAATTGGTCAACAGTGAATGAGCTGAATTGGAGTAGGATATCTAGTCGGTTCAAGAAGGATTGCCGACCGACTAAATTGCCATCTAGTTGGTTGGTTCTTCTTCTTGAACCAACTAACATGCACTAGAAGCCGCGAAATGAAGCGTAAGGCTTCGGGAAAGATTCTATGGGCTTCTATGATAATCCTAACTCTAATAATGTAAGACCTACTCAAGGCTTAACATTCTACGGAAAGAAACTAGAAGACTATAAAATAAACTTGACGAACCGTCTTCAAAGCTTCAATCCGAATATCTTGACTTCAATAATGCTCCTAGAGCTTCAACGAAGCTTCAGGCACACGATCACGCGCTTTGAGAAGTCTTGAGACGTCGCTATTGATATACGTTGAGTTTTGGCGACGATCTCCATAACTACGCTCACAAGGAGTTAGTTCACGATATTTATGTTTGTTCATCATCAAAACCAAATCCGGGGAATCAATACTCAACACCCATGCTATGGGTTTAAAAACAATCACAAATGCATGCTAAAACTAGTTTCATTTCGTTTTCAAAGTTTTTTATTTGAAGAGCTAGATAAGCTAAAATGCACTGTATCGTAAAAGAATTGATCGGTCTACATGACATGGTTGACTGGAGAAGGTGACAATCTAGTAAATGACTCGTAAATTACAAATCTGGTAACATCACAGACACTTGGGGTTTTTGTGGGGTAACTTATAATAGCGAATGTGCGGGAGCGACTAGTTCAGGCTTTGTTGTTGTTGTCCCGCTTGTCGGGACAAATTCACAGACATGAACCACATATTATTGAACAATATCGTATTTGTTGCATAGTTTTGGTTTAACCTGGGTACACACACCCGTGGTATGAGATGGACTCTTGGTTGCTCACTGTACTACGCTTTATAAGTCACGATTTAGGTTCAGGCACAGTTATACTCTCGTAACCTTGACATCTTTAATAATGTTTCTTTTAATTGCCGATAAATTGTGAAAGTTGTAAATCTGCAAAACTATATTTCTGCTCTATTTCCATATCGTTATTGTATGCTCTTTGACTTCTAGTTCCTGCTAGTTTGCCATACTTGTATATTGTTTTAATTTCCATGCAAGAGATACTTTGAATTACGTCTGATCCTGGTGCCCCTTCTTTTTATGGTGGACCCGCCAGACACCTTACAAGTGATACCTGAACTAGCAGACGCCGAGCTCGCAGTTGAGTTTGACCAGGACGCTGGTTACTCAGAGTAAGTGTGAGAGTGTTATGTTATCTTATGTTTTTCATTTCCAGAGTGTGGCTTGGTGTGTATTTGTTTTTAGGTTGTATTTTGTTTTTCTGTACGTTGCTGGGTTGTAATAAGGTTGTATTGCATTTTCATGTGTGGGTATTTGGCATATTTCTGCAACAGAGCCTGTATTGACTTCATTGGTACCAGCAGGACTTGCGCATGTACCGAACAGTATTGGCCCCAGGAGTGGGTCGTTACACCCTGACCTCTCCATGGAGATCGATGAGATCCTGATGATATTTTCAGATCTCGGTGAGGATGAGTTGATCCAAGGCAATGACGAGTTGAGCCGATGCATGGAGGAGGCAGCTTCCGTGGACAAGGCTACTGTTGGATATGGACGACATGAATACACCCATGAGGGGATGTATGAGGGTATACGGACCTCAGATGTCGCGTGCACGAAAGCGTGCACGAAGGGAACCTTTTCTCGTGTGAAAAGGACCACTCGATAAGTGAAAAAAGCCACTCGATAAGGGGAAAAAGTCACTTTATAAGCGCATAAAGGCACTTGATAAGTGAATGAAGAAGAGGATAAATGAATGTGCTAATATAGGCTAATAAGCTTATAATTGGTTATTTCCTACAATAACCACCCCTAAAGCCTATAAATAGGACCCAAGGGTAAGGCATTCATACTACACTTTCCATGCCATAAGTTTGCATAAGGCATCTTATGTTCTTCTTCTCCCTTCCATTAAAATCCTCTTCTAAATAGAGATTTAGGCGGTGAAACTCTGCTTCGATCCTCCGTGACGAAGTATCGACCGTTGTGGCGAATCCGAGGGCGAAGTTCCGAGATTACAGTGCCGCATACGCAAGCGTAAGTCTCGACTTTATTAATCGATCCTAACGTCCTTGTTTTGACAGGATCCTACATTGGTATCAGAGCCATACGGGTTCGCCCCGGTCAGACCGTCGCCCCGTCGAACCGATGAACGAGGCGTTGTCTTTTTCACGAATGGGTATCCTACCATTATGGATATGGTAGGAACGCTTCGTGACGGAGAGAACGCAACGGTTGTTCTTTTCACGTTAGGGTCTTCTGTCATTACGGATATGGCAGGAACTCTCCGTGACGGGACGAACCGACCGTTCATGTCGTCAAGCTCGCACTCTTCATGGATGCTGAGTCTCCATTCATAGGGAATGTGAACTCTCTTCATGTGGAGCGTGTAGTTTGCGAACTTTAGAGTATGTTATTTCTTCATTTTGGCACACGACCATTAGAGAATAACTACTTTCTCGACGAACGGGTGCTTCATCGACGAACGGGTGCTTCATCGAGGAAGACGATGGTAGTTATCCCCATCGGAGAAGATGACCTTTGGTGCATGACCACCATGGCCAAATGGACTATGGAGGCAATGCATCCCCCCTCCCCATGCGGAGGGGGTTGGCTACGGCCAAATGACAACGAAAACCACCTCGTCGGGGGGGGGGGGGGGAGTGTGTGCGGCAACCCCATACAAGGGGTGGCCGGCCATGGCCATATGTGCCATGGCCGGCCAAGGCCAAAGGGCCATGGCCGGCCCCGGCCATGGCCGGCCCCGGCCGTCTCCGGCCAGGGCCAAAGGGCCCTGGCCGCGGCCAGAGGGCCCTGGCCGCGGCCGGCCAGGGCCCTGCCGGCCATGGCAGAGGCCAGGGCCTGGCCGGCCCTGGCCTGGGGCCAGGGCCCTACCGGCCCTGGCAGAGGCCAGGGCCGGCGCCCTGGCCGGCCCTGGCCGGCCTCGGCCAGGGCAGAGGTGTGACGGCCGCTTTCCGACCGTTCGTATTTTAGCGCGTAGCTGTGTTTCGTATGCGTTTTGTGCATTTGATTTTTTTTACTGTCTTCCATAGCTCAGACGCGCGACCGAACCCTGTATGTGTGATCCTCTCGAAGGCACGATCACCCCGGTATTTTCCTTTTAATTTTTGGATGTCTGTGGACCTTTCCGCATAACACATTATTATTATTAAAGACATTTTTTAAAATTATAATTTGTAAAAAAATTATAATTCAAGGCTGTGCTTTTGTACTTAAAACAACTTAATATTATTAACTAACTTTTTAACCATAACATTAATTATATTTATATAAAAAAGAGAGGTTCAAATTTTAAAATCATAAAAATGTGTACGTTTTTAAAATTAGAGAAGGAAACCAATTCCTTTTTAACTAATCATTAATAAAATCTAACCATTGAACATGCCCTTGATTTCCTATTAGCCACACACCCCAAACCTAGGAGTCTAATGTATTCTTCTTAAAACCCTCGGCTGTTTTTTTTTCTCCGAGCCAGCCGCCACGCAAATCCATCTCAACGCTCCCCAATTTTTGAAACCCAGGCTCTCTCTCTTGTAACCGAAGGCCATATCCACGCAACGAATCCACCTTGTGCCAGCCCCTCTCACCCTTAGCGACAGTCGAAACCCCTCCTTGCCGCCGTCCGACCAACAGCGCGCGGAGCCACCGCATGCGCAGCCGTCTTCTGACCTCTCCTGCCATCGGACCCGACTCTCTCTCCCTCGGATCTTCTTACTGCCGCCCTTCTGACTGCGAGACCTCGCTGCAGCAACAACTCCCGTCGCATCGCCCCTCGTTCACGGCGAACCGTCCGACCTTCGCGCGCAGCCCATCTCCTTCGTGCGCGCGCTTTCCCCCGGTCATCCCCCTCCTGTTCGGCCATCTACCCGCTCTCAACCCGACTGAACCGCCCTCATTTTTGCGCTCCCTCCGGCAGTCAATGACCAAAGCGATCGACTCCACAGCGCCGCCCACCCTGGCCACCCTCCATGCCGACGACCGCACCCGACTGCGCCCCTACGGCGCTCTCTTCTCCGACACCTACACCCCCCCTGAAAAACCACGCCGCCGGCTATCCTCCGGCCACGGACCAGCGCCTCAATCTTTTACCGCGTTCGACAAACTCACGCCGATGATACACGTAAGATGTACTTTTAACATGTATTATTATTATACTACGGTTGTTATAATAGTTTGACTAGTATGTATTATGATTAACAATAACTCATATTGGTAGGCACATTTCTGTTTCCCCTTGATTGTATAAGTAAGTCTGTGCATATTAGTACTAGATGAGATGTGGTGATAAAAATCAGTATATAATTATTAGTATAATTAGTTCTGTTACTAAGTTTATAAACAGTAAGTTATATGAAGTCATATCATGTGATTATTAGTTATTTTGGGTATATATGTAATTGGTAGATATATTAAGAGCTTATAGTCTTTGTCCTAATAATGACGTAACCTAATGACGCAGATAATTATGTACGCCCCATTGCCACCGTCTGGATCCTGCCGTCCCCTCGCTTGTTGCCGCTCGCCGACATCCCCTAGATCTTTGACGTAGCCGTTTCAGATTCGCTACCGTTTCCATACCCGTCGTCGGATCCATGTGGGATCGTTATACAAGGTTAGTCCCATAACGTTTAGTAAAAACCCACACCGTAGCAAAACTGAACCCTAAACTAAAACTGGACAACTACAATTAAATTTACTTTTTCGCATCAGTAAAATGTTGTCACTATAGAAAATCGACCATCGGACAATTTTCTGTGCATATAGGGTAGTGGTCTATTTAGGCTGAACAAGAACACCAAATTGTGACTTTGACAAATAGGGTAGTCCCGATAACCTAGAAACGAACCTAAATAGGATTTGATGGAAAACGCGACCTGACACCGTCGCCATGACCTGTTTCAGACGGACTTCCGCAGACGAGACGCCTGGACGAGACGCTTCGAGAGGACGACACACTCGCCATCACAGGCAAGTGTATCCACTTGCACTTTTGGCCGTGCTTAGGCCCTAGCTGGTTAGAATTGTTAACTGTGAACAAATAGAACCGGACGTGAAATGATAGCGTCCGGGACGACTCCTGACGGCTCAGACTTGACGACGAAGTCTGAGCCTGACAACAACAACTTTTGATACTGTAGGGCTATCATGTGTGTGCGTGTGTGTAGACACCCTAGAATAACAACTCCCTACACTTGTCATGTCGTGTCCTGTTACACAAAAAGCCTTCGGGTGTTTCAGATGCTTTCCTAGCGGAAGTGATCCCTGTTACACAAAAAGCCTTCGGGCGTTTCGGATGCTTTCCTAGCGGAAGTGATCCCTGTTACACAAAAAGCCTTCGGGTGTGTCGGATGCTTTCCTAGCGGAAGTGATCCCTGTTACACAAAAAGCCTTCGGGCGTTTCGGATGCTTTCCTAGCAGAAGTGATCCCTGTTACACAAAAAGCCTTCGGGCGTTTCGGATGTTTCCCTAGCGGAAATGATCCCTGTAAATCTTGTCCTGAGTTTCTGGGTTTGGGGTTGGGTTGAGCGTGCGCACGGCAAGAGGGTCTGATCCCCCTCGAACCATAAGGCGTGAACCCTTTCGTGTCTCACTTGTCCTGTCTTGTCTTGTCCCGTCACGTCCCGTCTTGTCTTGACACCTGTAGGTTAGTCCCGTAGTTAGTAGCACACGCTACGACTTACTTTCCTGTTGCGTTGCTTCCTGTCGTGTTACCCTGTTATAACCACAGCATGCTAATCAACCAGTAAACTGTTGTGTAAAAGAACCTCAGCATGCTAATCAACCAGTAAACTGTTGCTTAAAGTTCGGTGCACTTGCAGTAAAGTCTAACCCTTCTTGTAGACTTTACCTGACGTACAGTTCCTTTTTCTTGGGTGCTGTACGTCAGGTGTTCAGCCAGAGTTCGTGGACGAGGCAGACTTGCTGGAGTACGAGGAGCCGAGGACGTCGACCCAGAGTACGTGCCTGACGAGGACCAGACCTTGAGGTCTTTTTAGTCGTCTCTTTCAGAGGTTACTACTTTTAGTTCGATCTTTCGATAGTTTGTAGCCATGCTTAGGCTTTCCTCTCTTTAGACTTTTGTACTCGCTGGATATTAAATTATATTAATGAATGCAGCCTTCCTTCTGTACTTTCTGTTGTTTCGAACTTTATAAATGCAAGAACCTGAAAATTTGAAAATGGTACCCCTACAGACGCTTATTGGGTCCGAGCTTCTCAGCTCTGGCCTAAGCGGGCCTTAGTCACGCTTCGCCTCCGTCCATTTTGGGAAGCGGGGCGTGACAGGTTTTAGTGGTGGCCCATGCAGGTCATGCAAAAGTTCGGAACAATAAAAGTACCGCATTCATTTAATATCCACGTACAAGTCTGAATTAGGTTTTCCAGTCTTAGATGGTAGGAAGACTTAGGTAGACGTCCCAGTTGATAGTTAGACGCCTTGGTTAAGATTTAGCCGTACCCGTCTTAGGATACCTTAGTAGTCTCTCCCTCCCTAGCCCTGACCAAATTAGATTTCTAGAGTCCTTTTAGTTTAGTCGCTCGCCCAGCTCCATCGATTTCGGGTCTGACAGAACGTGATCTTAATTTTCTTAGGGCCCTTCCCTGAGATTTCTCTATTACAGTCTAGTTCACTAGGAAGTCTTAGTGTTGAGCTTTCCCTGATCTTTAGACAACCCGATAATTAGGAATCTTGGATTTCTAGCCTCTTCCAATCGTTACACTTTTGTGTTATCAGCTGTAGAGTTCATCGTAGCTTTCATGAATCATATCTTAGGCGTATTCTTCATACGAACATGTTTCGATTCACGTGATCGTTTCATGACACTTGTCGATAATTCTTCGAATCCCTCTGTTGCAAATTCTGCTTCCTTTAAAAAGTGTTTTCGAAACTCATTATTAAATTCTTCGCTCGGTTTAACTCCCTTGAAAACCCTTTATTATTATATATATATATTTAAAATTTTATTGCTTTTCGGTTGAAAGTTCATTCTTGGATTTTGAAATCTCCCTGGTCGTCAATTTTCAAGTTACTATCTGGTAATTATTTCTAATCGGTTTCTTTCATATTTTCAGTTTTAAAACCTTGTTAACATTTTGATAATTCAATTTATACTTTTTCTGGACTACAAGATCTATTTCTAATCACTTACCGTACATACTTTTAAAATATTTTCTAAACTAGAGGGAACTCCAATTATTTTATTATTATTATTATATCAGTTCTATGTTCTTCGTGACCACATTTCAAAATCTTTGTGTAAACTTATTTTCATTTGCAAAACAATCGTTTCCCACCCGACCCATCTTTCATTCGTCTTACTTTTTCCAAAATTTTATTTTGCTACATCTGCTCACTTTTAAGTATGTAAACATATATGTTTTTAAAGGTATATGATGCCATATTTTACACACAAAAAAATCCTTCTTTCATCATTAAATCATTTTTTAACAATATTTTTGACCCGTCCATCCGACTATCTTCTTATCCTCGCCTTACCTGACTTCATTCTTTCGATCTTGTTTCGCGTCGTTTTTTGGTTTCGGTCTCCCTCTTGTATGTCGACATCAGCGCCTGTAGTTGCCTATGTCATCCCTAGCTAGGAGTAGGCCCTTGGTAGATGATGTTGTCGTGATGCATGAGTATAGGTAGAGTGTGTAGACCTGTATGAGTGTGTCATCTTTAGGATCCTGATAATTACCTTTTGTGTCTTGAATGTGTACTCAGTGTTAACCATGATATGATTGAAGTTGTCTGAATGACGGTATTCATACGTATATGAATATGGTCATGGCAGGCAATTTCCTTAGATGTAGCGTTTCACGATTATAGAATAGCTTATCTTTGACTGCATGTAATTGTATCACACCTTTGTTTTTCTTTTAAATCAACCCTTTAAAGTTTTTTTGAAATTAGCTCACAAGCTCACAAATCAATTATCCTTCCTCATCCATTACCACGACTCCACACGTTTTTCCAAATGTTTTAAAAATGTGTCACTGGTTTTAAGTTTCCCTTTCTCTTCTCTCTCTCCATTTAGAAATGTTATGTTATGGTTGTTATAGTTTTGGGACTAGCTATTATTGTTGTAGGATTTTGTTTGCGGGTAGGCTCAGGGAGAGATGAGGTTTGTTATAGCAATGATTAACTGATTTTGGAACAATAGGATATTGGAATAGATTTCTTTCGGATGAAAAGAATGGGCTGTCCAAGACTTATTTATAAAACCGAAGTGTGGCAGACTCAATGGAGAATTCTGGTTGAATGAGATTATATGCGTGAAGATGAGAACTTATCAGATTTGAGGCTTAGACGAATGGTAGATAGGGATGGCTACAGAGTATGGTAGGAGTTAGGGTGATCATGAGATTGAGTAAAACATTGTAAGCATCAAGACTTGGTTGTCGAGTCGACGTGAGAAGGCTTTGAGAATGATGCGACGCATTGAGATAAATGGATGGTTAGGTTGTCAGATTTAATATTAGTTGAAAATAATTATAATAAGTAGGAGGAGATGTGATTTTGATAGTTCAATTATTTGGCGGATAAAGTTATGGGACGATATGACACGGAATGTATTGAGGACACGGTGATTGTTGATTTGTGAAAAGTGTGATGAGATAGACAAAATTTCCGTCTTGGATTGGTGATCGACTAGAACATAAGTTTAGCGATTGATTAATATTGGGAAGAGATTGAGAAATTTAAAGAATGCTATGGAGCGATGATGTTTAATAGAGTGGTATGGTATGGGAATATGATTATTATCCTTTTATGAGAAACGGTGGTTGGAAATTTGAACATCAGTGATGGATCCATAGTTAAGTTTTAGGATGTGAGATTAGTCGTGGCATTATCCAGAGAAAAGAAGGATTATGATGGATTATTTGAGGAATGATGTCGAAGTTATAGGATTAGAGACCATTGTATGGAGGATGGGAGTTATAGGCAAAAGTAATTATGGATTTTATAATTAGTCTTAGTATGAGTGATTCCGAGGGCGGAATCATTTCTAAGGTGGGTAGAATGTGACGGCCGCTTTCCGACCGTTCGTATTTTAGCGCGTAGCTGTGTTTCGTATGCGTTTTGTGCATTTGATTTTTTTTACTGTCTTCCATAGCTCAGACGCGCGACCGAACCCTGTATGTGTGATCCTCTCGAAGGCACGATCACCCCGGTATTTTCCTTTTAATTTTTGGATGTCTGTGGACCTTTCCGCATAACACATTATTATTATTAAAGACATTTTTTAAAATTATAATTTGTAAAAAAATTATAATTCAAGGCTGTGCTTTTGTACTTAAAACAACTTAATATTATTAACTAACTTTTTAACCATAACATTAATTATATTTATATAAAAAAGAGAGGTTCAAATTTTAAAATCATAAAAATGTGTACGTTTTTAAAATTAGAGAAGGAAACCAATTCCTTTTTAACTAATCATTAATAAAATCTAACCATTGAACATGCCCTTGATTTCCTATCAGCCGCACACCCTAAACCTAGGAGTCTAATGTATTCTTCTTAAAACCCTCGGCTGTTTTTTTTTCTCCGAGCCAGCCGCCACACAAATCCATCTCAACGCTCCCCAATTTTTGAAACCCAGGCTCTCTCTCTTGTAATCGAAGGCCATATCCACGCAACGAATCCACCTTGTGCCAGCCCCTCTCACCCTTAGCGACAGTCGAAACCCCTCCTTGCCGCCGTCCGACCAACAGCGCGCGGAGCCACCGCATGCGCAGCCGTCTTCTGACCTCTCCTGCCATCGGACCCGACTCTCTCTCCCTCGGATCTTCTTACTACCGCCCTTCCGACTGCGAGACCTCGCTGCAGCAACAACTCCCGTCGCATCGCCCCTCGTTCACGGCGAACCGTCCGACCTTCGCGCGCAGCCCATCTCCTTCGTGCGCGCGCTTTCCCCCGGTCATCCCCCTCCTGTTCGGCCATCTACCCGCTCTCAACCCGACTGAACCGCCCTCATTTTTGCGCTCCCTCTGGCAGTCAATGACCAAAGCGATCGACTCCACAGCGCCGCCCACCCTGGCCACCCTCCATGCCGACGACCGCACCCGACTGCGCCCCTACGGCGCTCTCTTCTCCGACACCTACACCCCCCCTGAACAACCACGCCGCCGGCTATCCTCCGGCCACGGACCAGCGCCTCAATCTTTTACCGCGTTCGACAAACTCACGCCGATGATACACGTAAGATGTACTTTTAACATGTATTATTATTATACTACGGTTGTTATAATAGTTTGACTAGTATGTATTATGATTAACAATAACTCATATTGGTAGGCACATTTCTGTTTCCCCTTGATTGTATAAGTAAGTCTGTGCATATTAGTACTAGATGAGATGTGGTGATAAAAATCAGTATATAATTATTAGTATAATTAGTTCTGTTACTAAGTTTATAAATAGTAAGTTATATGAAGTCATATCATGTGATTATTAGTTATTTTGGGTATATATGTAATTGGTAGATATATTAAGAGCTTATAGTCTTTGTCCTAATAATGACGTAACCTAATGACGCAGATAATTATGTACGCCCCATTGCCACCGTCTGGATCCTGCCGTCCCCTCGCTTGTTGCCGTTCGCCGACATCCCCTAGATCTTTGACGTAGCCGTTTCAGATTCGCTACCGTTTCCATACCCGTCGTCGGATCCATGTGGGATCGTTATACAAGGTTAGTCCCATAACATTTAGTAAAAACCCACACCGTAGCAAAACTGAACCCTAAACTAAAACTGGACAACTACAATTAAATTTACTTTTTCGCATCAGTAAAATGTTGTCACTATAGAAAATCGACCATCGGACAATTTTCTGTGCATATAGGGTAGTGGTCTATTTAGGCTGAACAAGAACACCAAATTGTGACTTTGACAAATAGGGTAGTCCCGATAACCTAGAAACGAACCTAAATAGGATTTGATGGAAAACGCGACCTGACACCGTCGCCATGACCTGTTTCAGACGGACTTCCGCAGACGAGACGCCTGGACGAGACGCTTCGAGAGGACGACACACTCGCCATCACAGGCAAGTGTATCCACTTGCACTTTTGGCCGTGCTTAGGCCCTAGCTGGTTAGAATTGTTAACTGTGAACAAATAGAACCGGACGTGAAATGATAGCGTCCGGGACGACTCCTGACGGCTCAGACTTGACGACGAAGTCTGAGCCTGACAACAACAACTTTTGATACTGTAGGGCTATCATGTGTGTGCGTGTGTGTAGACACCCTAGAATAACAACTCCCTACACTTGTCATGTCGTGTCCTGTTACACAAAAAGCCTTCGGGTGTTTCGGATGCTTTCCTAGCGGAAGTGATCCCTGTTACACAAAAAGCCTTCGGGCGTTTCGGATGCTTTCCTAGCGGAAGTGATCCCTGTTACACAAAAAGCCTTCGGGTGTGTCGGATGCTTTCCTAGCGGAAGTGATCCCTGTTACATAAAAAGCCTTCGGGCGTTTCGGATGCTTTCCTAGCGAAAGTGATCCCTGTTACACAAAAAGCCTTCGGGCGTTTCGGATGTTTCCCTAGCGGAAATGATCCCTGTAAATCTTGTCCTGAGTTCCTGGGTTTGGGGTTGGGTTGAGCGTGCGCACGGCAAGAGGGTCTGATCCCCCTCGAACCATAAGGCGTGAACCCTTTCGTGTCTCACTTGTCCTGTCTTGTCTTGTCCCGTCACGTCCCGTCTTGTCTTGACACCTGTAGGTTAGTCCCGTAGTTAGTAGCACACGCTACGACTACTACCTGTCCCGTTTTACTTTCCTGTTGCGTTGCTTCTTGTCGTGTTACCCTGTTATAACCACAGCATGCTAATCAACCAGTAAACTGTTGTGTAAAAGAACCTCAGCATGCTAATCAACCAGTAAACTGTTGCTTAAAGTTCGGTGCACTTGCAGTAAAGTCTAACCCTTCTTGTAGACTTTACCTGACGTACAGTTCCTTTTTCTTGGGTGCTGTACGTCAGGTGTTCAGCCAGAGTTCGTGGACGAGGCAGACTCGCTGGAGTACGAGGAGCCGAGGACATCGACCCAGAGTACGTGCCTGACGAGGACCAGACCTTGAGGTCTTTTTAGTCGTCTCTTTCAGAGGTTACTACTTTTAGTTCGCTCTTTCGATAGTTTGTAGCCATGCTTAGGCTTTCCTCTCTTTAGACTTTTGTACTCGCTGGATATTAAATTATATTAATGAATGCAGCCTTCCTTCTGTACTTTCTGTTGTTTCGAACTTTATAAATGCAAGAACCTGAAAATTTGAAAATGGTACCCCTACAGACGCTTATTGGGTCCGAGCTTCTCAGCTCTGGCCTAAGCGGGCCTTAGTCACGCTTCGCCTCCGTCCATTTTGGGAAGCGGGGCGTGACAAGAGGCCCTGGCCGGGGGGTGCCAGGGTCCTTGGCCGACCAGGTCAGAGGCCCTGGTCGACCAATCGGGGATTTTTGGTCGCATTGGTCGGCCTCGGCGAGAGGCCTTGGTCGATGTACCAAGAACATGCCGACTAGCCTATACGGGGCCAACGACAGTCGTCTGCGGCAAAATTCTCCTATACAGGGGAAGCGCCTGGATCCATACGGGAGCCGGCGACAATGGCTTACAGAAAAATCCCCTCAGGTGGGATCCGACCTTGGCACGGCTACGGCTCAACCCCGGCAATGGCCAGGGATTGCCGAATATTTCTCTAGTAACATAAGGGTACTAGATTAAAATACACGTTTTGAAAAATACGTTTTCAAAAACGCTTTTCCGCTGCGAAGTACTATAAGAGTACTATCGTTTGATAAGTGAGGGGAAAATATTGAAGGATTGTTCTAGATGGTAATTGGAATCGTAGAAACCTTTCCAATTCTATAACAACATCTTCAATATTTTTCGAAAGTAACTTATCAAATTATAAATATCATTCCAAGTGGGAGTTGAAATTAGAACTATCCAAATGGGATATTCTATTATCATTGCAAGTGGGAATTATATTTTAAGAATTTCTAATGCAATGTTTTTGATCAAACCTTCGGTTTTGTGTCTTGTGCAGCATTTTAAAAGTAAAATGTCTTCTGCTTCAAAGAATATCGTCACTGAGTTAAACAGAGGTGAAAAACTCAACGGCGATAATTACAAATTATGGTCCATCAAGATACAATACGTTCTAGAGGAGCAAGAAGTGCTCGAAACTCTAAAGAACGTAATGATTGAACCCGAGTTGGGCACTACGGCCCAACACAGACGAGACAAGGAAGCTTTTGATGCTTGGTCTCGGAAGAATAAGATAGCTCGCATTACGTTATTGAGCAGTATGGCAGATGACATAATGCGCATCTTCCGAGAGCATGACCTAGCCATGGAATATGGTCCAAGCTAGAGGAGAAGTTTGGTGGCACATCGGTGTCCAAACTTCGCGCCTTAACTATAAGATTCGATTCATACAAGAAACGTCCAGATCATTCCATGGGGAAACATCTGCGACATATGACGAATCTTATATCAGAGTTAAAGGATGCAGGTCATGTGCTCACTGATGAGCAACAAATCCAAGCAGTCATACGTTTCCTACCAAATGGGTGGGACCAAATGAAGATGCATCTCACTCACAATGAGAGCATCAAGACCTTCAGCGATGTTTCCAAGCACCTCGAATTAGAGGAAGAGCGGCTTGCGGCTGCCAAGCCAAGTGCAGAAGTGCACATGGTTGCTAGTTCCTCACACGGGGGAAAGAAACAGAAAGATCGTTCGAAGTATACTAATGAACGTAATAAGCAACCTGAGTCTACCAAGAAACCCAAACATAAGGGTGGGCACAAGAAATGGCACAAGAAGAAAGACTTGAAGAGGATCGAGTGCTTCAAGTGCAACAAGCTCGGTCACTATGCTCGTTCGTGTACGAGTGGAGGCGACGAGGTAACTTGTAATTATACTAGTTACATATGTGTTTCTAGTTCAATATTTCTTGTGGAATCTAATCCATTTTGGATAATTGATTCAGGTGCCACCGACCACATAGCAAGGGACAGACGGTCCTTCGTGGAGTATCACCGGATACCCCAAGGAACGAAGTGGATCTATGTAGGAAACAACACTCGTGTTGAAGTGAAAGGCGTTGGGACTTGCAAGCTAGTCTTGGACAACGGCCGCACTCTCCTACTTCATGATGTTCTCTTCGCTCCAGATATTCGAAGGAATATAATATCTGTGGTCGTGTTAATGGGTCTTGGTTATAACTGGTTTTTTCATGATTGTAAAGTGGACTTGTTTTGTAATAATTCCTTAATTGGCACTGGGTATGTATTTAAAGGATTTATTGTATTAAATACAATGTATGACTCTTCATATTGTAATGAAAATTTCCTTGTTGCAAATTCATCGACTTATGAGTCTGATATAATTTGTTGGCATGCAAGGCTTGGTCACATTGGACCAACATGTATGGATAGACTTGCCAAACGTGGCCTTCTATCTAATGTTTCAAAAGTTGATATATCGACTTGCGAACATTGCCTTGTAGGGAAATCTTGTCGCAAGCCGTTTGGAACCGACACAAGGGCCGAGGTTCCATTACAGCTCATCCATTCGGACATATGTGGTCCGATGAATGTCAAGACAAGACGCGGGAAGTCCTATTTCATCACTTTTATTGATGATTTCACCCGATTCGGATATATCTATTTGATATCCCACAAAAATGAAGCATTAACCTGCTTTAAAAACTATATGAGTTTAGTGGAGAATCAATTAGATAGCAAGATTAAGGTCTTGCGAACCGATAGGGGCGGTGAATATCAATCAACAAGTTTTAAGGAACTTTGTGATGAAAAGGGCATAGTACATCAGGTAACTATGCCTTATACTCCTCAACAAAATGGTGTTGCTGAAAGGAGGAATAGGACTTTAATGGAAATGGTCCGTTCAATGATGGCACAAGCTAACTTGCCAATCACCTTTTGGGGTGATGCATTATTGACGACAGCTTTCATTTTAAACAGCGTACCCTCGAAATCAGTTAGCTCCACTCCTTATGAGTTGTGGAACCAAAGTCTCATGACTTAAACATTTTAAAACCTTGGGGATGTGCATCCTACGCACATATTTCCTCCCATAAGTATGGCAAACTTGGGCCAAGGGGAAGGAAATGTATCTTTATACGATACGCAGAAAACTCCAAAGGTTATGTTTTCGTTAGTCAGGAAGACAATGGAGGTCTAATTGAGTTTGAGTCGAGGGATGTCACTTTCTTGGAAAACGAGTTTCCAAGACAGGGCGAGATAAGTCAGGACTTATCTCTATTTGAGATTAATGATCAAGAAGGATTACCTCATTCGAGTGGGAGAATTCTTGGTGAAGAAGAAAATACGTTTCAAATTTCACCAATGGATGATACGAATGACGCCAATCCTATTCCATACGGGAATAATGATCCAAGTGGGAGCATTTCTAACGACATTCCAAATGGGAGTAATGTTAGAATTGATCTAAATTCGAGTCAACAAGGACTTGAAGAATCTCAAATACGACGTAGTAATCGTACAAGGTTGGCTCATCTAAGATTTAAGGATGAATTTCCGCAAACCTTTATGACTTTACTACAGGATGATGACGAGCCTGCTACTTTCAAACAGTCCGTATCATGCCCTGCGAAAGACAAATGGATGGAAGCGATGAAGGAAGAGTTGGAATCCATGAAAGTTAACCAAGTCTGGGACGTTGACTTACCCAGAGGACATAGAGCTATTGGGAACAAATGGGTTCTCAAGATCAAGCATAAGGCTGATGGCTCTATTGACAGATATAAAGCTCGCCTTGTCGCGAAAGGTTTTACGCAACAGGAAGGGATAGACTACGAAGAGACCTTCTCACCTGTTGTCCGTTTTACCTCGATTCGCCTGATTCTGGATATGGTAGCTTGCTTAGACCTCGAATTACATCAGATGGATGTAAAGACTGCCTTTCTCAATGGAGAATTGGACGAGGAGATCTATATGGAACAACCAACAGGGTTTGTAAAAGAAGGAAACGAACATAAGGTTTGTAAACTTCGTAAGTCCATATATGGTCTTAAACAATCCTCAAGGCAATGGTATATACGATTTCAAGAAGTTGTCTTATCAAATAGTTTTTCCATGCTTGATGAAGACAACTGCGTATATATCAAGAGGATTAAGAGCAAGTACGTTATTATGTCTCTATATGTAGATGACATTTTAATAGCCGGAAATGACAAAGGCTTTGTGATGGATATCAAGGCTTGGCTTTCATCAGTTTTTGAGATGAAAGACATGGGAGAAGCCGCATATATCCTTGGAGTTAAGATTTTAAGGAATCGTTCGAAGAAACTTCTTTCTCTTTCACAGGAGACTTATATAAAGAAGGTTTTAGAACGTTTTAATATGCAGGACTGTAAGTCCATTGATACTCCTATAAGCAAGTGCGACAATTTATGTCTGAAATCGTGTCCAAAGAACCAAAAGGAAAAGGAAATTATGGAAAAAGTTCCATATTCCAGTGCAGTTGGTAGTCTTATGTACGCTATGATGTGTACAAGACTAGACATCTGTTTTGCCGTTGGAATGGTAAGTCGTTACCAATCCAATCTGGGGCAAGTACACTGGAAAGCGGTTAAGAGGATATTGCGGTATCTCAAAGGAACTGCAGACTATGCTTTATGCTATCAAGGCGATGCCTTGAGGCTCGAAGGCTACATTGATGCTGATTGGGCGGGTGATCTCGATGAGCGACGATCGACCTCAGTATATGTTTTTCTACTCGGATCTGGTGTAATATCCTGGAGTAGCAAGAAACAATCCTGCATCGCACTTTCAACTATGGAAGCCGAGTTTGTAGCATTTAGCATGGCAGTCCAAGAGGCTGTTTGGCTTAGGAAGTTCTTAGACAGGCTAATTGATGCAAGTGACTCAGGTGCTGTACCTATACACAGCGACAGTCAAGCTTCTATAGCCTATGTCAAAGATCCTAAATTCCATTGTAAGACCAAACACATAGATATCCGCTACAAATTTGCAAAAGACTATGATACGACCAAGAAGGTAGACATAAGGTACATATCTACGCATGAGATAATAGCGGATCCGCTTACGAAGGCGATCCCCGGAGATGTGTTTTACAAACACTTATCATCTCAAGGATTGCGTAAGAGCTGAGTTGTACCAATGTAAATTCCCATGTCTGTAAAATGATCAAATTTAATAAAAGAATAAGTTCTTTTCAACATTGCATATGAATTCTTTAAGAAATGTTTTTGTACATTTTTGAAATCTCAGCTATACTTTCTAGTATGTCGGACAGATTAAGGTTGGCTCTCTCACATGAGCAACCGCCTTTATTTTATCAGACGGGTAAAATAAAGATGAGACCTGTTTAAAGTCAAAATCGTCAGACGGACGATTTAGAGTCATGACTTAAACAAAATGGTCGTATGAAAGATCTACATCATATGGATGCTTTCAAAAGATCTGAGAGGATTTTTGAAATCCTATCTGTCTTATGCGGGATGTGGGTCCAGAAGATTATTTGAGTAGTAAAAGGGACTCAAAGTCAGACATTGTGGTGTCTGGTTATCATCCTTACAACATCATTAAGACATACGCTCCATGGGAAAAGGAGTGATGTTGTAATACGTATTCATACTACGTATGCATTTTGACCATTGGGTTAGAATAGTAATTGTGTTTACTATTATGTGAGACCCAAAGACCACATGGGTCTTAACTCATTACCCTTATGGACTCTAATTGGTTCCTTAAGATTTGACTGGGTGATTGCTATCTTAGCATGTTGCTTATGGACTATGGTTAATTCGGTCCGGCGGGGCATGTTAGAAAAGCGAGTCAAGTCAAGATCAAAAGGATCGCAAGAAGAGGAAGATTAATTTCATATTCACATTTGGACTTTAGAGATTCAAAGCTGGCCAACCAATTGTAATCCAGATGAGATTCAATTGTTGAATATAAAGTATAAGAAATGTGAAGAAATAATCTAGGGTAAAGCATGCGTTGATCTACTCAACTTTGCACCTCGAGGAGTGTTGTGTATCTCTAACAAGTGCACAACAGCGGACTCTATGCGCATGACGGTCACACGGCCTATTTCTCGGTATGACAAACAGAAGAGTTAAAGGAAAAGATGTTTCCTTACAATCCCCTCAAGTGTGAGTGGGAGATGTTGGATATGGACGACATGAATACACCCATGAGGGGATGTATGAGGGTATACGGACCTCAGATGTCGCGTGCATGAAAGCGTTCACGAAGGGAACCTTTTCTCGTGTGAAAAGGACCACTCGATAAGTGAAAAAAACCACTCGATAAGTGGAAAAAGTCACTTTATAAGTGCATAAAGGCACTTGATAAGTGAATGAAGAAGAGGATAAATGAATGTGCTAATATAGGCTAATAAGCTTATAATTGGTTATTTCCTACAATAACCACCCCTAAAGCCTATAAATAGGACCCAAGGGTAAGGTATTCATACTACACTTTCCATGCCATAAGTTTGCATAAGGCATCTTATGTTCTTCTTCTCCCTTCCATTAAAATCCTCTTCTAAATAGAGATTTAGGCGGTGAACCTCTGCTTCGATCCTCCGTAACGAAGTATCGACCGTTGTGGTGAATCCGAGGGCGAAGTTCCGAGATTACGGTGCCGCGTACGCAAGCGTAAGTCTTGACTTTATTAATCGATCCTAACATCCTTGTTTTGACAGGATCCTACAGCTACCACCATGGCTGACGACGAAGCAAGAGCAGGTGCTAGGGGGCCCCAGAGTCTACGGCCGTGCTGGATAGAGATCAAGGGCCTGAACGGCTGCTGTAAGATCTTGGTGCTTTAGTTTTAGGCCTGCTTGTAGAAATTTTTGAATGTATAATGTATATGGGGTGATATAAATGAAAACAATGTTTTGCCATGGAAAGTGACAGGAGATTTGGTCTGTGTATCCTTATTTACCATTACCTTTCTTTACTTGTTATCGCTCACGCCCAGTGGTGGTCTTAACGCCTGATGGTCCCTTTCGATGGGTTAGGCACTGCTTCAAGGTGATCGAGGATAAACCATCGAACCCAATTTAGAAGTTGACCACCATGTTCCATGGTGAGGGAGAGATCCACCTGACTCATGGTTGATGAAACGGGAGTCATTTAGCGGTGAAGGGGTGGCCCTTCGACTGATGACTGACGACCGTTTGGGAGAGTCATTCAGTGGCGAAGGGGTGGCCCCTTCGACTTACGGCTAACGCTTGTTTGGGATAGTCGTTCAGTAGCAAAGGGGTGGCCCTTCGACTTATGGTTGACACTCGCTTATGAGAATCGTTCAGTAGCGAGGGGGTGGCCCCTTCGACTTATAGCTGACGACCGTTTGGGAGAGTCGTTCAGTGGCGAAGGGGTAGACCCTTCGACTGACGGCTGACGACCAATTGGGATAGTCGTTTAGTGGCGAAGGGGAGGCCCCTTCGACTCACGGCTGACGCTCATTTTAGGAGAGTCATTCATGGTGAAGGAGAGGCCCCTTCGACTCATGGCTGACGCTCCTTTTAGGAGAGTAGTTCAGTGGCGAAGGGGTGGCCCCTTCGACTTATGGCTGACGCTCATTTTAGGAGAGTCGTTCAGTTGCGAAGGGGATGCCCCTTCAACTTACGGCTGACGCTCATTTTAAGAGAGTCGTTCAGTGGCGAAGGGGTGGCCCCTTCTACTTACGGCTGATGCATGTTTGAGGGAGTCGTTCAATCACGAAGGGGTGTCCCATTCGACTTACGGCTGATGCTCGTTTGAGGGAGTCGTTCAGTCACGAAGGGGTTGCCCATGCGACTTACGGCTGATGCTCGTTTGAGAGAATCGTTCAGTCGCAAAAGGATGGCTCCTTCGACTTACGGCTGACGCTCGTTTTAGGAGAGTCGTTCAGTGGCAAAGTGGTGGCCCCTTCGACTTACAGTTGATGCTCTTTTGAGGGAGTCGTTCAGTCATGAAGGGGTGGCCCCTTCGACTTACGGCTGACGCTCATTTGAGGGAGTCATTCAGTCGTGAAGGGGTGGCCCCTTCGACTTATGGCTGACGCTCGTTTGAGGGAGTCGTTCAGTCGCGAAAGGGTGGCCCCTTTGACTTACGGCTGATGCTTGTTTTAGGAGCCAATTGCATCAATGTAAGTTTATCTTTCCCAAAACTTCTCCGAGGACCGGATCCTTTTCGAGGGAAGTTTTGAAGGGACGGTTTCTGTAGACTTTACGAAGGATTATGGAAGCGAAACTTTTATTCGGAAAAAGTGACATGCTTTATTGACGGAAGTAAAAGAAAAATGAAAAAGGCGCACATGTGTTTTTCGATCGACGTCGAAGCTGTTGACAATTATTGCCCTTTTATTCGCCTTGAGTCTTGGATGGCTCATTAGTCGACCACCTTGGTGACAGGTGATCCCGTCATCTTGCCCTTCTGTTTTAAGGATCCTTCCTTGTTGGGTGGATCATTGGATGGGCCCTTGGGGTGTCCTTGCTTGACTATGGCATCGATCTCTTTTTTGAGAGTCCAACAGTCGTTTGTATCATGCCCATAGTCGTTGTGATATTTACAGAATTTGAGGTCGTTCCTTTTCTCGTATTTGCCCTTCTTTGCTGCCTCTTGGATCAGCTCTTCTCGTGGGACGTAGGAAAGGACTTCTGTCTTAGGGGCGACCAGATTAGCGTAACTAGGACGCTCCTTACTCCGAGGGCTCCTCTTCCTGGGCCTTTTCTCTCGGGACTCCTGGCAGTGAGTTTGGTTTTTCTTGCCTTGTGTCTCCGCAGTGGGAGGGGTTGCTCTTTGAATTAGCTCCAGCTGGTTCTTCTGCCTCTTCGGAGGAAGTGAACCAATCTGTTATGTTGAGCATCTCTGCGATGGTGTTAGGAGGGAACCGGTGAAGGGCCCTCCTCAGTTGCTTGTTCCTGACAGCCTGTGTGAGTGCTGCTATGACGGTTACATCCGGTGTCTCTTCTACATCGAGCCTCTCGTCATTGAATCTCTGGACGAAGGCTCAGATTGACTCATTCTCATTTTATTTGAGCAAGAAGAGGTGTGACGACTTCTTCTTGGGACGCCCTCATGCGGCAAATTGCTTGCAGAATATTTCTACCAGTTCATCGAATGCGTCGATGCAGCCATGGGGTAGCCCTTCATACCATCTCTCTGTCCTCTTGAACATGGTGGCATGGAAGGCTCTATAGAGGTATGGCTCGTTGGCCCCGTAGAGCAGCATGGCATTCAAATACTTATGAATGTGCGACCGTGGGTTGCCTATGCCATCATAAGCTGGTAGAGCGAAGATCTTGAATTTCGGAAGAAAAGGCGCATTGATGTGTCCATATTTTACACTATTTTCATATTATTATTCCGTTGCATCTCATGCCATTTTCACATCCAAATCCCTCATTTTACTACGATATTGCATTTCTGACGATATTTTCGAGTTTCGTAGTGTTTTGTGAGTTTTCAGGGATTTTGGAATGATTTGGGACTCCACTTGGGTGTGGACACATCCGACGTGTTCGTGAGCTCATTAGCGAGGCCCTGGAGGGGTTTGCCACACTTCTGGTGTAACGACTGGTTTTCATGTATCTGGATTTATTGTATTATATTATATGTTTTGGTGGATTTTCTCCTCATGTGTGGTTTTCGTCTCCGTAGCTTTCATTTTCGATCGTTTTGTCGTGATTTTCTAGCTTCTTCCTTAGAATCGTCGATTTTGGAGTAAGTCATTCGTGACGGGCTTCATATTGGTCATATCTTATTGTTAGATCAAGCCTAGGAGTCTTATGAATCGATTCCAGAGCTTCGCGCTCCATTTCGGAACTTTCTGTGCACGTTAGCCGGTGCAAGAAAGGGAACCGACCAACTAGATGACGATTTAGTCGGTCGGTAAACCTTCATGGACCGACTAGTTGGCTTTGTTAATTTCTCAGGAGTTACTGTTTATCGTTAGTCGGTCTAAGAACGTTCGTCGACCGACTAGGTTGCAAACTAGTCGGTCAGCAAATGTTCTTTAACCGACTAACTCTATGTTCATTTTGATGCCAAGTACTATTCATTCTTAGTCGGTCTAAGAACGTTCATCGACCGACTAGATGACAAACTAGTCGGTCAGTAGTTGTTCTTTGACCGACTAAATCTAAATCCTATTTTTGTACAGGAGTTACTGTTTGGACTTAGTCGGTCTGCATTGGTCAACCGACCGACTAGTTCACAAACTAGTTGGTCAGTGGTTGCTCTTTGACCGACTAATCAGTGTCGAAACCCTAATTTCTGGGCAGCCGCCAGGTCATTTTCTATAAATACCCCACTTCGTTTCTTTTCTTTCTTTCTCTTCTCCTGGCCTCTTTCCTACCCCCTTGACCTCTGATCTTCCCCAACCTTCCTCTAGCATTCCTCCTTCATCTAGAGCTTCTCCCCCTCTCCATTTTGACCAACCACCATGCCCTAGGTCATCTCCAACCCCCAAAAATCCCCAAAACCCCATTTCTCCAGATTTTCCCCATCCATTCCAGATCTGAACCCTAGATTCCCCGGATCGTTTCTTCCGTTGTCGTGCTTGCTCGGCATCATTCCTCCGCTTCCGATACGGTAATAACTCGATCTCTTAATGTTTTCATAACCCAATGTGTTTTTGTGAAACCCTAATAAAACTAGGTTAGATGTTGTTTTGCCATGGCAGCGATCTTATCTCCGTAGTTAGCATTTGTGTGACGGCCTCGTTGATCGTCATCCTCGGTGCTAGGCAAGTGAAACTTGCATCTCTTGATTTGGGCCATGTCTTAGGCCATTTCCCTTGCTTTAGCGTAAAAGAGACTAGACGGTGAAAGGATAGCCGTCTAGACGCCATTGACCTAGCTTGACAACGAAGCTTGGTCCGTCACCCTCATCATACTTGTATGTCACGTTTAATTTCAATTAACGGTACGCAAATATCTGTTCATGCCATTGCATTTTGCCTGTCATGTTTAATTTAATTAACGGTACGTGAATAACTGCCCATGTCATTGCATGCTTGAACACTCATCGTGATTGCGTAGCATCGCTACATACTAGTGCTTCTTGTTCCGGCTAGGCACCCATTTTGCGGGCACAACCCTAGGCCAATTACAAATCTGGCTCGTGGTCCAGAGAACGAGCTCAATACAGCCTGCGGGCAATAGGGCACTCGCCTGTGTGTGAGTGATCCCTTGTACTTGAATACAGCCTGCGGGCAATAGGGCGCTCACATGTGTGTGGGTGACCCCTTGTACTTGTTACTTGACAATACATGTCACACCCACCACTTGTTACTTGCTACTTGTACTTCACTTGTTATTTCCATACATTTCTTGCCATGCCATGCACCATACTTTAACTGCTAGGTTGTTAGTTTACTTTTCTTCCAGTTTCCTTGCACAAGTCTTTCGACTTGCTGACATGTGCCCCTTTCTCTTTTGGGTGACACATGTTAGATCCCGAGCCTGAGTTTGTCGCTGAGGACGTGGTGTTTGCTGACGCTGAGTCAGAGCCCGCGTTGATCGAGGACTTCGTGGACACTGGAGATCAGTCTTAGTGTCCTCGTAGAGCTTTCCTTTTGCTTTAGACTGCTTTTAGTTATCGGTGCGTAGCACCCATACTTTGTTATGTTGTCCCTTTTGTTGGCCTTGTTCTGGGCCTTTAGACTCTTTCTTTTAGCCTGGTGGCTTTTCTGGATGTTAAACTTAACTTTGATGTTGGACAATTTCTGAGATTTTATTTCTGTCTCCCTTGTGTTATTATTGTTGTTCCGTTTGTGGTTACAGGGACCTGCTTACGTTTTATTGACGCTTATCGGGTTTGAGGCTTCACAGCTCCACTCTCGTGCGGACCTTTTCACGTCTCGCCTCCATTTTAGGGAAGCGGGGCGTGACAGGTTCTATTGGTGGCCCATGCAGGTCCTCTTCTGTAACTGCGATTATCGGAATAACGATAATAATAATAGAATGTCCAATAAACTAAGTTTGACATCCGAGTCATAAGCTATGAGTCTAATCTGCTTCGTTTTCTGTGTCATTAGATGGCAGGAAGGCGATTCACCCGTGGTGGAGGTAGTGGTGCGCCCCCTCATGACGAGGAGCCTGAGCGGGAACCCACCAATGGAGAGATGATGCGGATGATGCTCCAGATGATGCAGGTGCAGCAGGGCGTGCTCCTGCAAGTCCAGAATGCTCCACTTGCTCGAGCTGCCCGGGCACTTTCGGATGTCCCTCGCTCCGAGCCGGGAGCGAAGCAATTTCGAGAGCTGGGTCCCGCATATTTTGATGGGTCTGAGGGTCCTCTGGCTGCCGATGAGTGGATTCGGAACATTGAGGATAACCTGGCGATGGCGAAGATTAACCCGGCTGGATGGGTTGATTTGGCTAAGAGGCAGCTGAAGGATAATGCCAGAAACTGGTGGGATGCTGAAGAGAAGATGCTGGTGGAGCCGATAGTTTGGGCTACCTTTAAGTCCAGATTTGATGGAGAATTCTTCCCGAAGGCTGCTAGACAGGTGATGCTGCAGCGCTTCATACATCTGCAGCAGGGGAGCTTGTCGGTGGATCAGTACCACCAAGAGTTCACGAGGCTCAGTCGGTTTGCACCAAAGATGGTGCAAGATGCCGATGAGAAAGCTCAGCGGTTCCTCCAGGGACTTGCCTTGGAGCTTCAGAGTTTTGTGACCTCTTCTGACCTGGAGACATATCAGAAGGTTCTGATTGCTGCGAGGCGGCAGGAGTTGAATTTGAACCAGAGGAAGGGACATGTTTCAGGAGCTGGGAAGAGGCCTATGGAGCAGGCCAGGGCGGTGGTTAGGCCTGGTTTCAAGCCTAATCAGCCAGTTCAGTTCAAGAGGCCAGGAGGGCCTATTCTGAAGACTTGCCATTTCTGCGGCAAGACCGGGCACCTCAGGGATCAGTGTAGGAGGTTCCTGGGGCAGTGTATTGTCTGCGGAGATCCTGCCCATACCATCAGGGAGTGTCCCAAGTCGAAGCAGCCTTGGCGGGCTCCTATTGCAGCACAGCCGTTGCAGCAGCGAGCTCCTGTGCCCGCTGGACGTGGAGCGCCTCTTCTTCCACAGAGACAGGCCTTTCAGCGGGCTGTTCCGCCGAGAGGGCAGGCTTTTCTGATGACTGAGGAGGAGAGCATGGCCATGGATGAGGTTATCACAGGTAACTTCCCTCCTAGCTGTTTCTTCCTTAGTTATGTTTGATTGTTAGATTATGTTTGGTTGCTTGCTCATGTTTGTTGCTAGACTAGGGCTTGATTGTTAGACTGTTTGTAGGTGTGATTTTGGTGTGCACATTTCCTGCACGAGTTCTCTTTGACTCAGGTGCATCGATGTACATTATTTCTCGGAGCTTCGTGGAGAAGCATTCCTTGTCGATGTCCCCTCTTTCCAAGAGTTGGAATATCGTTACAGGGAATGTCGTGGTCTCGGTGCATCGTGGTTGCAATTCTTGCTCGTTGGTGGTTTGTGGACATGAGCTTTACGCTGATTTCATTGTCCACGACATCATCAACTACAATGCAGTTCTTGGGATGGACTGGATTGCGAGCTTATATGCTACGATCGACTGTCGGAGGAAGAAGGTCGTGTTCGAGATTCTCAGACACACAGTGTTTGAGTTCACCCGTGGTAGTAGTTCGCTTGGTCCTGTCAGATTTCGGGCCAGGCCGGTGGAGGTTGTGGCTATGCAGATGGAGTTGGAGAGGCCAGCTGTGGTGCGAGATTTTGATGACGTCTTCCCCGAGGAGATGTCTGGATTGCCACCTGATCGGGCTTTGGAATTTTCTATTGATCTTATTCCAGGAGCGCATCCCATTTTGAAGGCACCATATCGTATGGCGCCAGCAGAGTTGGAAGAGTTGCGTAGGCAGTTGGATGAGCTTATGCAGAAGGGTTATATCAATCCTAGTGTGTCCCCGTGGGGAGCACCGGTGCTGCTGGTGAAGAAGAAGGATGGTTCGCGTCGCATGTGCGTGGACTATCAGGAGTTGAATGCGGTGACCATCAAGAATAAATATCCGTTGCCTCGCATCGATGATATTTTTGATCAGCTTGGAGGTTTGAGGGTGTGGAATTGATGCGCTTAAGGGGTATCTAGGGATTCGAATAGGGAAATCAGTGGATCCAATCAAGACACGTGACCATGCCCAGCTCGCGTCTTGAGGGGATCCATCGATGAACTATACCGCTACATTGACAACTACCGCCATTGTGTCAACGAGAGCCACTGAAATACCCCGCAATTCAAACCCACGAGAGTGGTACGAATTAGGGGATTGATTCCCTAGCCCCAATGCAATACAAGGATCCTAACCTAACATCGACCCCCAATAATCCTAGTGGTGATCCCTAAAGCCCTAGTCCCTTTTATTGATATTACAACAATAACAACCAAACCAAATCCTTTACTCCGACAGCTATCTCACTTCTAGACTTAGAGATAAACTGAGAATCAATCGACACTATCACCGTCCATGTGGGATTCGACATCTTATATACTATAACTCGACACTGTCCGCTTGCGGATTGAGCCCGAAATTGTAGCTTAGGAACCATACCACGCCTGACGATCGTGACACCGCCAGGTGGAACCTAGGTGTAGGTTGCAGGTGCGTCAAGTTTTTGGCGCCGTTGTCGGGGACGGCAATAGTGTTCCATCTCAGTTTGTTTTTATTTTTTGTGAAGTTTGCTAGCATTCTGATCATTTCTCACCTTTCCATCATTTTTGTTCTTTTTATTTATTTCGGTGCTACTGATGGTATTTCTTTGAGTTTTGTTGGTGCATGAACACCCCGCTACAAAGGGTCTACTAGAGAATTATTATTCGATCCTGAGATCGAAAAGACAACCAGAGCTTTGAGAGCCTGTAGTAGAAGTTCATCTCCATCCGCTCAAATGGGAGAGAATCCTCCTCCTCCTCCTCCTCGCACCGGGTCCATCAGGGACCACATGAAACCTACTTTTGGGAACAACTCCTCCATCCTCAGACCACAACTGACGTCGACGACCTTCGAGCTCAAGACGGGGTTGATCAATCTGATGCAGCAGGATCCCTTCCACGGGCATCCTCATGAAAATCCCAACCATCACATTGACTCCTTCCTGGCGAAGTGTGATACGTTCAAGGCGAATGACGTCAATGATGATGCTGTGAAGCTGCGGCTTTTCCCGTTCACCTTAAGGGATAAAGCCTCCTATTGGCTCCGAGCCCATTCTTCCAACCATTTCACCACCTGGGAGAAGCTCGCGCTTGCATTTGTGGATAAGTTTTATCCACCCTCGAAGACGGCCCGGATCCATGGGGCCATTTCTAACTTCAAGCAGCTCCCGCAAGAGTCACTTTACGAGGCATGGGAGATGTTCAATGACCTCCAACACCAGTGTCCTCACCATGGGATCGAGCCCTGGGATTTGGTGTAGAGCTTCTACAACCGGCTCCAGCCTAGCACCAAGATGATTATCGATGCTGCGCCACAGGGCGCCTTACTTGATAAGTCTCCTGAGGAGGCTATAGATCTGTTGGAGCACATGGCGGCCAACACTCAGCAATGGAACGATGAACGGATCGTTGTGACTCGGACTCCTGAGGTCAAGGTCGCTAGCCACTTGGATTCTCACATTGAGACCTTGTGCAAGCAAGTGGCCCGCATTGAGCAGCGTCTGGACTCCATCCCTGCTTCGCCCAGTACATCATATCATCCTACTGAAGAATATGTAGATCCGGGATACATCCCTAGCGAGGCCCACTACGATGGTGCTGAGACTTCTGAGACCGTGCAGTACGTCCAAGGAGAGGGACGGAATCAGTGGCAGCATCCTACCGCTAGGAATCACCCGGGTTTTTCCTATGGAAACCCAAGTGGAGGGTTGCAACCTCCGCAATTTCAGAGGCATCCACCCCCTCCTCAGCAGTAGCATCAGTAGCAGCAGAATCAGCAGCAGGGCGGCTTCAGGCCAGCTGGGCCTTATAGGCCGCCGGGATATCAATTCAACCGGCCGCCTCAGCAGAATTTTGCACCGGCTCCGCCCAAGTCTAATCTTGAAGCCACACTGGAGACCTTCATAAGCGGCCAGATCCGCTTCAATCAGGATACATCGAACCAATTTAAGAATATCAATTCTTCACTCGATGAACTAAGGGGGCAGATGTCGCAGCTGCTGAAGAATCAAGGGAGATTTCCCTCCCAGCCGGAGACTAACCCTAGAGCTCAAGCCAATGCCGTGGTTTCAGTGACCATACGAGGAGGACGGGTGACTGACGCCGTCATGGTCCCAGTGCTTAATAAGGAGAAAATCACAATTGAAGAAGCTGTTGATGACAGCGATAGAGTTGAGGCCACTGAAGGGCCTATCATTATTAAGGGGAAAGAGGATGCACCTCCGTCACACCTACTACGACGCCGCCTCCTGTTGATGCATCCAAGAGTAAATCCTCTCGACCTCCTCCTCCATACCCACAGAGGCTAGCCTTAGCCAAATTGGAAAAGAAGTACTCTAAATCATGGAGCTATTAAAGGGGATCCAGCTGAACATCCATTTTATGGATGTGATCACAGAGATCCCGATCTACGTTAAATTTCTAAAGGATCTCATCATGGGGAAGAGAAGGCCTGAAGAAATCAAGTTATTGGAGGATTCTACCTCTATTATCAAAAATCACATCCCCCGGAAGCTACCGGATCCGGGGAGCTTCACCGTGCCATGCTCCATTGGAGGGATGCCGATCAGCAGGGCATTGATTGACTTAGGGGCTAGCATCAACCTGATGCCCCTCTCCATCTTCAAAAGACTCCAGACGGGAAGTGAGATGGAACCGACGAGCATGTCCATCCAGCTCGCCGATCATTCTATCACCTACCCGGTGGGAATAGCGAGGGACGTCATCCTTCAAATACCTCCAGGGCTATGTGTTCCAGTCGACTTTATCATCATGGACATGCCTGAGGGAGGGAGCTCTCAACTCATACTCGGTCGCCCCTTTATGGCGACGGCCGGTGTTCTTATAGACGTCCGAGAAGGAACGCTCTCTCTCAACGTGGGGGATACTGAAGCTGAGTTTTGGCTACAAAAGCCGATGAGAGAGCGAGCCCATGTAGAAGGGGCTAGTTACCTGGAGCTTCTCGAAGAAGAAACAATTGAAGATTTTACTACCGAGGGGGTCTTGAAGGACCCAATGAAGACAAGCATCGACGACGACGGCGACCCAACCTACAACAAAGCGGTCGCTGCGTACATCCAAGTGTTGGATGAGGAGTTTCTACGTCGTTCATCAAATCATCAAGGACCGGAGACTATATGCTACATGGAGGAGAATCTTGAAGTAGGCTGAAATCAAATGCCGCCGGAGTGCACCATCGAGAAGATTGACGCGCGACCACCGCACGCACCGAATGAAAACTGATATATTCAAGGGAGTCGAGCTCACGACTGAAAATGAGCGCTTATTGGGAGGCAACCCAATTTCGTAGACTTTGGATTTTCTTTTTCTTATTTTTGTTTTCTATTTCGTATTTTTAGACAAAACTACAAAAATCACAAAAATTTGATGAGTTCGTATTTTGTGTAGGACAGACAATTGGGGGTATGCATATGGGCATTATAAACGGAAGGAAGCAGGAGGAGAACATCAGATTCAAAGATTTGGGGAGAAATCAAAGAAAATGAAGAGGGACAAGAGACACAGAAGACTCGACCGAGCAGCTTCATTGCTTCGTCGAGCAGCACAGACACGGACACATGAAGATATATGGCGCGGCCCGAGCAGCTTCCTGCTCGGTCCGAGTAGAAATCAACTCGGTCCGAGCATTAAACTGCTCGAACGAGTACTACATGCTATCGAGTTTGAGGAGAAAACGTCACTCTGTCGACCCGGACAGAATATTACTGGCCCGGCCCGAGTAGAAATCGACTCGGCCTGAGCAATCAATTACTCGATCGAGTACTACAGGCCTTCGAAGTTGAGGAGAAAACGTCACTCTGTCGACCCGGATAGAATATTATTGGCACGGCCCGAGTAGGAATCGACTCAGACCAAGTATCGAGCTGCTCGGTTGAGTAGACAAGGGAGTATTTACGTCAAAATTTTTTATTGACCAGGTCGAGCAGCCAAGTTGCTCGGACCGAGTTAGATCGGGTTTCATACCAAACCCGTTTCAACTCTTTTTAAATATCACCGTTAAAATAATTTTTTACCCTAATCTAAATTTCTACCCCCGAAAATTACCCCCGAGCTCCCCTCGCTCTACCCTACTCGTTCAAACCCTAGCCACCGAGCCGACTTCCTCCTCCTACACCACCGTCGGTGCCGCCAGCTGCTCCGCCGCTCTCCGGTCAGCCGCCCCCCCTCTCTCCCCCCTTTTCCATCTCTATCTCCCCTCCCCTCTCTTCCCCCCTTTCACCCTACACAATCGACAGCACCGTCGACGGCGCCACCGCCGCCGACGGCGCCGCCAACCCCCTTCCCCCCAAATCGCCACCCCCACCCTCTTTAAACCCCCCAACCCCCGCCGTTCTTCCCCCCCTCTCTTAACGGTGACCGCCGGATTCGCCCCCCAAAATTTGTGCCCTAGGGCACAGACCGAGCAGCTCGACTGCTCGGTCAACATCTCCCATCGAGTAGCACAACTCAGACCGAGCAGTATCACTGCTCGGTCCGAGTCACATCGTATCTACGTATCACCCATTTTTACTCGATTAACTGACGTTTTGATCATTTTGAATTGCAGGTACTCTCATCTTACGTCAGTAGCAGCTGTTCAGACTAGCTTGGGGGATCTTTCATGCACTCGCATCGTTCGAATCATTTGCATCACTCGCGCATATGGTACACTCGTTCCCTTCTCTATTTTTTTACCATATCACCATATTGCACGCGAAACGATGGTTCGCACACGCGGAGCCACCACCGCCCCCGTTCACAGGAAGAGGCCGTCGTCTGGCGCCTCCTCTTCCCGACCCCCGCATCGTGCCCGCCTTACCACCACTTTCGCCACTACCACACCGTCTACCACTGCTCACACCACCACCACTCCTACCACCACCACACCTGTCACGTCAGCCGTGATCCCCACCACCACAAACCCTATCCCTTCCACCGCTGCTTCCACTGTGTCTACCACATAACCCCCACACCCTGCACCCACCAGGGATGACATCCCCGCACGTCTCCCGACTTATGGTATCCAGTTCCGAGACCGTGCACACCGGGAGCGCTTTTTCAGGCTCTCTGGGCACCGTCTCTTTCCTACTTCCTACCGTGTTCGTAGACGTGCCCGTCCTTACATCCCTGGGACTCCTACAGGGAGTTCACCACCTGTACCGAGCATAGTTTCGACTGATTCCTCGGTGTACACGCTCCGACCTACACCCACATAGCACTAGAGGGTCTTGGCTCCCTTGCTTTCACCCTGGCAGGTGACGACATTACCTTCTGCCTCCTAGATCATGACTGCACCGTCACATTTGCTATGATCCGGGAGTATTTTCATTTCCCTGCCGACCCAAAGCCCAGACTTGCCTTCTCGCCCACATTTGGTGTCGACAATTTTGACGCTCGCTCCTTTTGGGAGCGTATTTCTGGATTCCACAGTATCGCCCTAGCCGGATGAAGGCATCGTGTATTGTGCACCCATGCCTTCGCTACGCTCAGTGGCACCTAGCTTGCACCATTTTCTGCAGACCTGAGGTCGGGACCATGTCCCTCCCCGAGCTTATCCACCTTATGGGTATGACTCGGCCTCTTCATTTCCACCCTGATGGCTCTCTGTGACCATTCATGCTCTCTGACGCAGCCCACTGGTTATGTCACCGACTTTACCAGACAGCCATCCGCTACCACTCCACAGACATTTGCTGCGGTGCCTTCTTCACTATTGTTGCGAGGATGCTAGATATTCCCATCCCAGGCAACCTTCACCGTCCCCCCCGGCCCGACACGCTTGACCATTGGCATGCTCGAGCACATGCACATTATCCGACCGCACGGTGTTCGTCACTGGTAGTATCTAGTAGGCACCACCCATACTCCTCACATGAATCTACCCACCCCTCACTTGACGCACATTCCCGCCGTCCAGCTTGACTGGATGATCCTCATGTCTTTCCACTCCCTCCCATCCACGTTCTCGAGCCCCCTGGAGCATCGGTCGAGGCACCTACCGATGACCCGGTCTCCCGACCCCCGGTTTTCGAGCTCCTTGACATAGCTGCATTAGTTGTCGGCCTCCCTACCCCACCAGCTCACCCATCAGTTCCTGGAGCCGCCTCTTCCACCACTTTTGTTTCCGCCGTATCTACCTCCACCGAGTCCTTGGTGACTGTCTTCACCTCTTGCCCCGAGACTCAGATTTCTTCTATATCTTTATCGGTGCCGGAGGGCACCGATATACATTTTGCTGACGCACCCATAGATCTTGACTCCCCCGTCCACGATCCTGCCCCCACCCTCCCACCCCTTTCGGACCTTATAGCATCAGTCCCTATCTCCTTAGGTCACCACATCCTACTGTCTGGCACCACCCCCTCCGCATCCGTCGCCATTTTTACCGAGAGCGTGTCGACGTCTGTCCACACTTCTGTGTCGGCTATAGCTCTTTCTTCAGCCGTCTCCAAGCCACTTACGAGCTCACCCTCTCCTACTTTCCACGCTCGGTACCCTGCATCAGTTGCACAGGGCCGCTTCTTGAGGGTGGTGTCTCACAGACGTTTTCCTCGCTCTCCACTTGACTCGCGTACTTTCGATGATCGCCTAACCACGTTAGAGGAGTTGACGTCCTGCTTACGGCGGGATTTCGATGACTTTTTACTCGCGACGGTGACACACAGATCCAGAGTCGAGTCGGATATTACCTCTATTATCGACATGCTTCGCCACCGTGGCCCACCTACTGTTATCCTTGCACCAGCTCTGCCTCCCAGGCCGGACACTGTGACACACTCTGCACCACTCAGTGCTTCACTTCCTCAGGCTTCTACAGAGCCTGTTTCTACCACTTTTGAGTCGTCTGTCACAATAGATCCACTTTCTGCCCTAGTCTTACATTCAGCCGAGCCCTCCTCTGCCACCGTCGATATCACAGCCAGCCCACCACATGCGTTCCAGCCGGACCTACCACCCACCACCCCTGGTCCACAGCAGAGGGACCCATCACCACCCCCAGAGGGTGGTGCCTCTGCTTGATGTAGTCCTTACCCGCTTTTGCCTCCCCTATATTTTTGGTGCCCATCTGTCTCTTCGGGACCCTACTTTTACTTAGCTTGGGGGAGGCTCCACTCATGCATCATATCTCATTTTGCATTGCATCATGTCATGTTTTTTATTTTATTTCTTTTTGCATGTTTTTGTTTATTTTATTTTTATTTTATTCCCCCACCCACCCCACCCCTCTAGCATCATCTCCCGCTCACGAGCGATTTCTAGCAGGGAGGACACTGCTAGGTTTAGCTTGGGGGATGTGCGCTACCGCTTTATTTTTGATCTTTTCTTTTACATTTTCTTTCCTTATTTCAGTTTTTATTTCACTTTTCCACCGTTTTTCACGTCATTTTCTATTTCAGTTTTTATTTCACTTTTCCACCGTTTTTCACGTCACTTTCTTTTTTTTTCTCATTTTGCATCATATTTCCTATTTTTACCATGCATGCATCTCTTTTTCTATATTTTCCCTTTTCTCCGCCTCTTTTTCTTTATTTGCTAGGGATGTTCCGCATGATGATATATCTCATGGCCTTATTAGTCTTTTGCGATGCTTATTTCTGTTGACGTGCTATTAGGGTAAATTTCAGCTTTACTATTTATATGCATGCATTTCTTTTGATGATCTATCTGATTTAATACTTGAAATGAATTGAAAATCGAACGCATGAATTAGTATCTAGTATGATCTATGTTGGGAAACGCACCTAGGTTCACGCATCACTAGAACACTTGGAGCATCTGTTTTCTTATCTTATTCACTTCTGTTTGCATGCTTGTTGATATTGTGATTAGCTCTGCATGTCTTTTCAGTATTCATTTAGAGAAGTGAAAATATCCATGCTATATATGAGTTTAGTTGAGGTTTTATTTTATCAAACTGTTGTGCACCCTCTTATGAGTGAACCGAGAGTCCTACTATTTTCTTTCTCCACATATCTATTTATATATCTCTACATATCAGTTGGTTACACCCCCATAGCTATCTTTACCGCATCTCACTTCCCAAAACCAAAAAGAAAAGTATAGCTTCCAAAAAAAAGAAAAAAAAAGTGTATTTATTTTCACATGCAAAAAAGAAAAAAGAAAGAAAATGAATAAATACTGTTTTATATCATTTCATTAGAAGCTATCATTTATTCTGGGAAGAGATATAAAAATTCCATATCATTTTCCTTGATGCGATGCCTCAAGCTAAGCTTGGGGGGTAAACCAACTGATTACATGAGTGAGCATGACATTAGAGTGGAAATGGTGCACATCAGGGAGATTTAATAACGCCTAAACTTTACGAATTGATTTAGTTTTGGAGATTTTTCATGTATCGAAATGAATTTCTGAATGGCATGATTTTTCTATTCTCTATTGCATGTTGCGTGATTTCTTTATGCTCCTTATGTATCTGTGATTGAAAAGGGCGTTGCCAACTCATTTATACTAGACTCTAGGGATTGCATGAAATTGATATGATTTGATGGTGTTAATTTAGTAGATACCTATTCTTTGCCTACACTGCATGCTAGTCATATGATGTGTAAAGCTAGAAATTGCCAGTAGCATGTTCGTTTATCATTCAGAGTATGGTGACATACTATTTAGGCCTGAGAGCTGACCGATCATCCTTAGCACTCTCCTCTCGTTTCTCTTTTTTTTCCTTTCTTTCTATTTTCATTTTCTTATTTCCTTTTTGTTTTCCTCCCGGCGTACTGATTATTCGTCTTCCTCGAGGACGAGTAAGAGGTAAGCTTGGAGGATTTTGATGTGTCCATATTTTACACTATTTTCATATCATTATTCCATTGCATCTCATGCCATTTTCGCATCCAAATCCCTCATTTTACTATGATATTGCATTTCTGACGATATTTTCGAGTTTCGTAGTGTTTTGTGAGTTTTCAGGGATTTTGAGCGATTTAGGACTCCACTTGGGTGTGGACACATCCGACGTGTTCGTGAGCTCATTAGCGGGCTCTGGAGGAGTTCGCCACACTTCTGGAGCCATCAGAGGAGAAGAGAGAGAGCAGAGAGACAGTCCCCCCATGAGCCTCGGCAGCATTTTCCCAGAAAATGCTCGGTCCAGCAGCTCAGCTGCTCGACCGAGCCATATCAGATTAAGAAGAGAGCTAACACAGGCTGACTCGGACCGAGCAGTTCAGCTGCTCGGTCGAGCAGCCTCAATTTCCCAAGCCACGACGTGACCCGAGTAGCCGACCGAGCCGACGCCTGCTCCGACCAAGTAAAGCTTACTCGGTCTGGGTAGGCTGAGAAGATTTCTGTAGTGCCCGGTCGAGCAGCTCATCTGCTCGGACCGAGCCACCGAACGAGCAGCTCATTACTCGACCGAGTCACCTACTTGGTCGGTAACTCAGGGCCATTTTTGGAATATTTTGAAATGGCCGTGATGCGCGCGATCTGGAGCGACTGAAGGGAGGAGCTATGCGGGCGACTGAAGGGAGGACTTTCAGTAGGAATTTTTGAAGAGTTTTTTGAGAGGGAGCTGGGCGATTTTTGTAGGGATCTTTTAGACTAATTTTTGTAAACAATTTTTGGATCAAACACTTGGAGATCATTGCTTTTGCTCTTGTCTGCGTTTGCCTATTGGAATTCGGATTTTTTTCTGGATCTATTGTTCGTCTATTCTCGCTGTAAGTCTTTTTGCCCTAATCTTTTGATTGCTATAATGTTTTCTTCTTTGGAATTGATGTTTTTATCTGCCACTATTGCGATGTGTGAGTAGATTCTTTCTAGGGTTGATGGGTTAGCCCTAGGATCCAAGGGGTAGATGTAGATCTGGATCCTTACGTTGAATTGGGGATTTAGGGTTGTATTTCGGTAGATCCTACCAAATTCGTATATTACTCGTACTGAGATCATGCCCACAGTCTGTGGAATTGATGCACTTAAGGGGTATCTAGGGATTCGAATAGGGAAATCAGTGGATCCAATCAAGACACGTGACCATGTCTGGCTCGCGTCTTGAGGGGATCCATCGATGAACTATACCGCTACGTTGACAGCTACCACCATTACGTCAACGAGAGCCACCGAAATACACCGCAATTCTAACAAAAGAGAGTGGTACGAATTAAGGGATTGATTCCTTAGCCCCAATGAAATGCAAGGATCCTAACCTAACATCGACCCCCAACAATCCTAGTGGTGATCCCTAAAGCCCTAGTCCCATTTATTGATATTACAACAACAACTACCAAACCAAATCCTTTACTCCGACAGCTATCTCACTTCTAGACTTAGAGATAAACTGAGAACCAATCGACACTATCATCGTCCCTGTGGGATTCGACATCTTATATACTATAACTCGACACCGTCTCGCTTGCGAATTGAGCCCGAAATTGTAGCCTAGGAACCATACCACGCCTGGCGATCGTGACACCGCCAGGTGAAACCTAGGTGTAGCTTGTGGGTGCGTCACGCATAGATGATATTATCTTTCAGGGGGGTCTTCCGAATCGTGGATTGGACCACTATGGATCCTTCCGCTCTTGGTTGCAAGAAGTTGACTCCAGAGGATCGGTTCAGGATCTCTTCCCTCCTCACAAATCCACCTGCAGGGTTTAGTGGGTTATAACCTGGGAGAGCCCCGTACATTACATGGCCTAGGATGTTGCAGGTTACTGCCCTGTAATTGGAGGGGGTGGATTCCCCTGGAGCACGAAAGCTCGATTATCGACTCCTGCTCCGTTGTATTGGTGGGCCGGGGGGTCGAATCTTGGAGGTTAATCTCTGCCCTTGGGTCCCCCCAGATCTCGGAGGAATGCTGAGCCCTTCGTTTGCATCAGGTTAGGGTTTGGAGGAGGCAACGGCTCATTTATTTGGGATGGGCTCCCCATGTTATGGCGTATTAAAGTGTAACGCCCCGCTTTCCAAAACACGACGGAAGCAAGAGTGTTACTGAGGCCCGCTTGAAATGGAGCGGTGAAACTCGAGTTCAATAAGCGTCTGTGGTAAAAATGCAGGGGAGATCTTTTACATGCTTTTCAGAAACAATAAAAACATTCAAACAATACAAGCCACATCCAGAATAATAAGCGTCCATACACGAAATACAACAAAAAGCCACAGCTGGGCCAAAGTAAATACGTACACACAACAACAACTGAAAGCAAACTATAGATAAGCAGCAACGGCAAAGTCCACTAGTCCTCCGCAGGGAGAGACTCGGCGTCTACAGCGAACTCCTGACTCTCCAAGTCAGGTGTCTCGTAAGGAACCTTCTGGTACTCAAACTCAGAATCTGACATACATCCAAAAACATGAATGTATGTCAGCAAGAGTCAGCAAGTAGATGTTAGAACTCAAGGCAAGGTATATACAAATTTATACTGAATTTAAGAGGCGTTAATAATTTAAATGAGATGGCGACAACAAGATTTAAACAAGTAATTTATAAAATGGAATAAAGTAAAAGACATCCTATCATGCAATTCTAAGCAGTTTAACAATTGGAGTAATCCTTTCTTTGGTTCATTAGCATGGCAATTTAACTGAGATAACAACTCCAAGTTTGTAAGTTTCATGTTAGCATTTCACGTATGTTAGCATTTCACGTATGTTAGCATTTCATGTCTAAAATAGGATTCACGCCTTTAGGTTGTGATGAGCGAGTCGTCCTTCTCACGTGGGCTTACCGTGATTGGCGCTAACCCACTGCATATGGGTGGTGCACTTGAAGAGAGTACTCTTTCATACGCGTAGTGGCCACCCAATCCAACCCCACCCAAGATTTGTGCTGGAACACGAGCCAGCCTAATTCACGAATTACAAGCACGAATTTGTCAACTCAATGACATCACGAAAGTCACGATTTCGCCTTTGAGGTGCACGATTTCACGATGTCTCATGCTAGTTAATTATTTCAAGGCATGCATCAATTAACTAACATGATCATTTATTTCCATGCAGCATTTTCTATGTTACAAGTGTAGCATTCACAATAATTTAACAAAAAGGGCGAACATGCGATTTTAACGAAAACGAACAGAAAGTTGATTTTTCTTGTTAATATTCAAAACTAAGCTATATCAAGTTATATGCCATTAGATCACATTTTTAGCCACGAATGTCATGGTAGTAATATCACGCGTCGTTTCATGTGTAGATTTTAAGTTATGCAACTTTACATTCAACAGACTAATTTAACATCCAACTTCAAAAATACACTATAAATTGTATACTTGCCTGATTTCGGTGATTTTGGTGCCGTTGGGTCCGTCTTGATAGGTACTACGTAACGGTACGTCCGGTTCTCTGTTTTGGTTAAGCAAATCAATGAATTAGATTTATTGCGAGATAATCAAAATATCGTGTTAATCCTTAAAGTGAGTTCGTCTAATTTTACTGGGTTCTTTGGCTAGGGCGGTATCTATATTATGTTACACTAGCATGATACGCCTTATTCCATGTACTGTTATTAACCCAACATTAATTACAACTAATAATTTGCTGGAATTCCTTTACAAATTATAATTTAAAATTTAATTAGCACTAACTAACCCATTAGTTAATTATACTAAGCTAATTGCAATGTTAACATGGTATCAATGGTACACCTACTCTACACCTAATCTTAACAGATACAATAACAATAATATCCCTCTAACACTTTATTAATATATCAGCCTACTCCCTCTCTCTTATTAAAACTGTTACTCCTTTAATTTCATAGCTATTAAAAACAAGCCTGCCACTTCCTACCCTTTGTCTCTTCTTTATTTCATTAACAAGGCCAAAGACCCTTTTTCTCTTCCTCCTATTAACTAAGGCTGATTCCTCTTTATTTCTTCTGACTTCTATTACTCTCCTTTCTTAATCAACTCTATCATTAATAGCTGGCCTCTCCTATCTTTTCATTATCTGTTCTTTACTCTTTTATTATTCTTTAAGGCTCTAACCCCTCACCTCCTCTCCTTTCTCCTCTGTTTCTTGCTTTCTTTCTTTTTTTGTTTCAAATGTTGGCAGCCGAATGAAAACAAGGGGAGGAGCTCACCTTGCGCACGGAGGAAGAGGACGCGTGCGGCAGCTCCGGGCTTCAGGCGACGGTCGGTGGCGGCCCTGCAGGCGGCGGCGGCGGGCAGACGCTCTGGCGGCCGGCGGCTAGGGCTGGGTTGCGGCGGCGCGCTGGTGTCGTTGGGTTGGGGGAGGTCAGCCTAAGGGAAAGGGTGGAAGCCAAGGGAAGATGAAGTTTGTGTGGTTTTGTTTTGAATCTGAAAGTTTAATTTCAGATTTGGTTTGTATTTTTGATTTGAGTTTCAAACCTCAGGTTTGCAATCCTCCTCTTTCTGATGTGAATTTCAGTTTGGGTTGGGTGAATAGGGTTTGGTTGATTCTGAAATTGAGTTTGTTGGTAGAGGAGAGGAAGAGCAGAATTGGAGTTTGGTGTTTGTATTGATTTGGGGAAGATGAAGAACAGATTTGGGTTTGGAATTTGTTTCTGGTTTTCTTTTGTTTTTGGGCTTCAAGAATTTGCATGGAGGAGACGTTTGGCTTAAGAAGAGGAGCATGGAGACAACCTCTACTATTTGTCAAACCTGATTTAATTCGATTAGGATAGAAGTTATTATAGTTTTAGACTAACGAGAGAAAGAGAGACGTATAGCTTTGCTTAAACGAAAAAAGAAAGCCTGACTTGACTAACTAAAGATTTGATCGGCAACGTGTGTGTTGTCGTTTTAGGTAGGGTTAAGGTAAAAACGTAATTAACGTAATTAAGTAAGTTTTAATAGTAATAAATAAAAAGAGAGAAGTAATTTGTGAACGTAATTAAAGCGATTTAGGAATTAGTAAATTTTAGATGTAATTAATAAAGTAATTAAGTGAAAGTAATTAGCAGGATAATTTCGTTAAATTATTTAGTTAGACTTGATGGTAAATATTGACGACACGGTAAAACGAAAACAGTGACGCGCTCGCATCGACACGTACGGACGAAAAGTTAACTCGATGACTGAAGAAAAATACCGGTACGCACAATCGAAAACTCGCCTAAAAATACTGGCCGTTACATTCTACACACCTTAGGAAAAATTCCGTCCTCGGAATTCTCATCAACTAAGGAGCAGAAAACAAATATGGATAACGCTCTCATATCTCATCTTCCCGCTCCCAGGAAGATTCTCCTGGCGAGTCACGATGCCACATCACTCTGACTAGATCAACTGTCTTGTTCCCGAACACTTTCTGATGTCGATCTAGGATCTCCACTGGTTGCTGTTCATACGTCAGATCTGGTCGAATTGTAATCTCTGAGTAGTCCACAGCATGAGAAGGGTCGCTGATATAACGACGGAGCTGGGACACATGGAAGACATCATGAACTCCCTCCAAGGATGGTGGCAAAGCTAAGCGATAGGCTACTTCTCCAACTCGCTCTAGCACATCGAATGGTCCAATATATCTCGGACTGAGCTTGCCTCGCTTACCAAAACGGATCACTCCCCGATTCGGGGAGATCTTTAGGAACACATGATCTCCCGGCTGAAACTCCAAAGGACGTTGTTTAGCATCTGCCCAATGCTTGTAACGGTCCTGAGTGATCCGAAGCTTGTCTATGATATCACGCACAACATCCACAGCCTCAACTATTATCTCTAGTCCCAGCAGCTCTCTATCACCAACGTCATCCCAACTCAGCGGGGATCGACATTTCCTTCCATAGAGGCAGTAAATGGTGCCATGCCAATGCTCGCCTGGTAGCTGTTGTTGTAGGAGAACTCTACCAGATGCAGATGATCCTCCCACGAACCCTTGAGATCCAACATGCAAGCTCTCAACATATCCTCCAAAATCTGGATAGTGCGCTCTGACTGTCCATCAGTTTGCGGGTGATACGCAGTACTAAATTTCAGACTGGTACCTAAATTCATCTGCAAACTCTTCCAGAATTGAGACGTGAATCTCGTATCACGATCTGATACAATGCTTACAGGGACTCCATGCAAGCGCACGATCTCTTACACGACATAATTCACATCACGACTTGTGCTAGAAGGAAATTATAAACGGCATGAGTTAAGTCATTACCTCCATATACTTTCTTGCTAATATCTCCGTGGATTGACCAACTCAGAAAGGTATAAAGTGCGCGGACTTGGTCAATCGATCAACGATGACCCAGATCACGTCGTTCTGCTTGGTGCTCCGAGGTAAGCCAGCCACGAAGTCCATCGTGATGTGCTGCCACTTCCACTCTGGAATAGGCAGAGGTTGTAGTAGTCCAGCAGTGCAATGATGTTCAGCCTTCACTTGCTGACACACAAGGCACTTGACAACGCTACGTGCCACACTTCTCTTCATCCCATGCCACCAGAAATTCTGACGCAGATCCTTGTACATCTTAGTAACTCCAGGATGAATAGAATAAGGCGAACTGTGAGCCTCATTCATTAATTCCTCTCTGATATCTCCTGTAGGTACGCAGATCCTGCTACCATATCTCAAAGATCCATCCGTGTGAATCAGAAAATCTGTCCGAAGTCCTGCTTCGACTTGTTCTCTGATCTTCTTCAACTTAGCATCTCTAGCTTGAGCAGTCTTGATTCGATCCACAATCGTTGATTGAATCTGCATGTTCATCAACGACGATGTGATTCCTGGTAGTAAAGCTTTAACATCCATCCTTCGCAGATCCTGCTGCAATCTCCACTGAGCTATAAGAATCATCACTTCGGGCAGTCGGCTCAAAGCATCCTGTACGACATTCACCTTCCCAGGATGATACTAAAGATCGATGTCGTAGTCTGCCATTAATTCCAACCATCTGTGCTATCTCATATTCAGCTCCTTTTGAGTGAATATATATTTCAAACTTTTGTGATCAGTGAAAATTTTCACTTTCTCACTCAGTAAGAAATGTCGCCAGATCTTCAGTGCAAAGATGACAGCGGCTAGCTCCAAATCGTGGGTCGGATAATTCTTCTCATGGACCTTCAACTGTCGCGAAGCATATGTGACCACATGATTATGCTGGTGTAGAACGCACCCAAGTCCCTTGTCCGATGCATCGCAGAAATTCTCGAAGCCTCCGCTTCTGTCCGGAATAGCTAAGACTGGTGCAGTAGTCAGTCTCTCCTTCAAAGTAGAAAGACCTTGCTCTTAAGAGTCTGACAAACTGAACTTAACACCCTCCTCGTCAATCTCGTCATCGGCTCAGCTATCCTCGAGAAATCCTTGATAAATCTGCGGTAGTATCCAGCCAATCCAAGGAAACTCCTGATGTCTGATGCCGATCGAGGTGTAGGCCATTCACTGACTGCTTTGACCTTCTCCGGGTCCACTGAGATACCAGCTCCTAATACTACATGACCAAGAAATGCAATTCTATCCAGCCAGAATTCGCATTTGCTGTACTTGGCATATAGTCTATGATGACGGAGCGTCTCCAACACTATCTTCAAATGTTCTGCATGCTCTTCCTCGCTCTTCGAGTACACCAGTATGTCGTCTATGAAGATCACTACGAACTTGTCGATGAAGTCGTAAAAGATAAGGTTCATGAGATTCATGAACACAGCAGGGGCGTTGGTCACACCGAATGGCATGACAACGAACTCGTAATGCCCGTACTTAGTCCGAAAAGCGATCTTGAGTACATCTTCTTTCCTGACTCTGACCTGATGGTGTCCGCTCCGGAGACCCAACTTCGAAAATACCCTCGATCCACCAAGTTGATCGAAGATATCATCAATACGGGGCAGCGGGTACTTGTTCTTCACTGTGATCTGATTCAACTCCCGATAATCAATGCACATTCTTCTCGATCCATCCTTCTTCTTTACCAGTAAGACGGGTGCACCCCAGGAAGATACGCTGGGATGAATGAAACCCTTCTGTAGTAGCTCGTCCAACTGCTTCCTCAGCTCTTCTAACTCTGCAGGGGCCATACGGTACGGCGCCTTCGAAATTGGTTGAGCTCCTGGCATAAGATCGATGCCGAACTCCAATGCTCGGTCGGGCGGCAGTCCAGAAATGTCTTCAGGAAAGACGTCTTCGAAATCTCTCACTACTGCAGGCTTCTTTGGCTCGGCTATCATGGATGCAATAGTTAAACTGTATGGCTGGGCCTGGAACTTGACAGGTCCAAGCGAACGTCCTCTGTTGATAAACTCGAACACTGGGTGGTCGGGAATTTCGAATACCACTTTTTTCCGGTGACAGTCGATCGTGGCATAAAAAGTTCCTAACTAGTCAATGCCGAGAATAGCATCGAAATTGGATAGGTCGTGGACAATGAAATTAGCATATAGTTCGTGTCCACTAACCACCAACGGGCATGGTCTACATCCCAGTGCAACCTTCACTACACCATTCCCAGTTGTAATATTCCAACACATGGGAAGTGTATAGGTGGGTATCGAGTGTTCGACTACGAACTTCCGAGATAGAATGCACATGGAAGCTCCAGAATCGAACAGGGTCAAGGCCGGGTGAGATGAAACTAAGATGACACCTAAGGGTAACATATAACTAGATTAACATGGATCTAACTGATCAAATATAATGCATAAATAAGAAGAACTAGTCTAGAGGTTACCTGCAATCACGTCGTCCTCAGCTTCAGCCTCAATGGCTGTCATATTGAATGCACGGCGCTTAGGCAGGTTGGCCTGCTGAAAGGCTCGATCCTGTGGAGCCAGAGGTGGTCCGCGTTGTCCAGGTGCCGGTACGGTCCGCTGTGCAGGTATAGGTGCTCCAGCAGGTACGGGTCGAGAACTATGGGGGCAATCCTTTGCAGCATGAGTAGAGATCCACAGATCAAACACTGATTCAGCATCTTCATACAGTCTTTCTTCATATGACTAAGCTTTCCGCAGAAGTGGCAAGTCAGCTCCGCTCGGTTGGGGACAGGTGTAGCTGGCCTTTTGAACTGTGTGGTCTGAACGGGACGATATCCTGGCCTAGGTGCATTCCTCAACTGCTCCATCGGGCACTTGCCCGTCTGACGTGCCTTCTTCTGATGAGCGATCTGCTCGTGCTTCTTCGTAGCTACCAGGACTTGCTCATGGGTGGTAAAGGTGTGCCCGGACAATACACTCTGTATGTCCAGATCTAAGCCCTGTAGAAAATGGTGTGCACAGTCCTCCTCATCTGCTATCAGAGTAGGGGTGAATCGACTCAGCATGGTAAATTCAGCCTCATACTCGTCGACTGTCCTGGTGCCCTACTCCAGGTTAATGAAACGCTGCTGCATCATCCTCTTTACAGCCTTCGGGAAGTACTGTGCGTCAAACCTCTGATGGAAGGTAGCCCAAGGAATCGGCTTGGTCAGCCTAGCCTCTTCAGCATCCCACCAGTGGCAGGCATTATCGGTCAGCTGTTTCTTGGCGAGTTCCATCCACTCGTTCGGATTGACTCGGGCAAGGCCCAAGTTATCCGTAGTGTTGCGAAGCCATTCCTCGGCCGCTAGTAGGCCCTCTCGTCCAGAGAAGTTCGTCGGATGCATCTCTCGAAACTGCTTGGCTCCAGGCTCATAGCGGGGAGGAGGAGGAGGTGGTGGAGCCTGGCGTCCCTGTTGGACTAAATGCTGCTGAACTTCCAGTATTTCCCTCATCACTCCAAGCATCTGGCGGATATCGTCCTCTCCGCCTCCAGCAGATCCGGATCCTTGTCGGGTGTTTCGTTGCTCAGCCATACTGAGATAAGAAAATCCCGAGTTAATCTCACGTACATGATTTCTCTAGATGTTTTGGCTAATGAAAAATATTCTCATTGTTCTGAATTCGCAAATGTAGGACCTGCATGGGCCACCACTAAAACCTGTAACGCCCGGCTTCTTAAAACACGACGGAAGCGAGAGTGTTACTGAGGCCCGCTTGAACTGGAGCGGTGAAACTCGAGTTCAATAAGCGTCTGTGGTAAAAACGCGGGGGAGGTCTTTTACATGCTTTTCAAAAACAATAAAAACATTCATACATTACAAGCCACATCCAAAATAATAAGCGTCCATACACAAAATACAACAACAAGCCATAGCTGGGCCAAAGTAAATACGTACACGTAACAACAACTGAAAGCAAACTATAGATAAGCAGCAACATCAAAGTCCACTAGTCCTCCGCAGGGAGAGACTCGGCATCTACAGCGAACTCCTGACTCTCCAAGTCAGGTGTATCGTAAGGAACCTTCTGGTACTCAAACTCAGAATCTGACATACATCCAAAAACATGAATGTATGTCAGCAAGAGTCTGCAAGTAGATGTTAGAACCCAAGACAAGGTATATACAAATTTATACTGAATTTAAGAGGCGTTAATAATTTAAATGAGATGGCGACAACAAGATTTAAACAAGTAATTTATAAAATGGAATAAAGTAAAAGACATCCTATCATGCAATTCTAAGCAGTTTAACAATTGGAGTAATCCTTTCTTTGGTTCATTAGCATGGCAATTTAACTGAGATAACAATTCCAAGTTTGTAAGTTTCATGTTAGCATTTCATGTATGTTAGCATTTCATGTCTAAAATAGGATTCACGCCTTTAGGTCGTGATGAGCGAGTCGTCCTTCTCACGGGGGCTTACCGTGATTGGCGCTAACCCACCGCATATGGGTGGTGCCCTTGAAGAGAGTACTCTTTCATATGCCTAGTGGTCGCCCAATCCAACCCCACCCAAGATTTGTGCTGGAACACGAGCCAGCCTAATTCATGAATTACAAGCACGAATTTGTCAACTCAATGACATCACGAAAGTCACGATTTCGCCTTTGAGGTGCACGATTTCACGGTGTCTCATGCTAGTTAATTATTTCAAGGCATGCAACAATTAAATAACATGATCATTTATTTCCAAGCAGCATTTTCTATGTTACAAGTGTATCGAAAACATCATTCACAATAATTTAACAAAAAGGGTGAACATGCGATTTTAACGAAAACGAACAGAAAGTTGATTTTTCTTGTTAATATTCTAAACTAAGCTATATCAAGTTATATACCATTGGATCACATTTTTAGCCACGGATGTCATGGTAGTAATATCACGCGTCGTTTCACGTGTAGATTTTAAGTTATGCAACTTTACATTCAACAGACTAATTTAACATCCAACTTCAAAAATACACTATAAATTGTATACTTGCCTGATTTTGGTGATTTTTGTGCCGTTGGGTCCGTCTTGATAGGTACTACGTAACGGTACGTCCAGTTCTCTGTTTTGGTTAAACAAATCAATGAATTAGATTTATTGCGAGATAATCAAAATATCGTGTTAATCCTTAAAGTGAGTTCGTCTAATTTTACTGGGTTCTTTGGCTAGGGCGGTATCTATATTATGTTACACTAACATGATACGCCTTATTCCATGTACTGTTATTAACCCAACATTAATTACAACTAATAATTTGCTGGAATTCCTTTGCAAATTATAATTTAAAATTTAATTAGCACTAACTAACCCATTAGTTAATTATACTAAGCTAATTGCAATGTTAACATGGTATCAATGGTACACCTACTCTACACCTAATCTTAACAGATACAATAACAATAATATCCCTCTAACACTTTATTAATATATCAGCCTACTCTCTCTCTCTCTTATTAAAACTGTTACTCTTTTAATTTCATAGCTATTAAAAACAAGCCTGCCACTTCCTACCCTTTGTCTCTTCTTTATTTCATTAACAAGGCCAAAGGCCCTTTTTCTCTTTCTCCTATTAACCAAGGCTGATTCCTCTTTATTTCTTCTGACTTCTATTACTCTCCTTTCTTAATCAACTCTATCATTAATAGCTGGGCTCTCCTATCTTTTCATTATATGTTCTCTACTCTTTTATTATTCTTTAAGGCTCTAACCCCTCACCTCCTCTCCTTTCTCCTATGTTTCTTGCTTGCTTTCTTTTTTTTGTTTCAAATGTTGGCAGCCAAATGAAAACAAGGGGAGGAGCTCACCTTGCGCACGGAGGAAGAGGATGCGTGTGGCAGCTCCGGGCTTTAGGCGACGATCGACGGCGGCCCTGCAAGCGGCGGCGGCGGGTAGACGCTCAGGCGGCCGACGACGGCTAGGGCTGGGTTGCGGCGGCGTGTTGGTGTCGTTGGGTTGGGGGAGGTCAGCTTAGGGGAGAGGGTGGAAGCCAATGGAAGATGAAGTTTGTGTGGTTTTGTTTTGAATCTGAAAGTTTAATTTCAGATTTGGTTTGTATTTTTGATTTGAGTTTCAAACCTCAGGTTTGCAATCCTCCTCTTTCTGATGTGAATTTCAGTTTGGGTTGGTGAATAGGGTTTGGTTGATTCTGAAATTGAGTTTGTTGGTAGAGGGGAGGAAGATCAGAATTGGAGTTTGGTGTTTGTATTGATTTGGGGAAGATGAAGAACAGATTTGGGTTTGGAATTTGTTTCTGGTTTTCTTTTGTTTTTGGGCTTCAAGAATTTGCATGGAGGAGACGTTTGGATTAAGAAGAGGAGCAGGGAGACAACCTCTACGATTTGTCAAACCTGATTTAATTCGATTAGGATAGAAGTTATTATAGTTTTAGACTAACGAGAGAAAGAGAGACGCATAGCTTTGCTTAAACGAAAAAAGAAAGCCTGACTTGACTAACTAAAGATTTGATCGGCAACGTGTTTGTTGTCGTTTTAGGTAGGGTTAAGGTAAAAACGTAATTAACGTAATTAAGTAAGTTTTAATAGTAATAAATAAAAAGAGAGAAGTAATTTGTGAACGTAATTAAAGCGATTTAGGAATTAGTAAATTTTAGATGTAATTAATAAAGTAATTAAGTGAAAGTAATTAGCAGGATAATTTAGTTAAATTATTTAGTTAGACTTGATGGTAAATATTGACGACACGGTAAAACGAAAACAGTGACGCGCTCGCATCGACACGTACGGACGAAAAGTTAACTCGATGACTGAAGAAAAATACCGGCACGCACAATCGAAAACTCGCCTAAAAATACTGGCCGTTACATAAAGTCGCCAATGCACCCAGGCTCCTATCGATCTGCTCGGTGAACTGGGTGAACTCCTTTCGGGTCACCACAGGCTCTTTTGAGGCCTCCGCTGGTTAGGGTGGTGGTGTTGTGAAGTCCGCGACGTCCTCCACCAGGACGTTGTTTGCTCTTGGCTTCTCATTTGGACCTTCGACCGGTTCGGTGTTGCTGGGTCTAGCTGTCATAGTTTTTGCATTTCTTTGGGATGTCAAGCTGGTTAACATTTCCCACAGACGACACCATACCGTTAAGGCCAAAATTGACAAAGACAGTTGTCAAGCTGATGTAGACTCGAGATGCTGAGTCGGAGCCTCGTCAGCGGTTGGAGTGGGACCCTTGGTTGGGGAGAACCAAGGTCCAATGATAGTAGTTGGAGATGATGCGACCTACGATCGACATTTGAGCGATGATTATGTAGATCGTTCGAGGTTGGGAAGATCGACGCGACCTTCGGCATTGGACGATGAGCGCCGATCTGCACCACATGGACTTGTTAGGGGGGTCGGATCTGGGTTCCGATCCAAATTCCCTCCGATGCTTAAGTTAGTATGGAACTTAAGGAAGAGAGGGAGCTTGGTGCAGCTGAGATCGACCTATGGAGGTTCTTCTCTAGACTGGCGGCGCAAGCTTGAGTATAAGAAAGGTAAGTTGAGAAAATAGAGCTCTATGTCTTAGACCTCGTACCTGGGAAATGAGACACTTTTTCCTATTTATAGACGTTCAGGGTCCCTTTGGAGACGTTGGAGGAGATAACGGCCATCCATAATGGGGCCACAATCTTCTCCCATTAATAGGAATAAATGATGCGCACGTCCCCGAGATTACCGAGCCCGCCATTAATCACACGTTCGAGTGAGGCAGACCCAACGGTCGACTGTCCATTTGGGCTTTGACTGAGTCGACATCGGGCTTCTTTGGTGGGCCTGGTGGATCTTAGTCATCTGTCGACCGAGTTGTCTCGAATGCCGGCCCAATGACTCAACAACAAGTGACTCCTCCTGAACCGTACAAGCTTCAGGCTTGTAGGTCTTTCAGCTGTCTAATCCCTATATCTTTTACAAGCTTTTTAAAAATACATCTAGGCAATGCCTTAGTAAACAGATCAGCTAAATTATTACAAGACTGAATCTACCGTACTTCAATCTGCTTCTGCTCTTGTAGCTCGTGTGTCCAGAAGAACTTGGGAGAAATGTGCTTCATCCTGTCGCCATTGATGTAACCAGCTTGTAGTTGAGCTATACAAGCTGCATTATCTTCAAATAAAATGGTTGGCTCAAGGTCATCCGTCTTAAGGCCGATCGCCACTAGAATGTGATGAAAGACTGACCGAAGCCAGATACATTCTCGACTAGCTTCATGGATCGCCAGGAGCTCTGAGTGGTTGGATGAGACTGCTGTGGTGGTCTGCTTCACAAATTTCTAGGAGATGGCCGTACCACCATAGGTGAACACGAAACCAGTATGTGATTTCTCGGTGTGTGCATATCCAATCAAATTGGAAGATCCACCTTTCGGTAAGTATAATCCCAGGTCAATCGACCCTTGGAGGTAGCGCAAAAGCTGATTAACTCTGTTCCAGTGGTGCTTTGTAGGCGCTAAATTGTATCTGGCTAGTAGGTTGACTGCAAATGCCATGTCGGGATGCGTGCAGTTTTCCAGATATAGAAGTGCTCCAATGGTACTAAGGTAAGGTACTTCAGGACATAATGTTTCCTCCCCCTCTTCCTGCGGTCGGAAGAGGTCCTTATGTACATCCAAAGATCTAACAACCATTGGTGTACTTAGAGGATGGCTCTTATCCATATGGAAATTTTTGAGTAATTTCCTTGTGTATGTGGATTGATGTAACATGATTCCTCCGATGAGGTGTTCTATCTGTAAACCAAGACAATATTTAGTCTTCCCTAGGTATTTCATTACAAACGTTAGTTTAAGGCTGTAAACCAAGACAATATTTAGTCTTCCCTAGGCATTTCATTACAAACGTTAGTTTAAGGCTTGCAGATATATCTGTAAGACTTAAACTTAAAAAAAAGTTTAAGGCTTGCAGACAATATTTAGTCTTCCCTAGTTCTATCTGTAAACCAAGACAATATTTAGTCTTCCCTAGGTATTTCATTACAAACGTTAGTTTAAGGCTTGCAGATATATCATCAATCTCTGCAGGAGATCCGATGAGGTTTAAGTCGTCTACATAGACGGTTATTAATACGAATCTCGTTCCCGTGGTTTTAATGAAAATACATTGGCAGACTTCATTATTGGTGAAACCTTGTTGAACAAGGAATTCATTCAGTCTGTTATACCACATTTTTTCCCGATTGCTTTAGACCATATAATGATCTTCGAAGCTTAACAGAATAGACGTCCCGAGGTCTATCTTTTATTTCTATTGGTATTTTGAAACCATCTGGAAGTTTCATATAGATATCTTTATCTATATTTCCATATAGATATGCAGTCACAACGTCCATGAGCTGCATTTCTAGGCCTTCCATTGATATTAAGATTATTATGAATCGGAATAGGATCACATCCATAACCGGGGAATATGTATCTTCATAATCTATCCACGGTCGTTGGGAAAATCCTTGAGCTACAAGCCATGCTTTGTAGCGTACGATCTGATTATTCTCATTTCATTTCCTTATGAATATCCATTTGTATCCCACAGGTTTTATACCTCTTGGTGTCTGGACTACGGTTCAAAGACTTTGCATTTCAAGAGTGAGTCCACCTCTACTCCTATTGTTTCGTTCCACTTTGGCCAATCATCTTTGCGTTTGCATTCAACTAGAGATCGTGGATTGATATCATTGTCGCATTGAGCGACGTGAACATCAATTTCAAACACGAAGTCGATGACGACGACTGTGCTTTTTCTGTCCAGTACCTCCCTAATACATACGAAATTTAATGATATTTCTCCAGTATTGTCCTCTTCGGGGGACTGAAGGAGGGGATAGGTTACTGGCCTGAGCTCAGCATCCTGTGGTGGGATATTCATTATTTCTCCATGTATTTTCCTCTTGTGAGAGAATTTATCCTTGGAGTCAGGCGGTCGTCCTCTTTTTATTTAAGGTACGGCCGATTCTTCTGCCGGTGGATTGCACCCATCTTTGGGGATGTCAATCCTAGCTGACGTATTGGCAGCATGGACGTGTGATCTGATAATTTTTTGGTTATCAATGAATTTGTCCGGGAGTAAATGTACTGTATTATGAATGTGAAGGATCTTCAGGATCTCATCTTCACACAGATTAGTACGCGAATCATAATGAGACAAAGTCTTAGTGTCCCAAGAAATGGTCTCTGAAGCTTCAAGTTTCTTGGTTTGTGAGCCTAGTTTGGGAAAAGAATTTTCATCAAACTCACAATCTTCAAGACGAGCCTTAAACGCATCGCCCGTGAGGGGCTCAAGGTATCTAATAATGAAGGGTGAATCATACCCTACGTAGATGCCAAAACGGCGTTGAGGACCCATTTTAGTCCTCTGTGGAGGTGATATGGGAACATAGACTACACAACCGAATACTCTCAAGTGAGAAATATTGGGAGGTGCACCATATGCAAGCTGCATCGGCGATAAAATATGACCACCAGAGGGTCGTATTCTGATAAGCAAAGCGACATACAAAATGGCATGTCCCCATGCATCCACAGACAACTGTGATTGCATTAGCAATGGACGAGCAATCTATTGCAGTCTATTTATAAGAGAGTAAGCTAACCCATTTTGGATGTGAACATGAGCTACTGGATGTTCAACTTCAATGCCAGTTGCTTGACAATAGTCTTGAAAGCTTGTGAAGTGAATTCTCCAGCATTGTCCAGACGTATTTTTTAATCTGGTTATCCGGAAAATGTGCTCGCAACTTTATTATTTGTGCCAATAGCTTTGGAAAAGCTTGGTTGCGGGTGGATAAAAGGCACACAAACGACCATTTTGAAGATGCATCTATCGATACCATTAAGTACCAAAATGGACCACTTGATGGATGACTTGGCCAACAAATGTCTCCATGTATTCTCTCCAAGAAGCTAGGAGACTCAAACCCCACTTTTAGGTTGGATGGTCTTGTGATTAGTTTACCCTTATGACAGGGGGGACAAGGAAAATCACCCATTTGAAGAATCTTCAGGTTCTTCAAATTGTGTCCAAGGGATTGGGAGATGATGCGGTGCATCATAACCAATCCTGGGTGACCTAGTTATAATGCCAGAGACTAAATTCTGGTGATGTAGACCACTGCTGGTGCACCATCAGATTAGCTTCTATAGGTTGGATGTATGTTTGATAAAGGCCTGACGGTAGTCCTTTAAAATGTTCTAGGATGGTTTTGATACCATCCTTATGACAAGTAACATACAAATATTCAACGCTATTGAAATCATCAGGTTCCAAGTGATATCCGTTTAAACGGATGTCCTTGAAACCGGGTAGATTTCTGTTTGATTTTGGAGAAAATAAAGTATCTTTTATTATAACTTACGTTTGGTTTGGGAGCAACACAATTACTTCACCTGATCCTTCTATTATATTATATAGTTCCGAAATTGTAGTGACGGGACCATTGTAATTAATGATGTTATTAAAATAACATCTATCTCGAAGGATCGTGTGCGTGGAGGCACTGTCCACTAGGCATTCACACTTTATCTCTAGAAAAGAATGTAAAAACTTTTATGAAAAGAAGAACTACATTCGATTCATAATTAAGATAAAGAAGTGCATGAACATAATAGAAGATACATCAAACATAAATGAAAAGCTTAAAAGATAACTAAAACATCTTCAGTCTAAGAGGTTGTCATTCTCGAAATCCTCGAGGGTGAATTGAGTTGGAGGCTGTATATCCACCAGATTTGTCTCAGCAGAAGGCTTCATGCTTGCCTTATACAAATCTTGGAGGTGGCGTGGAGTACGACAGACCCTGGACTAATGTTCAGTCATGCCACATCTGTGGCATTTGTCTTCCTAGTTTTTCTTGGGAGCAGACGTCTGGCCAGAAGTATTCCTCTTCCACGTATTCTTCTTCTTTCCATCATTATTGTTGTTCTGGGAAGGAGCTCTGGTCTGCTTCTTCGCAGCTTTTCCCTTGTTGCCTTTGTGCTTGTTCTTCATATTCTGGGAAGAAACTTTGTGAGCCTCAGGGAGAGAAGCAGAGCCAGCAGGGTATAGGTTATGAGTGGCCAGTAGGAGGTCTCTGTTCTGCTCTGCCATAAGAAGGCATGAAAGTAACTCAGAGTACCTTGTGAACTTGCGTTCACGATACTATTGCATGAGAATAGCATCCTTCTCATGGAAGGATGTATATGTTTTCTCAAGCATGCGGGTATCCGAGACTTCTTCACCACAAAACTTCAGACATGAGGTGGTGTTATAGAGAGCTGAGTTATACTCAGCTACGGACTTGAAGTCCTGAAGTCGGAGATTCTCCCACTCATAACGTGCACGAGGGAGGATCATATTTTTCTGATGTTTGTATTTGTCCTCAAGTGCTGTCCATAGTCCATGAGGGTCTTCCACTATTAGATATTCGACCTTCAGGGTCCGATAAATCTGTCTCTTGATATAGATAATGGCTTTCGCCTTATCTATATCAGAGACTCTAACAGTAGAAGTCCCTTCACCAGATACCACAGGCATAACTGGAGCTTGAATTGTGAGACTTAGGCCCTGTGAGCACATGTGGAACTTTAGGTCCAGCTGCCAGCTCAAGTAATTTTTGCCAGCCGCATCGATAACATCAAAATCGACGCTCGCAACCTTTGCCATTTATCTAAGCATGAAATAAGCCTGAATTAATTTCTTTAAAAATTAAAACAGGCATAGTAGTAAAACAAATTAGTTGTGGGGATCGGCCAGTCACCACCAAAAATAATAAAAGTCCAAAGTCCATAATACAATCCGAAGTACGAAAAATTTAAAATTACAATTTGAAAACCCTTGGGGGTCCCAGCATCAGCAATTTTGCATCCGTCTTCAGGGTAAGTATCTCTGGGCTTTGGCTTTTACAATTAATTCCTCGCTACATTTTCACTCGAAAAAAAGAAAAAATGCGAGGAAAATAAATAGTGGTGACTAAAAACGGCCGATCCAAAAATCACAACATAGTTTTACTAACATTCTAGGCAGTTTATATAACATTCAAATAATTATGCAACATCACAGGCATAAACAATTTAATTTATTCAACATCACAAGCAATTTATTGGAGAAATATAAAATTTACGTTTAATAATTGCTTGGACCACGAGGAAACGTCATTGCCCGTTAGGTTAGGTAACTAATGACAGAACGGTCTCAGAATCCTTGTAATTATTAAATCGTGAATTAATAATAAATTTAATCCAATTTTTATAAATTGCAAGATGTTGAAATTAACAAAAAATGGACCAATAATTAATTTTATTAACAAAAACCATCCCAAAAGTAATATAGTAATGCCACACATTATTATCTCAACTATCCAGAATTTTTCAGAATTTTCTAGTAATTTTCTGGTTTTTTCTGATATTTATCCAGATTTAATTGTTTTTTCTGATTTAAATATATATTTAAAACAAAATTATGATATACCCCATTTATTTATAAAAAGCCTATGGGCATAAAGCCTCTTAGGCCTGCTGCGGGCTTTAGGCCCAACAGCCAAAAATTTTATTTATATTATTTTTTATAAAGATGTTAATGGGCCACTAGCCCATATGTTAAGTGCAACCCTGTATTACCCTAACCTAACTCTAGGGTTTAGGATTAGATCCATCCCCAAAAGAACAAAAGAGGCCACCTCCTTCAGGGAGGCTACCATCATAGTGAGACCCCCCTTCAGGGGGTGGAGATTCGGCGAATGCCCCCTCCGACAGGGGGCATTTGTGGCGGTGCACGGGGAGAACCCCCCAGACTGGGGGGGGGGAGGCGGAGCCCAGGGAAGGCCCCCCGACTAGGGAGGTTGTGCTGCTAGGAGCCCCTCCTGACAGGGGGGAGGGGGCGGTGCTTCGGAAGGGCCCCTCAGATTGGGGGGGAGAGGCACAGCGAGGAGGCCCCCCCCGACGGCGGGGGGGGGGGGGGGGGGGGGGGGGGGGGGGGGGGCTGTACATCCGAAGGGCCACCCGACGGGGGGGGAGGGGGTCACATGGGAGGACCACCCCCGACTGGAGGGTGGCGCTGTGGCAAGGCCTACCCCTGTTGGGGGGGGGGTGTCGTGAAAGACCCTCCCCCCTCGGGGGGGGGGGGGGGGGGGGGGGGGGGGGGGGGGGGGGGGGGGGGGGGGGGGGGGGGGGGGGGGGGGTTTCCGAAGCAAGATCCCCTCGACAGGGGGGTGGCACCGATTAAAGACCCCCCTTTGGGGGGTGCCGTTAAAGACTCCCCCTTCAAGGGGGGTGGTGTGCCGGATCAAGGCTCCCCTTCAGGGGGGTTTGAGGATGAGGCTGGGAGGCAGTAAGGCCGTGAGGCCGCAGGCCGGAACGGAGAACCCTTCAGGCGGTGGATGATTGTTTTTTGATTTGGTATGTAATTTAAAGAGATATACAATGAATATGTATGATCTAATTTGGTCTATGTAATTTGATCTAAACACAATGAATATATATAAACTATGTTTAGATCTAGGAGTTTTAGTATTTACCTCTAGATCCGGTAGATCTAGGGAAGATCAGAGAGCGAAAAATCCGCAGAAAATAATCCCGCTCCTTGAGGACGTAGGAAAATCAGCGGCTACGCAAACGATCAAACTCCTTGCGTTGTTGGCTAACGATCCACCAACAGATATAATATTCATTCGCCTTTTTTGTTTATTGGAAAAATTTTGTAGAGAAAAATTTCTAGAGGCAATCGTGCATGATAACGTGTTGAGAGTTGGAAGAACTAGCTAATGGTCTAAGTCATAATCATACTTATATTCATTCATATATGGGTTACATCATCTAGACCCCAAGGGACATCCACTACTAAGTGGGTGTAATGGTGGATGGTTAGTGGGTGGAGACCAAAGGTCTCCACCATTCATAACAAAAATCCAAAATTTTCCTCAGCGCACATATCGAAATAGCGAAATTGTCCATAAGGCAACAAACCCTAAATCAGTTCACCTGCTTTCATTTTTAGGGAAAATTTCTCTATGCACACTGCATAAGAGGGGGAGCTCGTTGAAGGGGGGTTTGTTGAATGGATGGTAAGATTGTCGCCCTTATCGGAGGTCGTTGAAGGGGGGCTCGTTGTAGGATCGAAGGGTTGTGGTTGATTTGATTTGAGATGAAAAAGAAGGGGGAGGGCGGTGATTTAAGGATGGATGGATTTCACTAAAGGTGGAGTTCGCAGATTGCTCAGGCTTATTGTTGGCGAGTTGATGAATTTAGTGGGGTTTGAGGTGCAACTTGATTTAGGGGTTTTTGAAGTGAAATGTAGGGAGAAAAATTTAGTTGTATGAATTAGTTCCTATCTGGAGTGAAAAAAGTAATTACTTCATCAATTTTTATTGATGTGATTAGTTTGTTTTTTAAGGATCTTTAGAAAAAATTTGTTGATGTATGTTAATGCTATTATTTTGAAAATAAACGTGATGATTATTAATTAAAGTTAATGTATAATATATATCTAGGATATTCTGAAAATAAATTTGAGGATTGTATGTTGATATACATAGAATTTATTGATGTATAATATGTTAATTTCTATGTGATGAAATTTGTTGTAGTAGAACATGAAAAAGGAAAATAGTAATGAAATGCGGAGGAAACAAACTTGTTGCTTTTGAAGACTAAAAGCGTTGATGAGGAATGTAATGACAAGGGAAAAATATTTGGAGAAGATTTTATGGGTGTATCATTTACAACAAGAACAACGAATGTAATTTTTTTGTTTGGATGGATGAGCGGGAACTGTGTCCGCGTGGAAAGGAATATGCAATAGAGTTGCCACGAAAAATAACAAAGTTAAAGAGAAAGCGGCGATAACGATAAAGGAATTATGTAGAGATCCAAGTGTTGGTTCTTGAGTTCAAAACCAATGTTGTTTTGATGATGATCAACATTATGTTGTGTGCTAATCATCTTTTATGTTTTAGTCTCAGTTATTTAACATTGATTATATCAAGGGGAGACAAAACATATGGTGTTGAGATGATTGTAATACTCTGTATTCATGGATACGGTATTATATACATATTTTGGGCATAATATGTACATATGAATTTTGGGAGGCTTTGTATATTTTATTTAATTTTTGTGATAATAAAATTATCTTTAATGAATTTTACAGCATCCTTTGGAATTGTTAAATGATGTGTATTTAAGTTAATACTTGAATAAAGTAATATACTAAGTATTAAGCTATGTATTCCTATTTAACTTAAAAATTAAATATCTAATTAACCCTCATCAGCCACCTCATACTTAGGAGGTGGAATTACCCAAATAAACCCTGATTAGGTGGCAAGCCCAGCTGAATTCGGGGGAAGCAGGAGGTAGATCAGAGGAGAACAAATGGAAATAAAATGAAAAAAGGAGAGAAGAGGAAGATCTCTCTCACCCATCCATCCCTCACTTCGCTGTCGAATTCTCCCATCGAACCCCACGGCCAAAACTTGAAACCCTAGCTTTTGATCGTTGAAAGAGGGAGGAGAGATAGCTTTCAGATGGTCATCTAGGAGAAGAAGGTCCCCAGATTTTACTGATGGACATCTCAGGTAGGATCCTAACTTGGTTAGATAGGATCTAGTTAAGATCGCATAAGATTTTACCCTCGTCACTGTCGAACTTGACAGCATTATAAACCACACGACCATATAACCCTCTTCACACTACCGTGTGTAATACACCTTCGCGCTTTCTCGATTTTCCGTTGGTATCACATTAAATACATATCTCATTCTTTATGCTCCCGTGATTTTTCTTTAGTTTAGTTAGCACTATTGTTGTTGTTTTTCTACTCACACCTTTTTGGATAATGTCATAGGGGAGAGAAATAAACAAATCATAATTATGTGCTAATTAGAAGTTAAACTTGAATCTAAGACTAAAGTTACCTTAGATTCAAGGGGAGTAATATATAATGAATTTTGATTCAAAAATCCTAAATTTCAATTCTTGAATTCATTTCATTTATATATATAAATCATACTATTGCTTTAATTTGATCATTAGATGCCCATATATTAATTGTCTAACTTGATTAGCATCTATGTAGGGGGGTAAGTAGTTTTAAGCACACATATTTATCTTTTTGTTTATGATTATTTGTCATCGCCAAAAGGGGGAGAATGTTGAGTATTGGACTTCTTCCTACTTGGTTTTGCTGATGAGCAAATATAAATACTTGTGACTAATCCCCTCCATGCAGTTAATCCATTGTCTAAACCTATCATGAAGATCTAATATCATTGTATGACATTCAAGGATCAATCAAAGCTCAAAGTTGAAGATTAAGTTATCAAAGATAAAGAATGGAGCTTCAAAGTCTACAAGAAAACTGCAAGATCATTCAAGAGAAAGAGAGAAGCTAAACCATATATAATCTTTTTATCCTCTTTTCGTTCTCATTAGAATGTAGCTTTGAAGTATTTTACTATTAGAGCTCACACACTTCACTATTTCTAGCCTAGGATTTCATTAGATTACATTTCCTTAGGCTATATCTTTGATTCCCCTTTAATGAGCATTTTGGACTTTCAACAGGCGACTGATGAACATTGTAGAGGCGCCTGATAATTGTTCTTCAATCGTCTGTTATACACACTCTGTTTGACTTGATTTTTGGGCTTTTTGTTCTTTACTTTCTTCAGGCGACTGATGTACAAACCGGTGCCTGTCCAGTTACATGCGCCAGTGACTTGTTAGTTAGTGGCTTGTCTCATCTAGCCCAAACTTCTTAAGGTTTGTTAACTTTCGCACTAGCCCCTGCAAGCGATGTAAGAAGGAATTACAGGCTGTTGTTCATGGCACAGGTGATTCGGGTTCAATATTACATATTTAACCCCCCATTTAGCCCTATTTTGTGCTCATGTGATGCTACATTGTTCTCTAATACGTACGTATTTTCTACACATTTATTTATTAGAGAAAACACACTATTTGAGCACAAAACAGTAATTAACGACGTATTTCTGCACTTTTTATATTTTTCCTAGCACCGTCTCGATCTCACGATTCCAACGACTATTTATTTGTATTTTTCTGAGATCTGTGCTAATTACTGTGAATTTTTGAATGCAGAATACCAATTTAATGGAGGAATACGCAAGGAAATACGTATATACGGTCGGGGCGCGAATATTGGCGCACACGTGGCGGATTATCGGCCGTTGGATTCGAATCCAACGACCCACATCGCACAAGAAGACATAGGCGACGTGGCCAAACCCTCGCCGTTGGATCACAATCCAACGGACAGGAAAGACGCTGAGGCGCGCTTCGGAGCGAACAGCCGCGTGCTACGTGGCAAGATCCTAGGAGGCAGCCGCGCGAACCAACGGTCGAGATCGATGGAACGACGCGAAAATTCTGAGCGACGTGGCGATCGTTTGATCGCCCGATCGCGATCGAAGGGCTGAAAGAACTTCCGCTCGAATTCGGAGAGCCCAGCTTACGGGGTGACGTGGCGCAACGAGGACCGGACGATCACGAACCCAACGGCACAGATTGAAGCGGGTCCGAGTTCGAAGCGGGTAGCGGGCTTCGCACGATTTTTGAACGCCACGTGGCGCACGGTGGTCCGATCCCGCTTTGATCAGCGGTCCACAATTGCCCCGATCCAGATCTACGGTCGGGATGCGTTCGGGTGCGGGTTTCAAACCCAATAAGCTTCTAAAACCCGCAATCTTATTATATAAGCGTATTTAGGGTTTTTGGGGCGTATTCAAGGAAGAGGGGGCGTATTTTGGGCGTATTGGAGGCTCTAGAAGCCGTATTTCCCCTCTGAAAAATTCTGTAAAATTCCAGAGGCTTGTTTTATTATTTTCAGAGAGTTTGAAGTCTTTTCAAGGAGAATTGGTGATACTTTCTTCAACTTCTATCCCGTATTTTGGTGTTTTCTATTGTATTTTGCTATGAACTTGAAGTATTTTGTTATGAAACTTGTTTATTCTGAAAGTATGAGTAGCTAGAACTTAATTGTGCTTGGTATGGAGTAGTTAGGGGATATTATTTGTGTTAGTTTGGTTGAAATTCCTTGTGCTTAATCGTTTAACGTCGCTAAAATTGTAATCGTTGTTCGTAAATCGACTTTTTTAGATTCCAAAAGAATTAATTAAGTTGACGATCGCCCCAAAAGGGTGAGTTTTGATCTCCCCAAAAGGGAGTTTCATACCGTAGTCTTGATCTCTCCAAAAGAGAGTTTCATATCGTATTATAGCTTTAGCGACGATCTTTTTGAATATTTTGTTTGAACCCCCAAAAGGGCATCTTCCGATGAATTGCTCCCAAAAGGAGAATTCATTGAGTTATATTGGGTATTTTCCGGTGAATTGCTCCCAAAAGGAGAATTCATTGCGTTATACTTATCAACCAAATTAATACGAATCGTTGACCCTAGCGAACCCATACCATGTGCAAACTCTTTATAGATATTTTCATACACGATTCTCTATGTTTATTTTGTTCACGTGCTCACATCACCATCACCGTCACCATTGTTGAAGTGTTTAGTTTCTTTCCGATAGATTTCTATTTGATTTGAACTGTGGTTGCAACAGATTTCTTCCCGTGGATTCGACACCTGGACTCCCAGGTTTTACTACTTGTACGGACTCTTGCACTTGAGAGAGAGCACCTTTTCGGTCCCACCAAGTTTTTGGCGCCGTTGCCGGGGAGGAATGGTTTGTGACTACGGTTTATTTCATTTGGAGGACCTTCGGTGAGATCTTTCCACTTTACTGTACATAAACTTTTTTTTTATTATTTTATTTTAATTTTTAAAAATGGAATTTATGAACTTCTATTGCACAAACAACCTGTATGATGCACGGTATGCAAATGCACACAAACATAGAATGGAAAAGCTCAAAATTGTCAATTTTAATCAAACTGACTGTGAAACTTTCTTTCAGGCCTGGGGAAGGTTCACAAATATCGTATCGAGCTATCCGCAGCATGGTTTCACAAATGAAGAGCTTATGGAGTTCTTCCTAGAAGGACTACAACCTCAGCTGCAGGAATTATTGGGAAGCATGACGCCGACAGTGGCGTGGGAATACATGGAGTCTCTGCAAGAAAATGAAGAAACCGTGGAAGAGACTTCAGAGAGCGATTCAACGGGACCTTCGTGCCTCGATCAAGAAGAGCAAAGCGTATACGTACCTTTGCCATCCTTGAAAGAGGAAGCTTACTTGATTATTCAGACACAGGAGGCCACATCCCATCAATTCCAGGAGAATTTCCTTGCTCGGAGTCGGCAAATTCAAAAATCTATTGAAGATCTTAATTGGATTGCCACTTGCTTAGAAGAAAGTAAGGCTTTTGAAACTCAATTTCAAGATTCTAATACGAGTTTATCTTCTATTGCAGGAATATCGAGCGAGCCATGTCACGTTGATGACACGAATAAAAATATATACATGGCAAAAAGTGTGTGCAAAAGAGAGGACGAGCTAGCAATTTTGGATGAGCGAGAGGAGGAGACAGCTAGGGACAAGGGTTTTGAGATTATCGCCATGGAGCCAGAACCATTCCCTCCTCCAGTTTTGTCCCAAAATCATTTATCCCCCTCTCCATTGATCGAGCATCGTACAGAGAGTAGTGCAAATCTTTCAGGGAGTAGTCGTCAACTTATTTTAATTTCTTTCACTTATTTTGATGACTACATTTGGAATAATTTTATTTCGAAGAATTTTAAACTAAAATGGATTGACGTGACTCATCTCTTGCAGGATATAGGTGGACATCTTATAGAGATGCTGGGAGTCACGTTGCTGGGATCCAGTTTAGTTTTTGGAGGAAGAATAATCGCCGAGGAGCGCAAGGAGCAAATTGAACAACTTCCTCCACCATCAAAGATTCGGGATCCGCCATTTGATCACGGTGTGTTCTTTCCAGTAGTGTAGTTTTTAATTGCTTTCTAGGTTGCTTGCTTGAATAAACTCGTACCTCTTCCGACATTGAGGACAATGTCCATCTTTAGTTGGGGGGTGTGTATGAGACCTTAGGATTTTTTTTTGAGAAGAATAAATCACCAAATCTCATCATTTTAAAACTCATTCATATGCCTCTAATGCGGATGATTATACATTACTTGTGTTCCAAAAAAAGTGTTTATGGCTTGATTAATTATTTTTCCTTCATGGAATTGCCGTTAATATGCTATTCATGAAAATTTTCAATTTCCATGATTAATATCTCGAAATAGTTTGAATTGATTTCATGCATGCTAATGTGATGGAAAAAGCTTAAGTATACACGATTTTTAAGAATAGTTTTCAAGTTGAAGAGGAATTTGGCCTTTGTTATTAATGTTTATATTCATGTTGATGGGTTTTGAGTTGCTTACAAAGAAAGAAACGAAAGAAAAGAAAAAAAGAATGAAAAATGAACAATGAAAAATGAATGAATATGTATGTCACTAATAAATAACTTGGTTGGCTCGAGTAGTACAGTCCGAGGGGTCCTTTTTGGCCTAATGCCCTATTATCGTCTGATTTGGGAGCCATTGACCGGAACCTCACTCATTTGATGGAGCGATCCAAGTTATACTTTTTTCTGCGAATGTTGCTTGATGCGCGTTACGCGGAACGAATAAAGGAAAAGAAATGGTGAATATACTAAGCAACTTCAATACCCATGTCTTGAATAATTCTTTTTGATAGGCCAATTCCTTGGAAACAAGAAAACTAGAATAAAACGACGTGTTATACTTTCGCTTGCGCAAAACGATGCTTGTATGATTTTTTATTCAAATTAAATTAGAGAAAATATCGTGTGATTGATTTTGTTCATGGATGTGTATATTGATGGCCAAGACCATGTTGGAATGCGTATTACCGAGCCAGGCCATAAGCAATTCGAAAGAACTTATTGTTTTATTGATCGTCCGTATTTATCGCTATTTTTGCTAGAGACTAGCAAATCGCTAGTTGGGGGGTGTGATTCGGGTTCAATATTACATATTTAACCCCCCATTTAGCCCTATTTTGTGCTCATGTGATGCTACATTGTTCTCTAATACGTACGTATTTTCTACACATTTATTTATTAGAGAAAACACACTATTTGAGCACAAAACAGTAATTAACGACGTATTTCTGCACTTTTTATATTTTTCCTAGCACCGTCTCGATCTCACGATTCCAACGACTATTTATTTGTATTTTTCTGAGATCTGTGCTAATTACTGTGAATTTTTGAATGCAGAATACCAATTTAATGGAGGAATACGCAAGGAAATACGTATATACGGTCGGGGCGCGAATATTGGCGCACACGTGGCGGATTATCGGCCGTTGGATTCGAATCCAACGACCCACATCGCACAAGAAGACATAGGCGACGTGGCCAAACCCTCGCCGTTGGATCACAATCCAACGGACAGGAAAGACGCTGAGGCGCGCTTCGGAGCGAACAGCCGCGTGCTACGTGGCAAGATCCTAGGAGGCAGCCGCGCGAACCAACGGTCGAGATCGATGGAACGACGCGAAAATTCTAAGCGACGTGGCGATCGTTTGATCGCCCGATCGCGATCGAAGGGCTGAAAGAACTTCCGCTCGAATTCGGAGAGCCCAGCTTACGGGGTGACGTGGCGCAACGAGGACCGGACGATCACGAACCCAACGGCACAGATTGAAGCGGGTCCGAGTTCGAAGCGGGTAGCGGGCTTCGCACGATTTTTGAATGCCACGTGGCGCACGGTGGTCCGATCCCGCTTTGATCAGCGGTCCACAATTGCCCCGATCCAGATCTACGGTCGGGATGCGTTCGGGTGCGGGTTTCAAACCCAATAAGCTTCTAAAACCCGCAATCTTATTATATAAGCGTATTTAGGGTTTTTGGGGCGTATTCAAGGAAGAGGGGGCGTATTTTGGGCGTATTGGAGGCTCTAGAAGCCGTATTTCCCCTCTGAAAAATTCTGTAAAATTCCAGAGGCTTGTTTTATTATTTTCAGAGAGTTTGAAGTCTTTTCAAGGAGAATTGGTGATACTTTCTTCAACTTCTATCCCGTATTTTGGTGTTTTCTATTGTATTTTGCTATGAACTTGAAGTATTTTGTTATGAAACTTGTTTATTCTGAAAGTATGAGTAGCTAGAACTTAATTGTGCTTGGTATGGAGTAGTTAGGGGATATTATTTGTGTTAGTTTGGTTGAAATTCCTTGTGCTTAATCGTTTAACGTCGCTAAAATTGTAATCGTTGTTCGTAAATCGACTTTTTTAGATTCCAAAAGAATTAATTAAGTTGACGATCGCCCCAAAAGGGTGAGTTTTGATCTCCCCAAAAGGGAGTTTCATACCGTAGTCTTGATCTCTCCAAAAGAGAGTTTCATATCGTATTATAGCTTTAGCGACGATCTTTTTGAATATTTTGTTTGAACCCCCAAAAGGGCATCTTCCGATGAATTGCTCCCAAAAGGAGAATTCATTGAGTTATATTGGGTATTTTCCGGTGAATTGCTCCCAAAAGGAGAATTCATTGCGTTATACTTATCAACCAAATTAATACGAATCGTTGACCCTAGCGAACCCATACCATGTGCAAACTCTTTATAGATATTTTCATACACGATTCTCTATGTTTATTTTGTTCACGTGCTCACATCACCATCACCGTCACCATTGTTGAAGTGTTTAGTTTCTTTCCGATAGATTTCTATTTGATTTGAACTGTGGTTGCAACAGATTTCTTCCCGTGGATTCGACACCTGGACTCCCAGGTTTTACTACTTGTACGGACTCTTGCACTTGAGAGAGAGCACCTTTTCGGTCCCACCAACAGGCTCCTGTATATGATTCTACAGTCACCTGTCCAACACTTGCCCAGAACGTTGATTTTGGCAAGTTACTCTTTTGTGCAACAGACGACTGATATTGGTGTTCCATTCGCCTGCCCATGGCACATGCGCCTATGGATTCCACATCAGTCGCATGTCCTAGTATACCCAGAATTCTTACTCTCTGTCAACTTACGTACGTAGGGTATCAGTCGCCTGTAGAAGGTTTCTCAGTCACCTGATGGTTTTCAGGCGCCTGTCCAACCTTCATCAGCCGACTGTCCTATGTGGTAAGTTACCATTTGAATTCTCACATACCCTCTGACACAGTGCAGCAGTCGACTGTGGTTTCTTCACCAGTCGACTGTCTGTACTGTAAATTCTATCCGTTATTTTTTCCACATGGATTTGAAAGGGGGTTTTGGGTATTCTGTTTGAGTGTTTTGGATAACCTATACGTGAGGTTTCTACTATTCCATTAGAGCCTCTTAGTCATTCCCTTAGAAACTCAAGAATTCATCTTCAAGCTCTCAAGCTCTCATCTCTCCAAGACCTACAATCTCATTCTCTCTTGCTCTCCAACCTAGAATCAAAGTGATATCCTCTAGGCATTTGGTGGTGACAAGAGAAAGGGCTTTCCTCTTCTTGGAAGAGACATCAACACACAACACACTTGCTCCTTCAAGTTCTAATTCAAGTCATATGTGGTTGTAAGTGTTGTATTTTCATAATTTCATGACTTTCATTATTAAGTTTTTCTCTCGGTTGTAAGAGTGGTTTGCTTGATCGCAAGTTGTGGGATTCAAGGAAATCGATTGTTGTTCAATAACACTTGTAGGGTTGCTACAAGTGAGTTTAAAGGAAACCTCAAGTTTTGAGTATCCGGAGGTATCCGGGTGGAAGGGACGTAGGATTACCGGGAACAAGTCGGGTTTGACTTGGGTAATCTGAACCCTTGAAACATCTTATTGTTTGCATTAATTAATTATTGTTAATTCTTATTTCTGCATCTTTCTTGGATTAGGATTTTAAATAGGCGTAATTTCTTAGTTAAATTTTATAAACACTATTCAACCCCCTTCTAGTGTTTTCCTTATAGCCAAGGTCCTTACATGGCATGGCCCATTCGGCTTACGACCGATGACAAAGTTGGGTCGTTCAGTTGCGAGGGGGTGGCCCCTTCGCCTTATGTTTGGTGACAGTGATGCCGTTTGGTTGCGAGGGACATGGTCCCTTCTGCTTCCAGACGATGATGGAGGTAGGTTGTTTAATTGCGAGGAGGTAGCCCCTTCGCCTTATGGCTGAACGATGGTCGATGTCGTTTGGTTGCAAGGAACATGGTCCCTTCGGCTTATGGCCAACGACGTCGGTGGGTCGTTCAGTTACGAGTGGGTGGCCCATTCATCTTACGGCTGAACGACGGTCAATGCCATTTGGTTGCGAGGGACATGGTCCCTTTGGCTTATAGTCAATGATGATGGAGGTGGGTCATTCAATTGCGAGGAGGTGGCACCTTCACCTTACGGCTGAATGACGGTCGATGTCGTTTGGTTGCGAGGGACATGGTACCTTTGGCTTACAGCCAATGGTGTTAGTGGGTTGTTCAGTTACGAGGGTGTGGCCCCTTCGTCTAACGACTGAACAACGGTCAATGTCATTTGATTGTGAGGGACATGGTCCCTTCGGCTTATGGCCAACAACGATGGAGGTGGGTCGTTCAATTGTGAGGAGGTGGCCCCTTTGCCTTATGGCTGAATGACGATCGATGTCGTTTGATTGCGAGGGACATTGTCCATACAGCTTACAGCCAACGACGTTAGTGGGTCGTTCAGTTACGAGGGGTGGTCCCTTCGTCTTACGGCTGAACAACAATCAATGTCATTTATTTGCGAGGGACATTGTCCCTTCGACTTATGGCCAACAACGAGTTGGGTAGTTTTGTTGCGAGGGGCATGGCCCCAGTATTGAGACACTTGATTATGGGTTCCATCCAAGTGACTCCTTGGTCGATGCTTAGCAGCTCCTCTTCAGGTGCGCTTGGGTGTTGGAGATACTGTACGTACATAGTTCGACCTAGCCCTGCTGGCGAGGACGAGGCAAGTTTTGATAGGGCAACGGCTTGATGGTTCCTTGATCATGGTACATGATGGATCTCCACCTGCTTGAACTTAGTCAGCTCAGCTCTGGCGATCCGCATGTAGTTCTGCATTGTTGCTTACCGAGCTTCGTAACCTCAGTTTAGTTGGTGGACTATCAAGTTGGATTCACTGTGGAGGTGGACCATCTTTGCCCCCAACGCTCGAGATAACCTGAGCCCATTAATGGCATCTTCATACTCTGTCCCATTGTTCGTAGTTTGGAAGTCGAATCGAAAAGCATACTTGAGTATATTACCCTCTGGTGTTTGGAAGATTATTGTCACGCCCCGCTTCCCAAAAGATTAAGCAGCGAGGCATGGCCAGCCCGTATGGACTAGAGCCGTTGAGGCTCGGGGTCCAATAAGCGTCCATGGCAAGTTATGATGCGGAGGGGAAGGTCCGATCAAATGATTTAGCATGAAACAATAGAAATAGCAGTAAAAAGATATTATTCAAACGCAGAAGGTAACCAACAAAGAGTTTAACATAAAGACTAAAACTGTACGTACCGGAGGCAATTAAAAAGGAAAGAGTCTGCGGGGGTCCTCAGGTTGTGGCAGCTCTGTCAAGTCTGTGACATGTGCAAGACACATGTCAGCAACGAACTAATGAGACCATAAGTTAATGCAGTTATACAATTCTAGCAGTTCTAAATGGAATTTAAAAGGCAACTACACAGGCAATCCTAGAAAACAAGAAATAAGTAATGGTTATTCTAATTGATCTGCTAGGGGTGTCCATCTAGTCAGATCGTCTAAGAGTTGTTCATGTAGTTCTGTCAATCTGCCAGGGGTGTCCATCTGGTCAGGTTGTCCAAGTCTAGAAAAAAAGTCAAACGACCGAAATGCATCCTTGCGAAACAAACAGGAGTGCACCAACTGCGATACAAAGATAAAGCCTAAGGACTCAAGCTGCGTAGGCGGAGGGGAGCTACCCCCCAGGCCCCGCTAGACTCTTTTGTCCAACCCCACCTGCGAGTCGTTTGTGTTATGGAAACGAGCCAACAAACGCTCCATCTAGACACGAGACAAGACAAGGATCACGAATGATACTGCGTATCATACCGGAGCGCACCAGTCACGAGTGAGCCAAAGCTGGGGAGCGCCAGTCCTCAATGGTCACCCCGTCATCGATCCGCAACAAAACATTAATCATGAATGATACTACGTATCATACCAGAACGTACCAGTCACGGGTGAGCCAAGGCTACGGAGCACCAGTCCTCAATGGTCACCCCCGTCATCAATTAACTATCCATAAGTAAGAAATTCCTGGACGAGCCAGCAAACGTTCCACAAGTCCGTAAGCGAGCCATCTCTGGGCTAGCCAGCAGACGCTCCACAAGAGTAGTGCCAACCTCCGTATAGGAGAGGCACACGCCTGTGAATCTCTACAAAGATCCACACAATTATAATGTCTGGCTTATTAATTAGCATGTGAGGTTTAAGTTGCATCTTAAAAGTGGGTTCGAGCAGAAAGTAACATGTGATCATTTTCAAGTATTTTGCAGAAATAAATCTAGCAGTTCTAACATCAATTATAGAAAAGCATAAAAGCAGTAACTAAAGTCTCATTCCTTGCCTGAAAGATTTCGGTAAGGATGTAGTCCAGCAGGGTCTGGGTCAACCAACGGATCTACGGAACCTGTACGATAATCATATCATCACAATCATGCACTCTAACATCCACAGACAACGACATAAGATAAGCCAGATTAACTGGGCCCGCTTTGGATCACCAGACCTATGGTATGTTGCCTAGTTCGATCGATCATTCCATCTATCCTATGTACACAACAGAGTAAGTCCATTGATCGATTGAGGCGATTTTCTAATGAGTTCGTTCTATGTGAGTTACTAAGCAGTAAAATAATTGTTTTTAATCTTGAATTAACATGCGATGGTTGGGGTTCCTACGGTGCAGATCTTACCTCAACACGATGCGAGAGCTATAATGACGTCGGGTAGCGATGCCAGGGGTTGAATCCGGTAGTGCGTACAGTATGGAACTACAGGTACTCTGTTGATGAAAATCACGTGTTTGATTAAGATCGTTACGACGGAACTAGAAATTATTAAACAACCTAAGACGTCTACTGAACCAATTTTAACTAGAGTTTCTATTCGAAGATGGGTGGCACATCAATTTAATGATCATAGGAAATAATTAACACGATAATTACAACGCATATATAGCACGACAATTTAACAACAATATAAGAGAAACCAAGATTTCAAGTTACCGGAAATCATCAAAACTAGTTATTAACCCTATAATCATCATTAACATCGATATAACAGGATTACTAGTGGATCTAGGTCAATTTCATAGTTGGGTATATCATAAGTAAGCATTTTAATTATTATAGGCTCATTATAATTAAGTACATGTTGTTTCATTAAGGCCTAGTTTGGTAACATGGTTTCTAAAGCTACCGGTTAAGAAAGTTAGAATGAAACCAAGAAGACCACGGTTTCTCTTGGTTTGTGAAAATCTAATCTGATCAACATATACAAGCTAAAGTATATAGAGGTTTAAACTAATAACATTAACTAAGGTTATATACTTAAAGTAGTGATAACACAAGTTATAATACTATAACTTACTACATGATGATGGGTTAAGAATGAACATAGCTTATAAGCATCTGATAACCAAGCAACTAACAAATAACCCTAAAGAACATCAGCTTAAGTATATATAAAAACTAAACTAACAATTCCTAACCCTAGCCAAGAAAACACAGATCTAACCTCTTTGGGACGTCGTTCGATGCAGGGGGAGCGAGGAGATCGCGGTTGAGTCACTGGGGAAGGTCGATAGGGGTCAGGGTGCCACGGCGGCGACGGCAGCAGCGGCGGGGAAGAGCCGTGGGAGGAGGAGTTGTCTTCGCGTGGAGATGGAGAAGTACGGCCTGGGGTGTTCGTGTGGCCGCGGAGATGATGAAGCTCGGCCTGTGGTGTGGTTGTCGTGACTAGGGAAGGAGTGGAGGAGGACGCCGGAGGGGAGAGGGTTTGATGTTGTTGCGTGGAAAAGAGGCTAGGGCCGGCGGCTTGCAGGATGAAGAAGGGATAACCTAGGTTTAAATAATATTTGTTGTGGGGTGAAGAATAATAGAGCCTAGGGATTTTTTTGATGCATGCGAAACAGGAGAACGGCGGCTAAGGCTATGGCTGGAGAAAAAGTAGTAGGGTTTCTTTTTAAAAAAAACAATAGCCCTAGGCTAAACTTTATAGCATAAGGCTGCACATGGGGGGGTCCTTTAGGGTGGTTAAGGTTTATTTACTCAAGGATTTGTTTTTACATTAGAAATTTGTTATAAACAATTATCATCATATAAAAAAACAATATGATACACCCTCTCTCTCTCCTCACATGGTGTGCGCGGCCAAGAGCAAGGAAAAGGCTGGGTCTACAAAGTTTTGGGTGTATAACATTATTAATAATAATATTCGGGATATAAGCCAAGAGGGCTTAGGGTTAACCTAATATCTAAACTGGGCAGAAAGTGAAAGTAGATCAAACGGAGCCCAAAAATCGTAAGATAAATACGAGGGTGACCGGGACGACAAGATAAACACAACAAAGAAGACGGATCATGATTTCGACGACGAGGGATGAAACTAAAAATAGAAAGGCTTCACGAAAAAAGTGAAAATCGTGACGTCTCCTCAAATAAGGTCAAACCGTGGGAGAACGACCCGTGAAATGACGTTCCAAGTTAACACTACAATTTTAATACTCTCAGAGTGGGTCACAACGGCATATCGCACCATAGGGTTTGGATACAAACAACGTCTAGAATAAATACGTGCACGAACAAGACTACGTGCACGAACAAGACTACGTGCACGTAAAGCGTATAAAGGATACGAGGTCCAAGGGCGACGGAAATTCTAAGTTGGGCACACATCGGGGTTGGCTTGTTAAGGATGCAACCAAGGTGCTACGGCCCTATCAACTCAACGACACGACTCATATACCAAGCACAAAACCAATCAGGTACTCGAAATTGCTATACGCACAGCCGTATGACAAATAGCGAGTACCGGCCGTTACATCCTACCCACCTTAGAATAAAGTTCGTCCTCTGACTTTCTTAATTTCAGGCATGGCTAGACTCCTTTAGTTAACTATAGTAACTACCCTGATCATTCCTAGCACAGTACTTCAACCAACATGTAACCTAATACTTCTATCTATATACATGCTCAGTAATAATATACATCAATTATTTTTCAACCATTATATCTTGTACTTGTAGCTATGTTAATATTATTCACACATACATTCCTAACTCATGGAAGTGCCTCCGCACATCCATACCTACGCACAATCATATTCCAACATTCAATAGTCACCCCATTATATACAACCATTGTATTATACATATAGTACACATATACTAACCAGGGTATTTAAATTCATCACGAATTTAAAACCAAAAATACATATATATACTCAATATAACCTACAAAAGGCATATCACCTATCATACATTCAACACATCAATCATAACAATAATACTTAGCTATATTATAACTATTCGCCACGACAGCAAACGACAAACAATTTCTTATTTCAAGCAATACAAAATCACACTATCATGTTAATCTATTCCTACAAACACATTGCATCCAGCCTAATAACTATGCATATAGCACATTTCACTCCTAGTTTAACTAACACATACTCATTCAAACATGTAAACCCTTCATTCATAACTATAGAATAAACCGGTATCTATATATATGGTGTAGCTACGCACGTCCAGGTGCGTAGCGTAACCCAGCACAAACACCTATTTAACTACATTCACCATATTCTATCATGCACGGATATATATAACAATATACTCACATCCGCAAACCACAACCACATTATAAAATACTTACTGAGCATACTCCCTCGCTCTCGAGTGAGACTCCAAGATACATACCAAACAATATACAATCTATGTACTTATACACACGCTCCTATATATCTATATGACACGACTCATCATATGTAGCCTTAGTAAATAGCTAGACATCACTATACAATCATTCACACATCAGAACATGTAATTCATACTTATCCCATATATACGTATGTACAATCACGCAACACATTCTTATCCTAGTATCTATAAGCATGTCCATTCGTACTCGAGGGAACACTAAGACTTATATGTATTCACAGGCATTATATATTCACGCCTATTATCTTACATAAGTATCTATACTTATTCATGTACTATATACACATAATCATTACATTCATCGCAATACACATATTCCATTATTCATCCATAAGCTCACATATACCTAAGTAATAATACTAAGCATGCCCGACAATGATATATATTCACACGAGCCGGGTAATCCTCCTCGTGGATCTACGGGGAAGGCAGAACAAACACAAGGCTCTAATGTGCAGACACTTCCAATATTTGACATCTAGGGTGGTTAAACAACCTCCAACTAACCAGCCCTAATTGGCTGGTCCCAATCATTTTAAACACCAATAAAATTTCCAACTCAAAAGCCCGTTCATGAGAACCTGTTATAATGATCCTGTTGTTCTCCGCTTCAATTGGTTCTTGGCTCAGCTGCCTCTAGGAATCTCTAAAGTGAAACTACCAATCAATTCTAGATTTTCGGGCATCAGACTTACTTACAATTTCCTTTTCAATCCAAACAACCAAGGCAATCTACTAACTCTTTTCCCATATTTCCTGATCATTGAGCACTCGTAAAATCGAACATTCTCACTTGACTTGATTCCAGAATTTTCATTGACACTTAAACTGCTAGTCACTGTTGACTATAATCCATCCACATGATCTGGAGAAGTCATCGCCTTTCACCATTCCGTAAACTGTAACTGGAATCCAGGGGTCAGTACGCACTCGATGCGTATTCGAACGGTCGACTTTGAAACTCCCATGACATTTCCAAGATCCTTAATTCCTTTAAATCACTGTGTCCAAAACAGATCATGTTGTCGATCTTATACAATCCATCATAAGATCAATCTCGTCTTCACATTATCACTTTGACTCTCTTCTGTTCATCTCTAATGATCATATTATTTACTTCAACCACGTTGCTATCCTCGAACTAGTTTTCCTTTTTTTTGATTCAAAACCCGGGTTATACTGTTGCTACTCGGCTTATATATAAATATGCTCTTAATATCCGATGCATAACATTTCACTTAATCGATATAGGTCTACGCCTTTAGTCGTTAAGACAAGACTTCTAATCACCACACTTCTATCACGAGCAGCATACTAAGAGTCGATCTCATTCCCTCGATTCAATGTTCTCACTTCCATGGTTCCTTGTCAAGTCGAGAATCCAACCTTATAACCATCCAATGTGTTAGAAATACATCACTTTAAACTTCATCTTATTCATGTATTCTCACTCAAATCCAAACTAGAGGGGGCCAAGGAACTTGTCTAAACCTAACTAACTTATGTTAGACTCAATTATTGTTGGTCGTTTGAATAGTTACTGTAGAACTATTGTTTCGATAAATCATTCGATCAAGACCTGCATGGGCCACCACAAAAACTGTCACGCCCCGCTTCCCAAAAGATTGAGCAGCAAGGCATGGCCAGCCCGCATGGACTAGAGCCGTTGAGGCTCGGGGTCCAATAAGCGTCCATGGCAAGTTATGATGCGGAGGGGAAGGTCCGATCGAATGATTTAGCATGAAACAATAGAAATAGCAGTAAAAAGATATTATTCAAACGCAGAAGGTAACCAACAAAGAGTTTAACATAAAGACTAAAACTGTACGTACCGGAGGCAATTAAAAAGGAAAGAGTCTATGGGGGTTCTCAGGTTGTGGCAGCTCTGTCAAGTCTGTGACATGTGCAAGACACATGTCAGCAACGAACTAATGAGACCATAAGTTAATGCAGTTATACAATTCTAGCATTTCTAAATGGAATTTAAAAGGCAACTACACAGGCAATCCTAGAAAATAAGAAATAAGTAATGGTTATTCTAATTGATCTACTAGGGGTGTCCATCTAGTCAGATCGTCTAAGAGTTGTTCATGTAGTTCTGTCAATCTGCCAGGGGTGTCCATCTGGTCAGGTTGTCCAAGTCTAGAAAAAAAGTCAAACGACCGAAATGCATCCCTGCGAAACAAACAGGAGTGCACCAACTGCGATACAAAGATAAAGCCTAAGGACTCAAGCTGCGTAGGCGGAGGGGAGCTACCCCCCAGGCCCCGCTAGACTCTTTTGTCCAACCCCACCTGCGAGTCGTTTGTGTTATGGAAACGAGCCAACAAACGCTCTATCTAGACACGAGACAAGACAAGGATCACGAATGATACTGCGTATCATACCGGAGCGCACCAGTCACGAGTGAGCCAAAGCTGGGGAGCACCAGTCCTCAATGGTCACCCCCGTCATCGATCCGCAACAAAACATTAATCATGAATGATACTACGTATCATACCGGAACGTACCCGTCACGGATGAGCCAAGGCTGGGGAGCACCAGTCCTCAATGGTCACCCCCGTCATCGATTAACTATCTGTAAGTGAGACATTCCTGGACGAGCCAGCAAACATTCCACAAGTCCGTAAGCGAGCCGTCTCTGGGCTAGGCAGCAGACGCTCCACAAGAGTAGTGCCAACCTCCGTATAGGAGAGGCCCACGCCTGTGAATCTCTACAAAGATCCACACAATTATAATGTCTGGCTTATTAATTAGCATGTGAGGTTTAAGTTGCATCTAAAAAGTGGGTTCGAGCAGAAAGTAACATGTGATCATTTTCAAGTATTTTGCAGAAATAAATCTAGCAGTTCTAACATCAATTCTAGAAAAGCATAAAAGCAGTAACTAAAGTCTCATTCCTTGCCTGAAAGATTCCGACAAGGATGTAGTCCATCAGGGTCTGGGTCAACCAACGGACTACGGAACATGTACGATAATCCTATCATCACAATCATGCACTCTAACAGACAACGACATAAGATAAGCCAGATTAACTGGGCCCGCTTTGGATCACCAGACCTATGGTATGTTGCCTAGTTCGATCGATCATTCCATCTATCCTATGTGCACAGCAGAGTAAGTCCATTGATCGATCGAGGCGATTTTCTAATGAGTTCGTTCTATGTGAGTTACTAAGCAGTAAAATAATTGTTTTTAATCTTGAATTAACATGCAATGGTTGGGGTTCCTACGGTGCAGATCTTACCTCAACACGACGCGAGAGCTATAATGACGTCGGGTAGCGACGCCAGGGGTTGAATCCGGTAGTGCGTACGGTATGGAACTACTGGTACTCTGTTGATGAAAATCACGTGTTCGATTAAGATCGTTACGACGGAACTAGAAATTATTAAACAACCTAAGACGTCTACTGAACCAATTTTAACTAAAGTTTCTATTCGAAGATGGGTGGCACATCAATTTAACGATCATAGGAAATAATTAACACGATAATTACAACGCATATATAGCACGACAATTTAACAACAATATAAGAGAAACCAAGATTTCAAGTTACCGAAAATCATCAAAACTAGTTATTAACCCTATAATCATCATTAACATCGATATAACAGGATTACTAGTGGATCTAGGTCAATTTCATAGTTGGGTATATCATAAGTAAGCATTTTAATTATTATAGTTTCATTATAATTAAGTACATGTTGTTTCATTAAGGCCTAGTTTGGTAACATGGTTTCTAAAGCTACCGGTTAAGAAAGTTAGAATGAAACCGAGAAGACCACAGTTTCTCATGGTTTGTGAAAATCTAATCTGATCAACATATACAAGCTAAAGTATATAGAGGTTTAAACTAATAACATTAACTAAGGTTATATACTTAAAGTAGTGATAACACAAGTTATAATACTATAACTTACTACATGATGATGGGTTAAGAATGAACATAGCTTATAAGCATCTGATAACCAAGCAACTAACAAATAACCCTAAAGAACATCAGCTTAAGTATATATAAAAACTAAACTAACAATTCCTAACCCTAGCCAAGAAAACACAGATCTAACCTCTTTGGGACGTCGTTCGCTGCAGGGGGAGCGAGGAGATCGCGGCTGAGTCACTGGGGAAGGTCGACGGGGGTCAGGGTGCCACGGCGGCGACGACAGCAGCGGCGGGGAAGAGCCGTGGGAGGAGGAGCTGTCTTCGCGTGGAGATGGAGAAGTACGGCCTGGGGTGTTCGTGTGGCCACAGAGATGATGAAGCTTGGCCTGTGGTGTGGTTGTCGTGACTAGGGAAGGAGTGAAGGAGGACGCCGGAGGGGAGAGGGTTTGATGTTGTTGCGTGGAAAAGAGGCTAGGGCCGGCGACTTGCAGGATGAAGAAGGGATAACCTAGGTTTAAATAATATTTGTTGTGGGGTGAAGAATAATACAGCCTAGGGATTTTTTTGATGCATGCAAAACAGGAGAACGGTAGCTAAGGCTATGGCTGGAGAAAAAGTAGTAGGGTTTCTTTTTTTTAAAAAACAATAGCCCTAGGCTAAACTTTATAGCATAAGGCTGCACATGGGGGGGTCCTCTAGGGTGGTTAAGGTTTATTTACTCAAGGATTTGTTTTTACATTAGAAATTTGTTATAAACAATTATCATCATATAAAAAAACAATATGATACACCCTCTCTCTCTCCTCACATGGTGTGCGCGGCCAAGAGCAAGGAAAAGGCTGGGTCTACAAAGTTTTGGGTGTATAACATTATTAATAATAATATTCGGGATATAAGCCAAGAGGGCTTGGGGTTAACCTAATATCTAAACTGGGCAGAAAGTGAAAGTAGATCAAACGGAGCCCAAAAATCGTAAGATAAATACGAGGGTGACCGGGACGACAAGAGAAACATAATAAAGAAGACGGATCATGATTTCGATGACGAGGGACGAAACTAAAAATAGAAAGGCCTCACGACAAAAGTGAAAATCGTGACGTCTCCTCAAATAAGGTCAAACTGTGGGAGAACGACCCGTGAAATGACGTTCCAAATTAACACTACAATTTTAATACTCTCAGAGTGGGTCACAACGGCATATCGCACCATAGGGTTCGGATACAAACAACGTCTAGAATAAATACGTGCACGTAAAGCGTATAAAGGATACGGGGTCCAAGGGCGACGGAAATTCTAAGTTGGGCACACATCGGGGTTGGCTTGCTAAGGATGCAACCAAGGTGCAACGGCCCTATCGACTCAACGACACTACTCACATACCAAGCACAAAACCAATCAGGTACTCGAAATTGCTATACGCACAGCCGTATGACAAATAGCGAGTACCGGGCATTACAATTATAGCCACTCCACTTCTGGTTTGAGTTGCTGAGCCATCAACTTGCACGATCCATGTCCATCCCTCTCCTTGTGCGACTGTTGAAGAGTCGATACCTGTCGAGGAAGAAGTGGGAAGGTTGAGTTATAAATTTGCAATATGTACCTCCTCTGGTGCGTCATCATCACAGGTGAGTTTGACGATGAAGTTAGCTATGGCTTGTCCTTTGATAGTAGTCCTCAGCTTGTATTGAATGTCGAATTTGCTCAATTCGACCACCCAACTTAGTCATCTTACCTAGCCGATCAAGCCTCTTCAGAGTTTGCTCCAAAGGGGTGTCGGCGAGGACTAGAATGGTATGCGCCTGAAAGTAGGGTCATAGCATCCTTGCAGACTAGACCAGGGCAAATGCCAGCTTCTCTATTCTAGAATAGTTGACTTCAGCTCCTTGGAGGACCTGGCTAACATAGTAGATAGGCAGTTGCACTCTTGAGTCTTCCTTGCCGAGAGCCGAGCTTATAGCCTCCGTGGTGGCGGCCAAATAGATGATCAGCTGGTCACCTTTATCAGGCTTAGTCAAGAGTTGTGAACTACGGAGGTATTCCTTCAGTTCTGATAAAGCCTTCTTGTAGTCCGAGTCCTAATCGATGGTCTTTTTGTCATTCGCGGTGGACGCTATTGCCTTCCTCAATACTTTGAAGAAAGGTAGTGACCTCTCAACCGATTTTCAAAGAAATCGACCCAGAGCCGCTATCCTTCCATTAAACCTTTGAAGCTCTCTAATGGTATAGGGCTCCTTCATTGCAACGACCGTCGTGACTTTGTCAGGATTAGCGTCGATTCCTCGATTCGTCAACATGAATCCGAGGAATTTCCCGCATCGAACCCCAAATGTGCACTTAGCGGGGTTTAATCGAAGGTTGTAGCGACAAATGTCATCAAACGTCTCTTGGAGATCCACGATATGATCCGTCGGCTTCTTTGACTTAACCAGCATATCATCAACATAGACCTCCAAGTTTCCCCCAATTTGAGCCTTGAAGACCTTGTTCATCATATGCTGATACATCGTCCATGTATTCTTTAAACCGAATGGCATCTTCTAAACACAAAAAAATACCTCGATTCGTGATGAAGGAGGTCTTTTCTTTGTCATCAGGTGCCATTTGGATTTGATTGTAGCCTAAGAAAGCGTTCATAAAGCTCAAGAGCTCATAACCAGATGTACTGTCGACAAGATGGTCAATCCGAGATAGGGGGTAGCTATCCTTTAGGCACGCTTTGTTAATATTGGTAAAGTCACCACACATTCTCCATTTGCCGTTGGCCTTCTTCACCATCACAACATTAGAGAGCCACTCGAGATATTGGACTTCCCGAATCAAACTCGCTGGTAGAAGCCGATCCACTTCTTCGATGGCGGCTTTCATTTTGTCGCCTCCGATGTTCCTCTTCTTTTGCTTCACCAGCTTGGAAGTCGAGTCGACATTCAGCTCGTGAGAGATCACCCGAGGGTCGATGCCAGGCATGTCCTCTGAGGACTAGGCGAACACGTCGGCATTTTCTCTCAGGTGTGTCATTAACTGTTCCCTTAGGTAGATAGGGAGCATCGATCCAATAGAAACAACCTTTCATTCTCCTTTTGTGATCTGGATGTTTTCCGTCTCTTCAACCGCTTCGGGTCGTTGATCTTCGTGTTTATCTTTGTTGTTGAGATCATCTGGATCTGCTTTCTCCACCCTTCTCAATGAAATGGATAGGAGGTAGCATGACCAGACTTGTATATGGTTCCCTTCACCTTTCCAACTTCCTTAGGAGTCTGGAATTTGATCATTTGGTGGAACGTCGAGACCACCGCCTCCACTGAGTTATGCAGCAGTCTGCCGATGATTCCATTATATGCAGAATTGATCTTCACCAAGATGAAGTTGGTCAAACGAGTAAATTGTTGTGTTGACGTTCCAAGGGTACCCGGTAGCGTGATGATGCCCACTACCGAAGCAGAATGTTCGGTGAAACCCACAAGTGGCCTTGGGCATTCCCTCAGCTCCGACAAATCTAGTTTCATCTTCTCCAATATGGTAAAGAAGAGCATGTTGCATGAACTCCTGGTGTCGACGAGTAATCTCTTCACTGCCACCGTATCAATGATGGCACTGATGACAACGGCATCGGTGTGTGACAACTCCACACGCTCCAAATCTTCATCAAAAAAGGATATTGGAGGTGTAGTGTCTCTCAAATGCTTCTTTCCCACTGAGATAGTCATCAACCTCCCAGCATAAGAACTTTGGAGGTAGGTTGATACTTCTGGATTGGGTAGACCTCCCAGTATCATGTCTAGTACTCTGGTACTAGGAGATGCCATGATATTTTCTTCAAGTGTTGCTGGGTGAGTCGATATTGTCAGAATAAATGGATGACAGAGATGTCGACTCTGTGTTCCCACAGACGACGCCAACTGTTAGGGCCAAAATTGGCGTAAACAGTATTTGTGCTGACGTGGACTCCCTTGCTGAGGTGGATCTTCGTCAGCTGGTGGAGTGGGACCCTTGGTTGGTAGAACCAGGGTCGATGATGGTTGGGATGAGGATGCAGTGTGCAGAATTTCGCTCGTCCCTATAACTGGATACGATAGTCGTTCGACCCTATGGTTAGGTCGATCCTCAGACAACTGTCAACGGGAGCTGTCGTTCAACCCTTTTGTTGGGTCGTGCATTGATCTCCTGCACCACAAAGGAACGTCAGGGAGGTCAGATTTGTGTTCTGACCCAAATCCCCTCCGATGCTTAAGTTAGAACGGGAACTTAAGGAGAGGCTTGGGGCTGTCGAGATTGACCCACGTAGCTTTGCCTTAAGTCAGTCACCACAAGCTATTTGGAGGAAGAATTATAAGAGTGAAAAGTAAAATGACAGAGTATCATGTCTCTCGTACATTGGGAGTCTGAACCCTCCTTACGTTGTCTTTTCACCTATTTATAGTTGATGATGTCTGTCGATAGTGCTTAACGAGTCTTCATTGATTGTGGTGGGATCTTCTCTGGGATTGTTGATAATGGACGCCCATTTACTCGGTCTCCATTAACTATTCCCATATAATCAGTAGAACCTTAACGGTCGAATGAGTTGTTTCATTCACTGAGTATTAACTCACCGTCGCTGACGGGTTTAGGGTTATTGGGCCGAGGCTTTAGTCTCTAAATGGGCCTCATTGTTTCTTCCCTGCTTCGTGGGTCGTACCCGTGCATCAACAGATATGTATGCTCTTACGGTTTTTATTGTAATTGACACATCTTGTTTAAATTAATAATATACTATGTGATACTCTTTATCTTTAAAATCTCTTGGAATAAAATATGTATATGTATATATTAGTAATAAATGCATAGATAAAGCCCTTAGATTATGTGGGGAGATTATGATCACAATGAGATTATGATAATGAGACTAATCAAACCTTGTTTGAACCCACACTAATGATGTGTTAGTTTTGCCAAAGGTAGGATAGCCAGCCAGCCAGCCATTAGCAGCCAGTGGCTACCGTCCGATGAAGGGTGATGGCAACAAGCCACCACCTAGGTTCGGGTCAAGTTTGTGGAGGTTTGGATCTAGTTTGATTTAGTTTAGATCCAATGATTGGATCATGAATTAAACCACAATATATAGTTTGACTCAAACTAGAATTCTTCAAGATAATAGGTTTATTTGGAATTCTTCTTTTAGTCCCACATCTAATATGATTAGAGAATTCTTAGGATCCTAGCATTATATAAAGGCTCCCTTTCTTCTTAAAAGCATCCAAAAGTTTAGAGAGAAATATAACATGAAAACTTTGGCTTAAAGGTAGAATTTTTCTCTCCAAGTTCAAAATATTTGTCCTCCTCTTTCTCTTAAATGCTAGAAACATTTGAGACCAAGTTTGAGTTCTGAAGATCATGGATCATGAGGAGTTTCATCCTGACGTTGAAACTTCTATCGCACTGATTAGTGATGATATCTGAGATCTGTCCTGAAATTTTGAAGAGCGGATATCGTATAAGAATATCCATGCAAAGGTATTGTTTTAACTATCTGTATTAATTTATGTATTGTGTAGTTCCTGTGTATTGTATTAGGATTAAATTTTCAAAATTTACCACTTCTGTTTTTCTAATTAGATTAGAATTCCTAGCCATGTAAACTACACACACACACGACATTGATAGTTTGATAAAGATGTACATGTTATGATTTAGTTGATCCTTGCAGCCTCATAACACATGATACACCCTTCATGGTGAATTGATATTTTGTTCGAGGTGAGCTGATAGTCTGTTCCTCGATGATGAGCTGATATGTTTGTAAAGATGTAGTTTCATGACGATTATTATGTTCAGCCCTTAGTGATGATATTTTGGTAGAGCTCTTATGTTTGTAATCAGCCATTCTTAGCAACATTATGAATTGGATGGCTTATGGAGCAACAATGAATGATAGAATATCAACGACGAGGAACCACAATACATCACCTTTGATGAAGGCAGTGGATTAGAGGATCGGCGCTCGGATCGTGCTTGGAATCACCCACGGAAGCCAAACGAATTCTCACCACCAAGATACCACTTTGTTCTTCATCTATTTGTGTTGGGAGAGAGGAGAACGCAAATCAATTTCTTTTGATGGAATGATCTTTCTCTCTGCCTATGGGAGATATTTATAGGGATTAAGAAGAGCGGTTTCCTCCCGGTGAAAAGTTAACGTTAACAAAATAACGTAAAAGTTAGTTACAAAACAAATTTGCATTGGGAACCCTGAACTTCTGTAAATTGCAATTATCCACCAAGTCTAATTCAATTTACATATAACCCCTTAATTAATATTATAACTGCGATTTACCCCTGGGTTAAAACCCGTCATGGGCGTACCTAATTTCCAACATCTCCCACTCGCACATAATGGGATTTGTTGTTACAAAAACAACACGTGAAGAAGACTTCATACTTGGTAACTTGGTTGTGCGACCCATAAGCGAATACATGCAATCTTGTTGTGCACTGGTTAGAGATACACAACTGCCCTCTTTGTAATCAATCCTCTAAAGTATATTTGTCGCTTATAATACCCCAGATCTAAGTTTTTGTATCAATGTAAGTATTCCTGATCCCTCCTTTTATTTACTCTTGAGGACATACTTAAACACATCCACATTGATGTCTCTTAATAACATAGATTGGCCGGCTAGTGAGATCATCAAACTTGATATCAACAAACTTAGTCATTCCTTTGCACTCAATATTCTAAGTCACAACTCAGTCGCTTTCCTAGACACACCCTTTTAGACCGAATCACTCGTGGCCATAAGGAATATGCTAAAGTAGCTATCACTAAGACTGAGACTTTGAATATTAGTCAATAGTCAAAGGGTATAGGGAGGAACCCAATCCTCCAGGGACTCACATAGTGGAGAGGCAGTGATCCACTTTCTCACTTCCCATTATGTTCGACTCCAGCACATGTAGTATGAATCACATGCAACAGTGTATTGTGTATGTCTATGGAGTAATTCAATCCAACACCGTTCAGACTCTAATTTAAATGTACTCATACATTTAACACTGAATTCTACAGCAATCAATTGCTCTAAGAATTCGTTCTGGCTTATGAATAGGCTTAGATGAACTTTGGGAAACCTGTTCATCTCGGTCATTATTTGTATAAATAAAATGACCTCATCTTGAAACTTATTCAAGGCGACTTTTATAGAGGATTAAGTCTTATCCCTGCCCGTTCACCTAGAACGTCAGAGGCGATTGCCTGTGAGAGAGGGTAATCTACATGCCTATTTGACATACTTTTTCTTTTGTACTCTTTTTATGTGTTAAATAACACTTTTGGGCAAACACCTATCATCCAACACAATGAACATAATAAATATTTTATTGAACAATATCAATATATATAACAGAGTACATTCGCAAGTATATTTCAATTTCTCCGCAATCCTAGAGCTTTTACATGTCTAAAAAAGCATCTCTAGGAATGGGCTTAGTAAGAGGATCAACAACCATTTTGTGCGTAGATATATACTTGATATAAACTATCTTCTCAGCAACAATGTCTCTCACAAAATGGTATCGTATGTCGATATGTTTGGTATGACTGTGATATCTTGGGTCCTTGGTGTAAGCTATCGCAGCTTGATTGTCACAATAGACAATAACTGGTTATTTCTTTACACCTAAATTCTCTAGAAACCGTCGTAACCAAATAGCTTCCTGAACTCCTAATGAAGCAGCAACAAATTCTGCTTCCATGGTTGATAGAACTACATAAGTTTGTTTCTTGCTGCACCATGATATGGCCCAATCTCCAAGCAAGAAAATATATCCTGATGTAGATTTCCTCTCATCTACATCTCCCCCATATTCAGCATCTGTGTAGCCTTCCAGTTTGGTGGATGAACCTTCGCAACACAAACTGTAGTTGGCTGTACCCTTCAAATATCTCATGATCCTCTTCACAGCCTTCCAATGCTCAGGTCCAGGATTAGACTGATATCGACTTACCAAACCTACTGCATGACATATGTCACGCCTTGTACACAACATAGCATACATTAAGCTACCAACTGCACTTGCATATGGCACTCTTGCCATTTTGTTCTTTTCATCTGCTGTACTAGGACAATCATCTAGACTTAGGTTATCGCCTTTCGATGTTGGAGGTTCAACTGGATTACAGTTAGACATGTTAAATCGTTCTAACACTTTATTAATATATGTTTCTTGCGACAATGCAAGAAATTTGTTAGAACGATCTCTTCGGATTTTTACACCAAGTATAAAATCCGCTTCTCCCATGTCTTTCATTTCAAAGTTTGATGATAACCATTCTTTTATGGTTATCAGATACTCCATATCGTTACTAGCTAACAAAATGTCATCTACATATAATGTCAAGATAACAAATTTATTTTTATGTTGCTTCACATAAACACAATGATCTTCTTCGATCATCTCGAAACCAAATGAGGTGACAACTTTATGAAACCTCTGGTTCCATTGCCTAGATGCTTGTTTAAGGCCATATATAGATTTCTGTAATTTACAGACTTTATTTTCTTGAACTTTAATAATGAAGCCTACTGGTTGATCCATGTAGATTTTCTCATCTAGTTCACCATTTAAGAATGCCGTCTTGACATCCATTTGGTGAAGTTCTAAATTTATGTGAGCAACTAAAGCTAGTATTTGGCGAATAGAGTCAAATTTGACAACTGGTGAAAAGGTTTCTTCGTAATCTATACCTTTCTTTTGAGTATATCCTTTTGCCACCAGCCGAGCCTTATGTCTTTCTATGGATCCATCCGCCTTTCTCTTTATTTTGAGAATCCACTTATTCCCAAGTGTTTTTCGATTAGGCGGTAAGTTAACCAGTTCCCAAACTTGGTTAACTTTCATGGAATCCATTTCTTCCTCCATAGATTTCTTCCAACAATCTCGATCATGACGAGATAAAGCTTCTTCTATACTGTTAGGTTCTTCGTCATCTTGAGGCATAGCAATTAATGCTTCCCCTTCGATTTCAAATCTTCGTCAGGGAACCTTAACCCGTTTGCCTCTCCCAACTAACTCATCAAGCTGAGAATTCTGAATTACTTCTCTTTCAGACATACCGCTCCCACTAACCTCAGGGACTCGAGAAGTATTCTATTGTGCCTTAAATGAACTAATACCCACGAAGTCTGGATCTTCCAACTCATGGAGATCATCTTCATTTCTGACTTGGCTTTGCTTAGGGAACATATCCTCTATAAACGTGGCATCCCTTGATTCATATTCTGTGACAGTGTCGTCTTCTTGCTCACCCAAGAAATCATAACCCTTTGAGTGTTCAGAGTATCTAATGAATATACTCTTCTTTCCTCTGGGTCCCAATTTTCCATGCTTATGAGAAGTGTCATGTACATAAGCTGCACATCCCCATGGTTTTAAGAAACTCAAATTCGGACTTCTACCAGTCCAGAGTTCATATGGGCTTTTATGAATCGATTTGGAGGGTATTAGGTTCAAAACATGTGCTGCTGTCAGCAATGCATCTCCCCAATACTTAATTGGTAAGTTTGCTTGCGACATCATGCATCGAACCATTTCTAAGAGAGTTCTATTCCTTCTCTCAGCAACACCATTTTGCTGAGGTGTATAATGAGTAGTAAGCTGTCTTAGAATTCCTTTTTCATTACAAAGATCTTTAAACTGATCTAATAGATATTCCCTCCCTCGGTCTGTCCTCAAGATTTTAACCTTTTATCCAATTGATTCTCAACTTCGTTGAGAAACAATCTGAAGCACCCTAATGCTTCGGATTTATGGGATATGAGGTATACCTTTCCAAACCGAGAATAGTCATCTATAAATGTAATGAAATATGAGGCACCATGCCTAGCCCTCACACTCATGGGTCCACAAATGTCTGAGTGTATTAGTTGTAATGGAGTGTTAGCTCGTATTGCCTTTCCAAATGGTTTCCTAGTTGCTTTGCCTGCTAAACATGGTTCACAAATAGGAATTTCTATTTTGGTGAGAGATCCCAAAAGACCCTCTTTAGCCAAGCGTTCTATCCTGGATTTTCCTATGTGACCTAGTCTAGCATGCCATAATAATGTTGCATTATCAGATGTAGCAGATGAAGATGAGGTTAACATATAACCAGAAGAACAATTATTCGTATTAAGAATTGCCAAACCATTAACATAAGAACCAGATCCATAATATTCGTTACACAAACTTATATTCAGTCCATGCTGTTCAAATAACAAATTAAATCCAAATCTAGCTAAGGATATTACAGAAACTAAGTTCCGCCTTATTTCTGGAGTATGCAAGACATCATGTAATAGTAAGGTTCGTCCTCTGTGCAATTCCAATTTGCATGTTCTGACTCCCTTTACTTCCAGCTTATTGTTGTTGCCAACATACACCCATCTGGTTCCCCCAGGAACACGGCGGTACTCCACATAGTAGTCTCTGTCTCTTGCTATGTGGTATGTCGCTCCTGAATCAACAATCCACAAAGGATCAGGTTCTATGAGCATAACGGAGCTCGACACATATGCATTATGACAAGGAATAGAAGAATCAGAAGTTACCTTCCTTGGCTTAGGACATTCTCGAGCGAAGTGTCCCTTTTGACGACAGTTGAAGCACATTAACTTATCAACATTCATTTTCTTCTTCTTCTTCTTATCAAATTTCCTCAGCCCCTTGGATTTGTTTTTCATAGTTGCATCTTTGTCATGGTTCTTCTTCCAGAACCTCTTCCTCTTGAAGTTTCCTTTCCTGGAACTTGACTCTGTCACGTAGGAATGAGATTGTGGTTTCAGAGAAGACAACCTTTCGTCTTCCAATTCTACGTGACGTGCCACATCATCAAGAGTCTTAACACTTTCATTATGTGTCAAGTTGACTTTCATATGTTCCCAAGAGCCAGGCAAAGAACGGATCACAGCTTGAACATGTTGTTCATCAGTGAGGTTGCACCCAGCAGCAGCAAGTTCCTTAATCATTCTAGAAATCTCCCGGAGATGTTGCTTAATCGTCTGATTGGAACCCATCTTATAAGTATCAAACTTTATTGTGAGCTGCCGTAACTTTGACACAGAAGTTCCTCCCAGCCTATCAGATAAGGCCTTCCACAAGTCATGTGCAGTTAGATAATCCTTGTATTCACAAGCAAAGTCATCCTTCATTGAGCTTACAAGAATACCACGCGCAGTGGCATCCTTTTTCTTCCACTCATTGTAAGTCTCAACTGTACGCCTGTGTTGGGCGGTGTTACCCTCACCAGAATCTTCCAATTTATGATTTATGGTTTCAATGACCTCTTGTTCCTCCAAGACATACTTGATACGGAAACTCCAAATATTGAAATTGTCTCCATTAAGAGATCTCCCTTGTTGAGGTTAGCAATGATGTTCTTGACAGCAGCCATATTTTGTAGGATGTTCAAAGTAATAACTGAAATATATAGAGACATTTAGAAGATAAGTAACTATGCCCAAACATATTTTTGTCAAGTATTTAAATATAACGATTCAGTTAATAGCATAGAGTCGAAAGTTCATTAAATTCCCAATTATCGTCCATGACTAAAAAAATTTATCGTTATATGTAAATACTCTCTCAAAAATATAATTATATTTTGTTTACTTTTTGAACAAATATAAGTCCCCACATATATTATCAGAATATCGTATTGCTCCCACTAGATTCATGTATTCATATAATACAACATTAATAAATACATTATTTTATCAAGCCATTAATATTTACATAAAATATTATAATGGCTCTATTTACAAAAATAGACAAGTGGGATGGTTCTAATAATTTAAAAATAGCAAACTAAAAAATTGCTATTATCATTAACATATAACATTAAAAGTATGTTATTAAGTTAAACATAAAACTCATGCAAATCCGTATAGTAAAATACATGCATGAGAATAAAGTAAGCAACAAATGCATATAAGTAATAAGTCCCATTAAGAAGAAGTATCATGATCAACACAATATATCATGCTTTTAATTATGCATTTACAAATTTATGCATATTTTTCTTAAGGAACTATTTCATTTAATCTCATGCAATTTGTATTTCCTTGATTCATAGATCATGTATCTTCAATAACTTAATACATAATAATGGCCAACTCAAATTAACATGCAACTGAGTTTCTATGAATCAAGGAAACACACCCAATTTGCAAGGGTTAGGCCGAATAACATGTTAAAATTGCATGCCTCAAAATCAAATTAGTATCAATGTTTATAATCCGGTAAACACAATGCATGTTTATAATCTAATAACATCAAATTTTATTTATGTGCTTGAGGCATCAAACACCAGAGATAAGCCCATTTGCATGCCCAGTGCAAATGGGCCTGGTAAAGCACATAAAATAATATTAATGAGCCCATTATATAAAAAATCCTTAGTTAGTACAGATACCATGCAACTAGAAGAACGCAAATTGGATCCCAAGTAGTCCCTGCATTCGCCTGTGGGCCCATCGCAGCATCGGCAAGTCATCGCAGCATTCGCCTGTGGGCCCATCTCATCTATTTGTGTTGGGAGAGAGGAGAACGCAAATCAATTGCTTTTGATGGAATGATCTTTCTCTCTGCCTATGGGAGAAATTTATAGGGATTAAGAAGAGCGGTTTCCTCCCGTTGAAAAGTTAGTTACAAAACAAATTTGCATTGGGAACCCTGAACTTCTGTAAATTGCAATTATCCACCAAGTCTAATTCAATTTACATATAACCGTTTAATTAATATTATAACTGCGATTACCCTCTGGGTTAAAACCCGTCATGGGGTACCCAATTTCCAACAATGGACATAATCAATAATTTATAAATGGAACAACAATGATGTTAATGAAAATCGAAGAAACTAATGAATGGATTAGTGAATGTCAGAAAGAGAAGGAATGAAGGACATGGACCTTATTAGTCTTTAGGTCATTATATGCATTTATGACATCATTTAGCATATTTCATATTTATATCCATATGCCTTTCGTGTTGAACCCATGCTAAGTGATCTTCATGATCAATTATGATACTTATGTATCCAATTATGATTTATATGGAGTTATGTGATCTTCGTGGTCAATTGCAATACTTGGTATCAGGTTATGATTTTTTATCAAATTATGATCTTTTGATGACTAATTGCGATACATGTGTATCCATTGATGACTAATGGCAATTTATATCAATTTTCAACTTTATGAATTTTGATTCCCTTTGTGGCTAGTGATATATTCATATATTTTACTTCTTCATGACAAACAATACCTTCATGTATTATGATTTTAGTATATTTCTGGCCTTCATTGTGAATGATACACTTGCGTATCCATTATCATTTGATGATGTATTTGTGGTTTATTGTACTTTGAACATTCATGTATTGTCCCTTGCTTTTAAATTTGTGCATCTGTGTTACATTAGTCTTAGGATAGGAATTGGACATATGAACTTTTTGACGTATAAGTTTGTTAATACTATATTATAATGTTGTATATGTCGTTTTGGATGAATGCTAAGAATCACATTTACCTACTTAGGCTTGTGATTGAGGTTTCAACCTCTTACATTATAGGCTGCATATGTGTAGGCCAGTTTAGTGAGCTAACGAGCATGGTCATTTGATATTTTGAAGGAAACACTGTCGAAATTTCTGAGAAATAGACAGCCAGGTCATCAACATCTACCTCTTTCTTTCCCTCTACCTGACATTGGTAATAATAGCTGTTGGGAGATAGTTAGATGTAACGGCCTGAATTTGCCATACACGTATTTCCGTAACAAGACGGATTCAATCGGAATAAGTGATTTTTATTTTTCTTTCGTAACTCAAATCAGAAAACGGAGATCGTATTCGTGATCGTCACGACGTAATTTGTTAATCACTTTTAACTTTTACTAATTACCCTAGTTAATTACCCTAATTATTACCCTAATTACATCACCCTCCAATCTGATAAACGTGTGTAAAGCTTTTCTAACTTAGTCTAAAGCAACCTAATCTAATTAAATGTTATTGACTAAATATTAATTACCCTATTGACTAACTAATAATTCTTTGCAGAAGACAATTTCATCTTCTCCTCGGCAGACAACGAATCCCTCAAATCACACCAAATCTCAACAAATCCAAAAAAATTTCTGCATGATGACAAAACGAAATTAATTCAAGGAGAGAAATCGTTTGACTCAAAATTCATTAACTGATTACAAATCGTGTTTTTAAAACACAAATCATCAGATCTCCATCCAGCTTCTCCCAAGCAACGACAACACCTCCGACGCCTCACCACAACAAACAAACCACCCGACCAACTCCGAACCTCCACAGACCCCTTTCTTCCTCCCCTCTTCAACAATCTACCTCCACCATCTCCTTACAACCCAAAACAAATCAGAAATGAATACCCCAAAATCAACCAATTGAACCCCAAGTTGGAACTCCAAAAATCAACCCAAAACATCTCCCCCGATCAGCCGCCTGGAAGCCCGTACGCCGTGGCCGTTTCCCCCAGATCTTGCCCCGTGACCATTTTGCCGTCGCCATCCTCGATCGCGCCCCAACCTCCGATCTGCGCCGCGCACAGCCCTGGATCACCGTGCCTCGGATCCGCCTGCGCCGTTCCCGGATCCACGCCGCCGCCGCCTTCGAAACCCCCGCCGCCTTCGATCCGCGTGCCCTAGCCTCGGATCTGCACCTCGCCGCCGCCTCTGATCACCTCGCCGCGCCCCGGATCACCGCCGCCCGCCACCTGGAAGCCGCCTGCGCCGCCGTGCCCGATCCGCTGCCCCCAAGCCCCGGCGCCGACCACCCTTGCCGATCTCCCCTGTACAGAATCGAACAAAAAAAGAGGACAAAAAAACAGAAGAAGGGAGAAACAAAGAGAGAGGGAGAGTAACGAGGGAGGGGGGAGTATTAAAGTAAGTGGGGGTTTTTTTAAGTTTTTATTATTATTTTATTATTATTATTATTATTATATAACAGTTATTAAGTTATTATAATTTTATAAGTTTTTAGTAAGCCATTATTAAAGTTTGTTATTAAGTGATTTTTTTTAAAACTTAGTTAATTAAGTTAAAATTATTAGAAAGGTAGCTAAGTTAAATTAGTATTAAGTTAATGGTATTAAGTGTTACTTTTAGTCTAATTGATAACCACTAGTTGTTGACCACTAGCCTATTTGACACAGATAAAACGTGCCGCACGTCACCACCACCTGAACACCCACGTCAAGGCAAGTATTTATTGTATTTGAATTTGGGACATCTGCTAAAATTAGTGCAAATATTATTTTAACGTGCTCATACTTCAAGTGTTGGACATTGCATGCTAAGGATCCCTGATGAAAGAACACTTTTTCTCTATATATCATCATTTGAACCAAACCGGAACAGAGGGTAGGACACAGCCCTCAAAAAATAATGAGAACCCATCGATTACAGATGGAAATGAAACTAGTCGGTGACTGGTTATGACACTTGGGGTGGGTTTGGTCCTTTGTAGTAAGGTTCGTAGATGTAGCTTGACCACCTTACGGCTCCCTCCATAACCACACCAATGGAGGCAAGCAAGAAGGCGTCACGGTAAACCCTCGATGATAGGGTGCATCAAGTACATACTACCAACTCGGACAGGGACTTATCACGAGCACAATAAATGAAACATACAACCTGCTTTACTTCTTGAACTGCAATTTTATATATGTTATGTTTCTCTTTCTGCACTTATCAATTATAAAATGTGTACTAACGATCTTTTGTTCTTGCAAGCTGTTCTTAATTCTTTTACTTTAAATATCTTGTCGAGCTTCTCGCTGACATATATTTCATGTGTTTGTGAAATATATGTTAGGTTCAGAGACTGATTACTTTGCAGACCCCGCTTTTGAGGATCCTATCGTAGAGGTGGACCCCGCTGATCAGAGTTATGAGGACGCTGAGATCCTCCTTGCTGAAGACTAGAAAATTGTTGCAGTCTTTACCTATTTAGTTGTATTTGCTAGTTCCAGGTGTGTTTGCTTTCAGCAGGTTGTACGGCCATGCTAGGCCTAACGTCACTTTGTGTGCTTCGCTTTAAAAACGCTGGAATAAATTTGTAATAAATATTTGTGATGTTTCTGAGAAATTCGCGTGCAGGGACCTGCTTGTTAAATAACGCTTATTGTGCTTAAGTCAAGGAAGGAAGAAAAAAAAAGTACTCCTTCTTTTCTTTAAGCACAAGCGGACCCGCTCACGTTCTCGCTCCCTTACATGAGAAGCGGGGCGTGACAGGTTTTAGTGGTGGCCCATGCAGGTCGTGCACTCTGCGAGACACTTCAGAAACAGTATTGATATTATTACTAACCAGCTCGTTTAAATAAATTTGTACACAAATGTTTACCTTTTCTGTTTACAGCATGGCAGGAAGGCATAACACTCGCAATGGGAATGGAGTCAATGGGAACGGTAATCCCGACTTCAACGAACTCCTGGGTGTTATGAAAGGCATGCTGGAGATCCAGCAGCAGCTGATTCAGGAAGGACGACAAGCTGCGCCACCTGCACCACCGCCTCCTCCTCAAGCTACACCCGGAGCCAAGCAATTTTGGGAGCTGAACCCGAAGAGCTTCTCGGGAACAGAAGGGCCAATAGCAACTGAAGAATGGGCCCGCAGTACGGAAGACGATCTGAGTCTTTCCCGTATTGATCAAGCTGGATGGGTTGAAGTCACCAAGAAGCAACTGACGGGCAATGCACGAAACTGGTGGGACAGAGAAGAAGCCCGTCTGGTTAAGCCCATCAATTGGGCCATGTTTCGAGAGCGTTTCAACGCTCAATATTTTCCTTGAGCAGCTAAGAGGGAACTGCATCAACGATTTGTCAATCTGAAGCAAGAAAACCGGACAGTTGATGAATACGAGGCGGAATTCCCTATGCTCAGTTGATTTGCTCCACATCTGGTGGAGGATCCCGAAGACTGCGCAAATCAATTTCTCCAGGGGCTGGACCTGGATATTCAGGGTTCGATGTCTGCGACGAACCCAACCACACTTCAGGGAGTGTTGGACGCTGCCAGGGATTTTGAGCGTGTTCAGAAGCGTAAGAAGGCGCTTCAGATCGGAGGAAGCAGACGTCCACCGGAGCCACCCAGGGGCAATTTCAGGCCTACTCAGACTGTACAATTCAAGAGGCCTGCTGCTCCTATCAATAATCGACCTCAGATGGTCTGCTTTCACTGCAAGCGGACTGGACATCTCAAGAAGGACTGCAGAGAGCTGCTAAACCAATGCCTGATATGCGGATCATCTGCACATGCCGCCCGGGACTGCCCTCGCCGCACCAATAATCCAATGACTGCTGGACCTTCTGGACCTGTTCAGCGTGGAGCTCCTGGACCAAATCAGCGTGGACCACCTCTGGTTCCACAGCAGAAAGCTTATGATCAAGCGAGGCAGAACCAGCCGAAGCGACAGGCATTTACCATGACTGCCGCGGAGGCCGAGACTGATGAACACGTGATCTCAGGTATTACCTAAACTATTCTTTTTATATGCGTATGGTATGTTTATATATGTGTGTTTGATTTATTTACCCTTAGCTAAGGTGTTTCCCTACATTCTAGGTGTTATCTTAGTAGCCACTCATCCGGCTCTATCCCTATTTGATTCTGGAGCCTCTCACTGCTTCATATCCCGAGGATTTGTAGAGAAGCATGCTATTCATATTGACCCTCTACCAAATAGCTGGAACATCACTACCTGGAGTGGAGTAGTTAAAACTTCTAGTGGCTGTCGATCTTGCCCTATAGTGATCTGTGGACACGAGTTGTTTGCAGATTTTATGATAGTCGACATGCCAAACTTCGATGCAATATTCGGCATGGAATGGTTAGGAAATTTCTACGCTACCATCGATTGTCACAAGAAGAAGGTAGTGTTCGAAATCCCTGACCATCCGGTGTTTGAATTCGCAAGCGGTGACCGTCCACTTGGACCTATCAAGTTTCGGGCCAAGCCGAACGAAATGATCATTGCATCAATGTTAGTCGAAACCTAGAAGCCTAGAGTGGTTCGAGACTTTGAGGATGTATTCCCTGAAGATATTTCAGGATTACCACCTGATCGAGCTTTGGAATTCACCATCGACCTTCTGTCGAATACTCAACCAATTTAGAAGGCACCTTATCGCATGGCTCCTGCTGAATTGGAAGAACTTCGAAAACAACTCGACGACCTGTTGTAGAAGGGATTGATACATCCCCAGCGTATCTCCTTGGGGTGCACCAGTTCTTTTGGTCAAGAAGAAGGATGGATCAAGAAGGATGTGTGTGGATTATCGAGAGCTGAACAAGGTAACCATAAAGAACAAGTACCCGCTTCCGCGCATTGACGACATCTTCGATCAACTTGGCGAATCGCGAGTATTCTCTAAACTGGATCTTCGAAGTGGTTATCATCAGGTGAAGGTTAGAAATGAAGATATTCCGAAGACTGCATTCCGGACCAAGTATGGGCATTATGAATTCGTCGTCATGCCATTCGGTGTGACTAATGCCCCAGCAGTATTCATGAATCTAATGAACTTGATTTTCTATGAGTTCTTGGATAAGTTCGTTGTGATCTTCATCGACGACATCTTGGTCTACTCAAAGAATGAAGAAGAGCATGCCAAGCATCTGCGGATTGTATTGCAGACCTTGCGACATCATCGGTTGTAAGCCAAGTACAGCAAGTGTGAATTTTGGCTAGACCGAATTGCATTCCTTGGGCATGTGGTATCGGGCGACGGTATCTCTGTCGACCCGGAGAAAGTTACCTCAGTTAGGAATTAGCCTACTCCTAGATCAGCATCAGATATCAGAAGTTTCCTAGGACTGGCGGGTTATTACCGTCGATTCATCAAGGACTTTTCAAAGATTGCTGAGCCTATGACTCGTCTGACGAGGAAAGATATCAAGTTCATCTGGTCCGAGGCATGTGAGAAAGCATTTGAAGAATTGAAGGCGAAGCTGACAACTGCACCAGTTCTGGCTATACCAGACAGGACTGGAGGATTTGAAGTGTATTGTGACGCATCTGGCAAGGGTCTCGGATGTGTTCTACATCAACATAGTCATGTTATAGCATATGCTTCCCGAAAACTGAAGACTCATGAGAAGAATTATCCAACTCATGATCTGGAATTAGCTGCAGTTATATTTGCTCTAAAGATTTGGAGACATTTCCTATTGGGCGAGCAGGTCAAGATCTTCACCGACCACAAAAGTTTGAAGTACATCTTCACCCAGAAGGAGCTCAATATGAGACAACGAAGATGGTTAGAGCTTATGGCTGATTATGATATTAATCTTCAATATCATCCATGGAAAGTGAATGTGGTACCAGATGCACTAAGCCGTTTACCAGCGATTATGACTCTTACAGCTCAATGGAGACTTCAGCAAGCTATGAGAGAATTGGAGATTGAAGTTATTTTGCCCGGGACTTCAGCAACATGGATGAATATGCAAATCCAATCTACTATCGTGGATCGGATTAAAGCTGCTCAGTCTGGAGATGCAAAGTTACAGAAGATCAAAGCGCAAGTGGAATCAGGTCTTCGAACGGATTTTCATATCCATGAAGACGGATCTTTGAGATATGGTAGCAGAATCTGTGTACCTTCAGGAGATATCCGAGAAGAGATCATGAATGAAGCACATAGCTCTCCATACTCCATTCATCCTGGTGGCGCTAAGATGTACAAGGATCTTCGTCTGAATTTTTGGTGGCACGGTATGAAGAGGAGCGTAGCTCGAAGCGTCGCCAAGTGCCTTGTGTGTCAGCAAGTAAAGGCTGAGCATCATCGCACTGCTGGATTGCTTCAACCTCTGCCTATTCCGGAATGGAAGTGGCAGCACATCACTATGGATTTCGTGACTGGACTACCTCGGAGTACTAAGCAGAATGATGCGATTTGGGTGATCGTCGACCGATTAACCAAATCAGCACATTTCATACCTTTCCGAGTGGGACAATCTACGGAAATACTTGCTAAGAAGTATATGGAGGTAATAATTTATCCTATACCTTTTAAAAAAACTTCCTTCTAGTATATGTTGTGATGTAATCGATAATTGTGCAGGAGATTGTTTGACTGCATGGAATTCCAGTGAGCATTGTCTCTGATCGGGACACTAGATTTACATCTCAATTTTGGAAGAGTCTACAATCCAATCTGCGTACCATTCTTAGTTTCAGCACTGCGTATCACCCGCAGACGGATGGCCAATCAGAGCGTACCATACAGATATTGGAAGACATGTTACGAGCTTGTATGTTAGATTTCAAAGGCTCGTGGGAAGATCAGCTACACCTGGTAGAGTTTGCATATAACAATAGCTACCAAGCCAGCATTGGCATGGCCCCATTTGCAGCACTCTATGGTAGAAAATGTCATTCCCCATTGAGTTGGGATGACATTGGCGATCGAGAAGTTTTGGGTCCTGAAATGATCGTAGAAGCCGTTGACATAGTGCGAACCATCAGAGACAAACTTCGCATTGCGCAGGACCGATACAAGCACTGGGCAGAAGCGAAGCGTCGTCATTTAGAGTTTCAACCTGGAGATCATGTATTCTTGAAAATATCTCCTAACCGGGGATTGATAAGATTTGGAAGAAGAGGAAAGCTCAGTCCGAGATTCATTGGACCCTTCGATATATTGGAACGAGTTGGAGAAGTAGCCTATCGTCTGGCGTTACCACCTTCACTGGAGGGAGTGCATGATGTGTTTCATGTCTCCCAGCTGCGTCGTTATATCAGTGATCCTGCTCATGTAGTTGACCACTCAGAGATCACAGTGCGACCAGATTTGACCTATGAGTAGCAGCCAGTGCAGATTCTGGATCGACGTCAGAAGACTCTTAGGAATAGAGTCGTAACCTCGTGAGAGTGATGTGGCGTCACGACTCACCTGGAGAATCCACATGGGAGCGTGAAGACGATATGCAAGAACGCTACCCTTATCTATTCCTCTAGTATGGTGATATTAATAGTAAGTATTCTTAACCATAATCTCTTGTTTTCTTAAATGCCGACATCACGTTATATATTTCGTGCTATTTACAACTTAGTTTACTAGATCATTTTGTCCAAATTCCGAGGACGGAATTTTTATAAGGAGGGTAGAATGTAACGGCCTGAATTCGTCATACACGTATTTCCGTAACAAGACGGATTCAATCGGAATAAGTGATTTTTATTTTTCTTTCGTAACTCAAATCAGAAAACGGAGATCGTATTCGTGATCGTCGCGACGTAATTTGTTAATCACTTTTAACTTTTACTAATTACCCTATGTTAATTACCCTAATTATTACCCTAATTACATCACCCTACAATCTGATAAACGTGTGTAAAGCTTTTCTAACTTAGTCTAAAGCAACCTAATCTAATTAAATGTTATTGACTAAATATTAATTACCCTATTGACTAACTAATAATTCTTTGCAGAAGACAATTTCATCTTCTCCTCGGCAGACAACGAATCCCTCAAATCACACCAAATCTCAACAAATCCAAAAAAATTTCTACATGATGACAAAACGAAATTAATTCAAGGAGAGAAATCTTTTGACTAAAAATTCATTAACTGATTACAAATCGTGTTTTTAAAACACAAATCATCAGATCTCCATCCAGCTTCTCTCAAGCAACGACAACACCTCCGACGCCTCACCACAACAAACAAACCACCCGACCAACTCCGAACCTCCACAGACTCCTTTCTTCCTCCCCTCTTCAACAATCTACCTCCACCATCTCCATACAACCCAAAACAAATCAGAAATGAATACCCCAAAATCAACCAATTGAACCCCAAGTTGGAACTCCAAAAATCAACCCAAAACATCACCCCCGATCAGCCGCCTGGAAGCCCGTACGCCGTGGCCGTTTCCCCGAGATCTTGCCCCATGCCCATTTTGCCGTCGCCATCCTCGATCGCGCCCCAACCTCCGATCTGCGCCGCGCACAGCCCCGGATCACCGTGCCTCGGGTCCGCCTGCGCCGTTCCCGGATCCACGCCGCCGTCGCCTTCGAAACCCCCGCCACCGTCAATCCGCGTGCCCTAGCCTCGGATCTGCACCTCGCCGCGCCCCAGATCACCGCCGCCCGCCACCTGGAAGCCGCCTGCGCCGCCGTGCCCGATCCGCTGCCCCCAAGCCCCGGCGCCGACCACCCTTGCCGATCTCCCCTGTACAGAATCGAACAAAAAAAGAGGACAAAAAAAACAGAAGAAGGGAGAAACAGAGAGAGAGGGAGAGTAACGAGGGAGGGGGGAGTATTAAAGTAAGTGGGGTTTTTTTAAGTTTTTATTATTATTTTATTATTATTATTATAATATAACAGTTATTAAGTTATTATAATTTTATAAGTTTTTAGTAAGCCATTATTAAATTTTGTTATTAACTGATTTTTTTTAAAACTTAGTTAATTAAGTTAAAATTATTAGAAAGGTAGCTAAGTTAAATTAGTATTAAGTTAATGGTATTAAGTGTTACTTTTAGTCTAATTGATAACCACTAGTTGTTGACCACTAGCCTATTTGACGCAGATAAAACGTGCCGCACGTCACCACCACCTGGACACCCACGTCAAGGCAAGTATTTATTGTATTTGAATTTGGGACATCTGCTAAAACTAGTGCAAATATTATTTTAACGTACTCATACTTCAAGTGTTGGACATTGCATGCTAAGGATCCCTGATGAAAGAACACTTTTTCTCTATATATCATCATTTGAACCAAACCGGAACAGAGGGTAGGACACAGCCCTCGAAAAATAATGAGAACCCATCGATTACAGATGGAAATGAAACTAGTCGGTGACTGGTTATGACACTTGGGGTGGGGTTGGTCCTTTGTAGTAAGGTTCGTAGATGTAGCTTGACCACCTTACGGCTCCCTCCATAACCACACCAATGGAGGCAAGCAAGAAGGCGTCACGGTAAACCCCCGATGATAGGGTGCATCAAGTACATACTACCAACTCGGACAGGGACTTATCACGAGCACAATAAATGAAACATACAACCTGCTTTACTTCTTGAACTGCAATTTTATATATGTTATGTTTCTCTTTCTGCACTTATCAATTATAAAATGTGTACTAACGCTCTTTTGTTCTTGCAAGCTGTTCTTAATTCTTTTACTTTAAATATCTTACCGAGCTTCTCGCTGACATATATTTCATGTGTTTGTGAAATATATGTTAGGTTCAGAGACTGATTACTTTGCAGACCCCGCTTTTGAGGATCCTATCGTAGAGGTGGACCCCGATGATCAGAGTTACGAGGACGCTGAGATCCTCCTTGCTGAAGACTAGAAAATTGTTGCAGTCTTTACCTATTTAGTTGTATTTGCTAGTTCCAGGTGTGTTTGCTTTCAGCAGGTTGTACGGCCATGCTAGGCCTAACGTCACTTTGTGTGCTTCGCTTTAAAAACGCTGGAATAAATTTGTAATAAATATTTGTGATGTTTCTGAGAAATTCGCGTGCAGGGACCTGCTTGTTAAATAACGCTTATTGTGCTTAAGTCAAGGAAGGAAGAAAAAAAAGTACTCCTTCTTTGCTTTAAGCACAAGCGGACCCGCTCACGTTCTCGCTCCCTTACATGGGAAGCGAGGCGTGACATTAGAGGACTCACTCAACCTATTTATAAGCTTAACATTCATAATTTTTCATGCACAACCTTAACTTCACGCAGATGGTTATTATTTATATATCATTTTCTGCAGGCTCAAAGAACAGTTCTGGCCCAGACCAAACGATCCATGACGGTCAAACAGTGACAGCCCAGCACCCATAATTAATAAAAGCACGATTCGTAACATGTTGTAAACTTGGTGGCTACGGAACCTATAGCCCTGTATTTATAGTAATAGGGTTACATAATGGGTGGATACCCAATACACAGATGGGCCTCCAAAAGCCCGTTTATAACACTTCCCCTTATCTATCCATTGTTATAAGCCTTAATGAGCGCTTCAGGGTTCATAGAGCTTATCTGATCATGAGTGTATGGATACTTCTGGATCCTAAGTTAAGAGTTCTTGCCTCGTTAAAACCTTTGCCATGAAAACCCCAGTGGGAAAAACCAGTGGCTGAGGGAAAAGAGTACAAGTCTCTATAACTTCCCCTGGTCGATGGATATCATCAGAGGTGGATACTTCTGGATTCTAATTTAGGGGTAATTGACTCGTTAAAACCTTTAGCTATGGAAAACCCAGTGAGAAAACCCAATAGCCAAGAAAAAAGAGTACAGTTTTCCATAACTTCCACTGATTAGTGGAAGTATTTAGGGGGTGGATACTTCTGGATCCAGAGTCAATGAGGTTGACTCGTTAAAACCTTTAGCTATGGAAAACCCAGTGGAAAAAACCAATAGTCAAGGGAAAAGAGTACAACACTACATTTGACTCCCACTGATCTGTACAAGCTGCAGGCTTGCAGATCTCTTAGGCAACTATACATCAATCTCTTACAGTGTTCCGATAATAAGTACAAAGTACAAGGCATCGCTCATCTATACAAGACATCGCTCATCTATGGTAGCTATTGAATCTGAGGGAGCTCTTCTGAAGAGGAGTGGTCTGCAGATTCGGTAGGTAGCACCACGTCTCTGACCCAGTCTTTACTGTGTCTGCGAGGTACTGCAGGACCTGGCTGTGCATATTTATGATTTGCTTCTTGGATTAATGAGCCACTCGGGATGGTGGGATTGATGTTGCCTTGGAAGCAACTTTGCTGGTTTCCAGGAGTTGGTCGTTCCTTTGTTGTAGTCATCGTGGTGATCTGCAACCTGTATCTGCAAATACATTTAACATGTTGGATGATCCTTGACCCTTGGAGATAGCGCAGAAGCTACATATCTCTGGTCCAGTGGTGCGCTGCAGGCGCTGCTCTGTATCTGGTTAAATGGTTTATTGCCAATGCTTTCTAGAGTCGCATAAAGTTGGCCAGATAAAGGAGTGTACAAAAGACACTTGAATAAGGCACTTCAGGACCTAGGATATCCTTCCCCTCTTCCAGCAAATGGAAGGGGTCTTTATGTGCATCCATACAACCAGTAGGTGTATTAGTGGATTACAACTATCCATGTTTATTCATCAACTGGATGATAATTCATCTGCTGGATGATAATTCATCTGCTGGATGATTATTCATCTTCTGGATGATTATTCATCTTTTGGATGATGATTTCATTTTCGGGATGATAGTTTCATCTTCAGGATGATGGTTTCATCTTCAGGATGATAGTTCATCTTCAGGATGGTAATTCGTAAGGGTATATTGTTACATCATCCATATCAACATATCCTAAAATTTTCTTTGCCAATCGCATGGTTTTCGCAACCATGACCAGGGAGCCTGATGCATCAATTTAAATAATTTTGTAAGTGAGTTAAGCTCATCGTACATGGTTACTTCCTTGTTTCTGTGAAATAAACCTCTAAACTCTTATAGTATACGATTTTATTTACTTATATAATACTCGATAACCCACAGGCAGTAACCCACAGTTTTGATATCTTTTGATATCAGGACTTCAGGTCCAAATACTTCACATTTCATAAGTGAGTCCAGCTCAACTTATTATTGCCTCGTTCCACATAATCTGGCCAAGTCTCTGCGTTTGCTTTAGGAAACGGAGATTGGAAACGATATCTATGGCAAAATAAAATGTGAGTAATTGTCGACAAGTGTGTTTAATCCAAATACCTCTCCATGTACGTACATTATTCAATTTATTCCAGATTCATCTCTTCTGGAGTTCTGGAAAGGGAGAGGATAAGGAGATGAGCTTACTTTCCTATGGTGGTATTGTTTTAGGGTCTCCAGGAGTTATTTTTCGCTTTGGAGCCTCGTGATATGTCCTCTCATCCATTGAGGATATCCAATTCTGCTACTTGTGGATTGCATCCATTATATTTGGTATGTCAATCCTAGCTGGATTTTTAGTATCAGGGATGTGTGAATTTGACAATATTTATATTGTCAGTAGCTATGTCTGATAACTGTTTAGCAGTTTCTTAAGTGTGGATCTTCAGGATCTCATCACAATTCATGATAATCAGATCATATGTATTAATGTTTTAAATGGTCAAATTGAGCTTCAGGCTCATTGATGATTATAGTAGTTTTGTTGAACCAAATGATGGGGAATTAAAGTTATGAAGGATCGTCAGGATCTCATCAATTCTTTAAAAGAGGGCACATCAATGCACATCTTAGGAGAAGTGATTTTAAATGCTTCCCCTGTTCAGAGTGCTCAGAATTAGGAATGGCAATATTACGGGGCGGGGCGGGTATTTAACTACCCAAGCTTGCCCCGACTCATCTGCAGGCCGGGGCGGGGCGGGTCACGGGCCGGGGCGGGGCGGGTTCTTTCTTACCAAAACCGTGTCAGGCCGGGTCGGGCCGGTCGGGTCAAGTCATTAGTGCCATCTATATGAATCCCAAATAAAAATTTTATTTATGAATTGGGAGAATTTTGATTTATTTGGTAATTTGGAATTGGGAATTGGCCCAATTAGGAGAACCGTGGAATAAAGTACAAGTTATGAGTTATTCGTTGACTGCATGGTCCGCATCAAAATAGTAATCCTCTATAATTTATTGGGACGGGTCGGGGCGGGCCGGGGCGCATACAAAGCCCAAGCTTGCCCCGACCCGGCTGCGGGCCGGGTCGGGCCGGGTCAAAACCGGGTCGGGCCAGGTCGGGCCGGGCGGGTCAGGCCATTACTGCCATCCCTACTCAGACTCTATTTATCTGGGGTAATTACTTCCGATAAATAGTTCTGTGTTTTGATGGTCTATAGTGGTGAATGGGGATGTATACTCATCATGGCACAATCGATAAGATGTGCTCTAAACGCTTCCCCCGTTAGGGATTCTCGGAAACTGTTTATATGAGGTGATCAGGCTCATATAAATAGGTTCTAAGGAGGCATTTTGATGGTTTGCATTATAATTGCATGTTCCCACATGGTCACCTACAATTGGATTTTTAATGGATAAGTAATCCGTTTAAATCATTTTAATGATTTATGTAACCCATTTTAGGGTGTGAACACAAACGTCAGGGTGTTCAACATTTTTCCAGTTGCAAATATAGTTTGATTTCCCAGTGTTATCCAATGTTCCCGCCATTTAGTAATGTGTCCCATTTGCTTTGAAAAAGCTGGACTGCAGTTGGATAATAGGTTTGAAAATGACCATTTTTAGAGGATATATGGATGAGTACTCTAAGTTACATCATCAGCCATATGTAGGGAGTGTGTGAGTCCACTTTTATCCCTCAAATACTCTCAAGAGGCCTAAAGGTCTCATTCTTCTAATGATGATAGTGTATCATCTTAAATTCGTTTGAGGAAGTGAGGAGAATCAATGTCCACGTGAATGGAGATGATCTCGTAATCATTTTTCCATTTTGAATGGGACAATGAAAGTTTCACCCTTTTGAAGAATCTTCAGGGTCTTCAAATTTACAGGATTAACCAATAATATCTTGCATCATCAATCCAGGGTGACATCGTTCCAACGTTGGTCGATTGTGGACACTTCTAGTGTTCCAAATTAATTCCTCTGTTCGAATTTATGTGGGAATTTTGAAAGTCCATTAAAATGCTCAAGTTAATTTTGTCCGTTAATAGGTGAACTGTGTTCGAACTGTGAAGGATTACATCTTCACATTGACTATTAGGCGGATCATTGTGGGACAAAGCTTCAGGCTTCATTGATTTCTTGAGTCATTATGGATTTCGTTTAAAGAATATCCATCGAAACTTTATAAGTTTCAGAGAGTAAATGGCATCCTCATTTTAGGAGTATTCAGGATAACAAATCATTCACAGTAAAATAAAATGTGTAAAAAGCATGAAATCAATAATAAATATTGCGGTAATGCATTTAAACACATATATATTGCAAGAGAATACTAGTGATAATTATGTTACAGCAACAAGGTTCATAGTATGATGTGTGCTCTAGAAAACATACGTCCACAATTGTGCTCATTTTAAACTTATATTATGACAACAGATCAAATTTGTTTTCAAAGTTTATTTGTCATCGGGGAGTAGCTAAATATACATAAGATCAATTGACTTTCGTCGTTTAGACTAGATATGTATATATTTTATATGGCATAAGTTAATGCCCATTCATGTTGCAAAAAGCATTATGGGTCTTATCAGAACTTCTGGTCTGATATTGGGTTGCCATTGCATACTCCATGTCGAGGTATATCATATCTTCCCTTTCTCATTTTATTCAAGATTTCCTCTGTTTTCAGTATTCCTTATTGTCGTTTATAAGGAAGAATGAATATTGGTCTTACGAAGTAGACATTTACAAGGGAAATGAGTTAGTTTCTATATTTCCACTTTTCTTATTTATGAGAGACTTTTAAAAGTCTATTTGAAAACTCAAGTATGGTCTTCATGCCATTTTTATTGAGTCATTCAAGTATTATGTGGATAAAGAATCATGCTCAAGGGGAAACAAATACGTGGCTACGAAATTTAAAATTTCTTATTTATCTATTAAGACACGACTTCGGACGTACGCTTAAAATTAAGGCTAGATTAAAGAATCATACCTTGTAAAGTGAGTTTACTCTAAAAGAGTTTAGTGGTATTATGACAACTGCTGGTGTCAATATTGGTTTATAGAAACCATAGATCTAAGAGATCTATTTACCGCAAAATGCGTATCTCTAAAAGAAATCGCATAAATGTTTTTCGCATAATCCATCGTATTTGTTAATTTTTATTAGGGTGAAAGGGTGTTAACTTTTGATTTGATTTTGAACTTCAGGTTCATTTTGTCAAAGTGGATATGATGTTAAATTTTTTAAATTCATGATTGGTTTGTTGTCATAAAATATCGTCATATCATGAGCATGAGTATGAGCAAGGGATAATCATATAAGAGTGCAAAATGCAACAATTAATGATTTATCATACACATAATATGAAGCTTATAGGCTAAAAGTTATGCTTAATAAAATAGTTGAAAGAAACTAAATTATCATTGCAAATAAGTCAAGCATGTGAGCTTAAGAATGTATGCTCAGCTAACATGAATTGAAACATAAACACATGTTATTTATATTCTGCAGGTATATAAATAATTTTATCTAAGACATATTTATGCTACATGCATTAAAAATATATCATAGAGATTTTAGCATGCTAAATAAAATGTTCATCACAGAACATTAAATATGCGACGGGCATATAATTTTCTACACATGCATTTATAGTGGTTAAGCGTAAATTCATGCCAGAGGCAATAAAAATATACGACATTCCATCGCAGAGAAATGCAGCAGTCATTTAATTTTATCGCAGATAATTAATCATCATAGGCATTTAATAATAGAAATGAAAATTTTTCGTTTAATAATTATTGGACCACCGGGCAACGTCATACACCGTTAAGTTAGTTAACTAACGGCAGAGCAGTCGCATGATCTTCCTAATTATTAAACATATAATAATCAATTATTCCAGAAATGCGATGATTTATAGAGCATATAATTAATCAGATTTTAACGAAGAAAAAACTTAATTAAATCTAAAAAAGAGTTTATAAAAACAAAATTTTTGTGAAAAAAACCCTAGTTAGGGTTTTTGGATTCGATCCACCGTGCGATTCCGTGCAATCGGTTAAGGTTTCAGTGTTGACGCTTCTAGCGGCTAGGGTTTGGGATGCGTGCGCGCACCGGGGGGGAGGGGGTTTGTCGCCGCCACCGCTTCTGGCGGTACGGCGGCGGCGGATGCCGCCGTCTGCAGGCGGCGGGGTTCGCCCGCCGCTCTGCAGGCGACGGATGCCGCCGCTGCAGACGGCGGCGTTGTTGGCCGCCACTGCGGGCGGCGGCAATGGCGCGTGATCGAGGGGGTGGGGTTTCGCGTGTGCGGCTTCCGGCCACGTGGCGATGAAGAAATCCCCCTAGGGTTTGAAATTTTTTGGGGAAGAAAATGATAAAAACATGATTTTTATGAGCAAAAATCTCTCATAAAAATCTATTTTTAGTCATCAAAACGGCGTTTTTATTGTAAAAAGTTGATTTTTATTGATAAAAACGTCGATTTTTCATTAAACGGTTGATTTAGCATGCAGATCTGAGGTAAAAACCCGATCTATACTAATCAAAACATCGATCCAAGCAGATCTAATCATATGCGCATATAAATTTAGATTTAGGGAATAAAAATTACCTCTAGATCCTACCTGTCGGATCTAGCGACGTTCGGTAAAAGAAGCCCATTCGCGTCGCGTTCGTCCGTCGGCAGAGGTTTCAGCTCAGCTTCAAGCATGCTGATAACGTGTTGTAAACTTGGTGGCTACGGAACCCGTAGCTCTGCATTTATAGTATTAGGGTTACATAATGGGTGGATACCCAATACACAGATGAGCCTCCAAAAACTCGTTTATAACATAACAAGCAAACTTGAACTCAACTGCTTATCAAATAGTTGTCTCTTAGAAAAAAGCACTCGTCACTTATCAATTGAATTTTGACCTAGCCTATAAATTCAAATTAGGGTTTTAAGCTGACTATACATGCATGTATAAACTAGTAAATACATGCAGCAACTGTATGCCTCTTTAAGATACAAAAACACTAGTCTTGTTCCTAATTCCACTGATTATTCTTCCAAGACCAGATCTAATTTGAGCGACAGTATGGAATTAGGGGAGAATCCCACCCTCATTAATGGTGTTCATCTACGTAGATCACCTAGGAGTCGACAAATCCTAAGGCGCACAGTTGTTCAATTGCATTGTATTTGGAAAGCTCTTACGATCGAGTACAACTACTAGAAGGGAAAACACTGGATAAATGCTGCTCGAGTTCACACAACACAACTACCAATGCAAGAAACTAGAACGAATGGGAAAACGAAGAGAGCACAACTTCAGCACTCTGGGCAACTGCTGCTGCTATTCACAAGCCAACTTCGTGTCGAAGCTGCTCAGGCAAATGGCAAAGGCCTGAAAGGCCGAGAGGGGATACCGGTAATCCATGGTGAACATGTCCTTCGCCACCTTCCCAAACTGCAGTATGATCTTGTCCTGTTCCGGTGGTGCAGGCTGTGAAGGGGTCGGAGCTCCAGCAGCCGGCTGCGCTGCGGCAATGAGCTGAAAGTTCTTGACAGATGCGACGGTCACCCGCCCACGGAAGTTGAGGCACCAGCATTGCAGCTGCTCGTGCCACCTTGGAGCCTTGTTCCGCAGGATGAGGGCCATTTCTTTGCCCTCTTCCTCATCGTCCGCCAAAACCCTGGCACCTCGAGTGATGTCAGGGAACCGAGAACTTTCCACCCTGCTGGATGCCCCAGCAACGTCAGCAAACCTGGAACTGTCAACCCTTCTGGATCCCCCGGCAATGTCCGCAAACCTTGAACTCTCAACCCTTCTGGATACTCCTGCTATCTCAGAGAACCGAGAGCTATCGAAATCTCTGGAGCTGTCGATGACAGAAGATTTGGAAAACGACATGCTACGAAAGGATTCATCAAGGGGCCGAGGGAAGAGGTGATCAGGCTGGCCGGGGACGATTCCTCCTGCATCGAGTGCGGAGGCTGGGATGGAGTACATGGTGCAATGCATCCGACGTGGGCCCCGTGTACCAAGGACATTCAGCTCATAACTGATCTGGGCTATGTTGTAGCTGCCTGAAGCAGCTTTTGGGGAGACCTTCTTGGAGTAAAACCTCCGGCTCATCTTCCCAGGTTGAGAAACGGCTGCCGCATTGTATGGCGGCTGTGTATCATACATTATGAACTTCGTGCCAAGGAAATTTGACCTGGCAAACCCCGGCAAAATTGTGGCTGGTCATAAAAGTACCAAGCAAATTGATGATAATGGTAGATCTTAACATTTCATTACCTTAATTTTCCAATGCAAGTGTTTTTTGACCGCGATATATTGTCAGCATCCATGGAAATTACGTACTCCGTGGAAGTTGTACGGCGGGTCCTTTTGGCAGAGAGGAGGAACTTCCCATTTTCTACGAGCACAGCTGCGCAATTCAGCTTACTTGTTAATGATAAGTCATGGCAACTATGTGTTCAATGATTAACTAAAATTCATTATCTTAATGGCGGTCAAAATTTTGGGCAGGAGAACGCGCGCGCACTGGAAAATTAGTTCGGCAATTGACGAGATAACAACATAATTTGCTATAAGAGGCTGGATCGTTGGACTACCAGACAGAATTTAAACAACGTAATGGTGAGTCAGAATGGAAGTATCAACCAAAATCGGCGAATCACAAATATAATGTTTCTGTAGAAATTCAGTGGAAATGAATAATGGGAATGAATGCATCACCTTCTTCAGTGGAATAGGATCGAAGAGAATAGGAGGAATTACGTTACTTCGGATCGGGATTGGAATCACTAATGGAAACCAAACTCACGTTCACCGCCAATGTTACCCTTGCCTTCTTGTTTTATTTTGGGAGAGAAAGAAGGGCGTAACTTTTTTTTTGTGTTTTTATGTTGTGTGTTTTTATGTCTTACGTAAACTTCCAAGTGGCATATAAATAGGAATAGGGGGAAAAGTTTACGTTAGAAATTTAACGTTGTAGGGTAGCCATGATAACATTTTTGCATTGGGAACCCTACACTTCTCTTAATTTTAATTATCCACAAAGGTTGATTGAAATTTACACATAGGCCCCTCAATTATTCAATAGTTATATTTTTACGCCTGAGTCCACTCGTCATAGGCGTACCCAAACCCAACATCTCCTACTCCCACATGATGTGATTGTTGTTACATAAACAACTTGTGAAGAAGACCTTTTCATACCTGCTAAATCGGTCGTGCGACCAATAAGCGAACATATGCAATCTTAGTGTGTACTGGTTAGATATACACAACTACGCTCTATGTAATCAATCATCTAAAGTATATTTGTCGCTTATAATGTCCTAGGTCTAATTTGTTATATCAGTGTTAATATTCGTATTTACGAGGAATACTTAAACACCTCCACATTGATGACTCTAAATCATAGAGGTTGACTGTTCTATGAGATCATCAAACTTGATATCAACAAACTCAGCCCTACATTTGCACTCAATACCCTAAGTCTCAACTTCGCCATTTTTCTAGACATACCCTTTTAGAACGAATCACTTGTGGTCATAAAGAATATGCTAAAATAGCTATCACCAAGATTGAGACTTTGAATATTAGTCAATGGTCAAAGGATATAGTGAGGAAACCAATCCTCCAAGGATCCACTCACTTCCCATTATGATCGACTCCAGCACGTTGTATGAATAACATTCAACGGTGTATTACACATGCCTTTGGAGTAATTCAATCCAATACCGTCTCCAGTTAAATGTAATTCAGTTAAATGTACTCATACATTTAACACTCATACATTTAACACTGAATCCTGCATCAATCAATTGTTCTAAGAATTAGTGTCTGGCTCATGAATAGGCTTATATTAACTTTGAGGAATCAGTTCATCTCGGTCATTATGTGTGTGTAATGACCTCATTTGGAAACTTATTCAAGGCGACTATTAGAAAGGAGTAAGTCTCGTCCCTGCCAGTTCACCTAGAACATCAGAGGCGATTGCATGTGTAAGCAGGCCAATCTCCATGCTTATGTGACATACATTTCTTATGTAATCCTTTCATATGCATGTGTTAACAAATAACACTATTAAACAAACATGTACCATCCAACACAATGAATGAAATACACACTTTATTGAACAATATAAATACTTATACAGAATATATACAGAAGTATATTTCAAATTCTACGCAATCACAAAGCTTTTAATCTCTGGGAATGGGTTTAGTGAGAGGATCAGTAACCATTTTGTGCTTAAATATATACTTGATAGAAACTATCTTCTCAACCACAATGTCTCCCATAAAATGGTATCGTATGTCGATATGTTTGATACGACTGTGATATCTTGGGTCCTTGGGGTACGATATCGCAGATTGATTGTCACAGTAGACAATCACGGGCTCTTGCTTTACACCCAAATTCTGTAGAAACTGGCGTAACCAAATAGCTTCCTAAACTCTTAGTGAAACAGTAACAAATCCTACTTACATGGTTGATAGAGCTACACAAATTTGTTTATTGCTGTACCACGATATGGCACCATGTCTGAGCAAGAAAACACAACCTGATGTAGATTTCTTCTCATCTACATATCCCTCGTAGTCAGCATCTGTATAGCCTTCTAGTTTGGACGAACCTTTGTAACACAAATTGTAGTTGGTTGTACCCTTCAAATATCTCATGATCCTCTTCACATCCTTCCAATACTCATGTCCAGGATTCGATTGATATCTTCTTACCAATCCTACTGCATGACATATCTGGACTTGTACACAACATAGCGTACATTAAGCTACTCAGTGCACTTGCATATGACACCCTTGATATTTTGTTCTTTTCGTCTGCTGTACTAGAATAATCATCCAAACTCAAGTTACCGCCTTTCGTTGTTGGAGTTTGAACTGAATTACAGTTAAACATGTTGAATCTTTCTAAAACTTTATTAATATATGTTTCTTGCAATAATGCAAGAAATCTTTTAGAACGACACCTTCGGATTTTTACACCAAGTATAAAATATGGTTCTCCCATGTCTTTCATCTCAAAGTTTGAAGACAACCATTCTTTTATGGTTATCAGAAACTCCATATTATTACTAGCTAACAAAATGTCAACCACACGCAATGTCAAGATGACAAATTTATTCTTATGTTGCTTCACATAAGCACAATGGTCTTCTTCAACCATCTCGAACCCAAATGAGGTGACAACCCAATGAAACCTATGGTTTTATTGTCTAGATGCTTGTTTAAGTCCATATATTAATTTCAATAATTTACCGACATTATTTTCTTGGCCTTTAACAACGAAACCTATCGGCTGATCCATGTAAATTTCCTAATCTAGTTCACCATTTAGGAATGCTGTCATGACATCCATTTGGTGAAGTTCTAAGTTCATGTGAGCAACTAAAGCTAGTACAAGTCGAAGAGGCAAATTTAACAACTGGTGAAAATGTTCCTTCGTAATCTATACATTCCTTTCGGATATATCCATTTGCCACCAGACGAGCCATATATCTTTTAATGGATCCATCCGCCTTTCTCTTTATCTTGAGAATCCACTTATTCCCAATTGCTCTTCGATTAGGCAGTAAGTTAACCAATTTCCAAACTTGGTTAACTTTCATGAAATCCATTTCTTCCTCCATAGCTTTCTATCAATAACCTTGATCATGACGAGATAACGCTTCATCTATACTCTGAGGCTCTTCGTCATCTTAAGTTACAGCAATTGGTGATTCCCCTTCGATTTCAACCTACGTCGGAGAACCTTAACCCTGTTGTCTCTCCCAACTGACTCATCAAGTTGAGAATTCTGAATTACTTCTCTTTTGGCCACACCGCGCCCACTAACTTCAGGGATTCGAGAAGTATTCTCTTGTACATCAAATGACCTAATACTCACAAAGTCTGGATCTTTCAACTCACGAAGATCATCTTCATTCCTGACTTCGCCTTGATTAGGAAACATATCCTCTAAAAATATAGCATCTCTTGATTCATATTCAGTGACAGCGTCGTCTTCTTGCTCACCCAAGAAAATATAACCCATTGAGTGTTCAGAGTATCTAATTAATATATTCTTCTTTTCTCTAGGTCCTAACTTTCCATGTTTAATATGAAGTATCATGTACATAAGCTGCACAGCCACATGGTTTCATGTAACTTCAGTTTGGACTTCTCCCAGTCTAGAGTTCATATGTGGTTTATGAATCGATTTGGGGGGCACTAGGATAAACACATGTGCTGCTGTCAACAAAGTATCTCACTAATACTTAATTGGTAAATTTGCTTGTGACATCATGCATCGAACTATTTCTAAAAGAGTTCTATTACTTCTCTCAGCCACACCATTTTGCGAAGGTGTATAATGAATAGTAAGTTATCTTAAAATCCCTTTTTCATTACATAAATCCTTAAATTGATCTGATAGATATTCACTCCCTTGGTCTATCCTCAAGGTTTTAATCTTTATATCCAATTGATTCTCAACTTCGTTGAAAAACAATTTGAAGCAATACAATACTTCTGATTTATGGGATATAAGGTATGCCTTTCCAAACCGAAAGTAGTCATATATAAATGTAATGAAATATGAGGCACCATGCATTGCCCTCACACTATGGGTCCACAAATGTCAGTGTATAAGCTCTAATGGAGTGTCAGCTCGTTTTGTCTTTCCAAATGGTTTCCTAATTGCTTTACCTGCTAGACAAAGTTCCCATGCAAGAATTTCTATTTCGGTAAGAGACCTCAAAGGCCCTCTTTAGCCAAGTGTTCTATCCTGGCTTTGTCTGTATGACCTAGTCTTAGCATGCCAGAATAATGCATCATTATCAAGTGTATCAGACAAAAATGAGGTTAACATATAACCAGAAGAACTATTACTAGTATTAAAAAGCACCAACCTAATAAAATAAGTTCCAGATCCATAAAATTCATTACATAAACTTATTTTCAGCTAACGAGCAATTGCTCAGATGGCATTCCCTCCCCCTCCCTCCTGAGAGGCGCGAGATCGAGACCCGACCGGGACAAACTTTACTACTTTCTGATGTATCAAAAAATTGTCAACCCATACTGTCCAAACAACAAATCAAAAATCAAATATAGCTATTGATACAACAGAGACTAAGCTCCGCCTTATTTCAGGAGTGCAATACATCATGCAATAATAAGGTCCGTCCTCCGTACAATCGATTCCTTTTACTTCTAGTTTGTTGTTGCCAACATATTCCCATCTGGTTCCACTAGGAACACAACGGTACTCCACATAATTGTCTGTATATGGCTATGTGGTCCGTCTCTCCAAGAATCAACAATTCACCAAGGATCATGTTGTATGAGCATAACCGAACTAGAACTAGACATATGCACTATGACAAGGAATAGAAGAATCAGAAGTTAACTACCTCGGCTTAGGACAACCCCGAGCGAAATAGCCCTTCTAACGACATTTAAAGCACATTAGCTTATCAACATTCATCGTTTTCTTCTTCTGCTTATCAAATTTCATCAGCCCCTTGTCTTTGATTATTAAAGCTGTATTTTACCTATGGTTCTTCTAGAACCTCTTCATCTTGAATTTTTATCTCCTGGAACTTGACTCAATCACATAGGAATGAGATTATGGTTTCATGGAAGATAACTTTTCATCTTTCAACTCCACGTGACGTGCCACATCATCAAAAGTCTTGACACTTTCATTGTGAGTCAAGTTAACTTTCATGTGTTCCCAGGAATCAGGCAAAGAACGGAATACAGCTTGAACTTGTTGTTCGTCAATGATGTTACATCCAGCATCAGCTAGCTTGTTAATCATTCTAGACATCTCCCAGAGATGTTGCTTGATTGTCTAATTGGAGCTCATTTTATAAGTATCAAACTTAATTAGAAGCGGACTCAAATTTGACACAGAAGTTCCACCCAGCTTTTCATTTAAGACCTTCCATATGTCACTAGCAGTAGAATAGTCCTTGTACTCATAAGCCAAGTCATCCTTTACTGAGCTTACAAGAATACAACGTGCATTGGCATCCTTTTTCTTCCACTTATTGGAAGGCTCAACTACACGTCTGTGCTGAGCAGTGTTTCCCTCAACAGGATCTTCCAATGTATGGCTTAGGGTTTCAATGACCTCTTGTTCCTCCAAGACACTTGATACGAAAACTCCAAACATTGAAATTGTCTCCATTGAGACGATCTCCTTTGTTGAGGTCAGCAATAATGTTTTTGGTAGCAGCCATTTTGTACGAGGGTCTAAGTTATAACCGAAATATAGACATTTAGACGATTAGTTATTTTGCCGATATATATATATATACATATATATATGTATATATATATATAGGAAAAAGGGGATCTAAGGTGCCTCCTTAGATGAAAATCTAAGGAGACGCCCTCATTTCCCCCCATCTCCTACAATTTTTTTGGAAATGTTTTTTATGGAGTTGTTCACATCATGAATGATCAACATACCAAATTTCAAGGGATTCCAATACTTTTTGAGCCTTCATCTACCCATTACAACTTCAACGGTCTGAAAACCCCACGAAGTTGCAAGGGGTAGATGGGGGCTCAAAAAGTATTGGAATCTCTTGAAATTTGGTATGCTGATCATCCATGAGGTGAACAACAAGCCCATGAAAAAAAATTCAAAAAAATTGTGGGAGATGGGGGAAATGGGGGCGCCTCCTTAGATTGAATCTAAGGAGGCACCTTAGGATCCCTTTACCCATATATATATATATATATATATATATATATATATATATATATAGCAAAAAATGTACCTAAGAATGACCTCGGGTAGAGATACCTGAGCACACCCCCGCTGTTCGGGGTTTGTGAGTATTTTTTTTTTGAAACTTTTTTTTGCAGTAGGTAGATATACTTGTTATGTAGCTCTCCACAAAATTTCAGCTCGATCCGACACCGTTTGAGCCTCTGTTCATCGATTTCAAAAACGTTGCGCAAAACTGTCCAGAATTTGGACAGTTTTGCGCAACGTTTTTGAAATCGATGAACGGAGGCTCAAACGGTGTCGGATCGAGCTGAAATTTTGTGGAGAGCTACATAACAAGTATATCTACCTACTGCAAAAAAAATTTTCAAAAAAAAATACTCACAAACCCCGAACAGCGGGGGTGTGCTCAGGTATCTCTACCCGAGGTCATTCTTAGGCACATTTCCCTCATATATATATATATATATATATATATATATATATATATATATATATATGAGAATAATGGCTATCATACGCCATATGAGAGCCTCTCTCATACGCCCTCTCACATAAAGCACCCAAGTACAAGCCCACATGGGCTTGTACTTGGTTGTACTTGGATGCTTTATGTGAGAGGGCGTATGAGAGAGGCTCTCATATGGCGTATGATACCCATTAATCCCTATATATATATAGGAGGGATCAAATGACCCCCAAAAATAACCCCCAAAAATGACCCCCTATCAAAAATCCTATGCCCCCTATTTTTTCGGAAGATCTGAACCGTTGATCTTGATCTCCACCCTCTAAATACCTGACCCACCAATTTTCAACCCGATCCCATGTGTTTTGCCCGTTCATCCATCCGACCCAAATTTAACGGTTTCGCATGAACAGAACTTTTGCTAATGGTTGATGTACGGGAAAAACACATCGGAGCGGGTTGAAAATTGGTGGGTCAGGTATTTAGAGGGCGGAGATCAAGATGAACGGTTCGGATCTTCCGAAAAAATGGGGGGCATAGGATTTTTGATAGGGGGTCATTTTTGGGGGTTATTTTTGGGGGTCATTTGATCCCTCCTCATATATATATATATATATATATATATATATATATATATATATATATATGGATCTTCAAATGCGAAAAAAGGGCTTTTCGCACCGTGCGAAAACAATTTTTTTATTTTTTTGAAATTTTTTTTTTCAAAAATTCTTTTTTTGATGTTTAATCCATACAATTATATACCCCAGGGAAAATAATGGGTGAACCCGTTGGGCATTAGAGCACTCATCCACCCGTTACAAATTTAACGGTCTCAAAACGTGCGAATTTGATGAAATGCCTTGATCGAAGGCCAAATGGCATTATTTCTCAACCATTATTTTTTGAGGGGGGTATAACAACATATAATGAGGGTGGAAAAAAGAATTTTTGAAAAAAAAAATTTCAAAAAAAAACTAAAAACATTTTCGCACGGTGCGAAATGTTTACATTTGAAAATTTTCCTATATATATATATATATATATATATATGAGAATAATGGCTATCATACGCCATATGAGATAGGCTCTCATACGACCTCTCACATAAAGCAACCAAGTACAACCAAGTACAACCAAGTATATATATTCTAAGTCTTTAAATATAATGATGGGTTAATAGCATAGATTCAAAAGTTCATTAAATTTTCCATCATCATCCATGACTAAAAACTTCATCATTATTTTAAAGACACTTTCAAAAATATATCTATGATTATATTTTGTTCACTTCGAACAAATATAAGTCCACACATATAATATCATAATATCATGATATCTGTATTGCTCCAACTAAATTTATGTATCCAAACATAACATAAATTTCATAACATATTATTTAACACATTAATAAAATTTACATAAAATATTATTACAGTTTTATTTACACAAAATAGGCAAGTGGGACTATTCTGATAATTGGCAACCTAAAAATGCCAGTTTAAATTATCATTAATGTTAACATATAACATTTAAAGGTCGTTATTAATTTAAACATAAAACTCATGCAAATCCATATACTAAAATACATGCATGAGAATAATATGCATGTAAGTTCCATTAAGAATTTTCTTAAGTAACAAAGCATATCATGCTCTTTCTATGCATTCATGCATATATATCTGAAGGAACTAATTCACTTAATCAAATTCATTAGTTCCTAATCAATTTGTATTTTCAAGAACTAATCTTGAAAATAATTGCAAAATATCTATCTCAAGGAATCATACTAATTTGATTATTAATCTTTAATATGTTACCATAAGCAAGATAACTATAGGCACAATTGAATTAATAATGTAACACTTTGCAATGGAATCACAAGGCCCAAAAATAAGTTCTAATTTTCAGGCCCAAGAGCCTAGAAACCAAACCCAATGTCCATTTTCAAGTGAGACATAAATGATTGCATGCCCATCAATTAAATTTAATGTATGCATGCCCATATATATATGCAATGCCAAGGCCATAAAGAAAAAAAATTGCAAGCCCTTGAGAATTGTAGTAAAGGGTGACATTAAGGGTAAATAGTAGTGAGACTGATTCATTAACTTTAACTTTCATTGACTTCTCTCCCAATAAAACTTTACGCCCAATACACCCAAAAATAGAAATAAGCCCCAGTCAACAGAAGCAATCATCAGAAGCAATCAATTCATCACCTGAGCCAAGTCACCTGAGAAAAAAAATTCCAGATCTCCCCTTGGCCAAAATCACGGCCAATCGGGTACAACATTGGCGGACCCCATGGCAAAGTCATAGCAGGGCGCAGCCCCTGGCCGAGCAAAGATGTGGGGGCCGATCCACGGCAAGGCGAAGCCATGCCCCATACGGCAATGGGCGGCGGGCAAGCCCATATCCCGAAATGGCGGCGCAAGCACACCCCTCATTTCTAATCCCGAACGGCAGCGAATGATCCGATGACAATTTGCAATGTAGGGGCAGAGCCCCACAGCGGATAGGTGGCGAGCGAAGCCCCATGGCGGCATTCGAACCTAATGGCCAACTGCCGACAAACGACGGGCGTCTCCCTGTTCAGCAAGCCTTCATCGCTGAGTACCGACCGTAGAAGTTGAAGCCCCACGGGCTGATCAACAGAGGCGATGTCAAGACGCGCCGGTCGGTCGAAAAACATAAACTCTGAGCGGGGCGGAACCCCTCATGGCCGTCCAACGACGGAGAGGAACGAAGCCCCAGGGGCAAACGACGGTCGAGGGCGAAGCCCATTGCCCAAACAATGGGGATGGAACCCTACAGACCGAGTTAAAATGACGGTCGATGCCTCCATGGCCGAGCAAAGCCCAAGCCCAACAAGGACCAGAGGGGCGGACCCTTGGGGCGAACCCCACGCCAACCGAGCAACAAGCAGGGGCCGAGCGCATGGAGGGCCGAAGCCATAGGCCGATGGATGGCGAGTGTCGCAGAGACGCACGCAGGGGGGCGATCTCCCACAGCCGACAAACAGTTGTCGGCTTTGATGCCCCAAGGCCGATCCATAGTCAATCGAGAGAAGAAAAGTTAAATAAACATGAATTCCTCCAAATAGCTCTGATACCAATGTAGAAATTCAATGTGGATGAACACATCACCTTCTTAAGCGAAATAGGGTGAAAATGAGGAATTAGTTGCTTCGAATCGGGATTAGAATCACCAATGAAAACCAAACTCACGTTCACCACCAATGTTACCATTGTCTTCTTGTTTTATTTTGGGAGAGAAAGAAAGAGCGTAACTTTCTTTTTATGTTTATGTCTTACGTAAACTCCCAAGGGGCATATAAATAGAAATAGGGGAGAAGTTTGCTTTAGAAATTTAACATTGTATGGTAGTTAGTATAACATTTTTGCATTGGGAACACTACACTTCTCTTGATTTCAATTATCCACAAAGGTTAATTGAAATTTACATATATGCCTCTCAATTATTCAATATTTATATTTTTACCACTTTATCAAACCCGTCATGGGCTTATCCAAACCCAACCCTTTCAAGCATACAATAACAGCACAAGCACAAGCCTCTAGCTGATTAAGATGTGTGATTCACAAGCCAAAAAGAAATACATGGTTCGCCAGCCATTTTATGAGGTGGACAAGCCAAATAATAATCTTATAGTTGCAACTATCTTATATGTTATATTGTAATACATGACTGCACATGTGCAAGTAAACTAGAAACATGGCAAGTAAAATAATTTACAGGGAGTCTAAAACGGTGAAACCCATTGATGAGATCATTACGTATCAACGGAGAAGACGCAATGCGAAATTAGGGGAGCAATCAGGGGAGCAAAATTAGGCTTCGAACAGATTTGGAAAGTTTGGGCTGATTTGCAATTTCTATTTTTAAGAAGTTTTTTAGTAGTTTTCTTATTGGACGAAATCTGCTCCTATATATGTTTAGGGCAGTCGTCATGTTTTCTTATGCACTTGGAGAGTTATAAACACTAGTTCTAAGAGTGATAGTTATATATCTAGTGAGAAGAGTAAGTTGTAGTCGTAGATCTAGATTAGAGGTCGGCTCCCTCTCGAAAGGGGTCCGATTATCTTTGTATCCCACTTTATTTCAATAAAAAGCCCAAATTTTAGCCCCAATTATATCAAAAACATATCAAATTGGTATCAGAGTGAGGATCCGACATGGTAACGACCAGGGCAACTTCCAAGGTGGAGGATCAAGAGAAGGTGGAGGAGATCGAAGCTATCGTGGAGAAGTTCGACTCCTTCGAAGGGAAGTTCTCCGATTTCACAGCAACACTGGAGGCATGGATGGAGAAGCAAGACAACTCACGCAGCGAGAAGAACGAGTCCAAAAATGGTAACTATTTCACTCAAACTTCAGATCTAGGGCTAAAGGAGCCTCCTTTGGACAAAGGGAAAAGCAAGATCATAACTTTAGTCGATGGGACAATTGAAGGAGAAGGAGACTGTGATGGAACAAATCCGGATGGAAACGAGGCGTCAGAAGCAAGCCGCCGGAACCCTACTCCTTCACGGAGTGTTCGGGGGGCCCTCCGGCCCCTTGGTGCAGCCCCAAGAGCAGTTCTGGGGGCCGTGCGACCCCCATGCTACTTCCTGGGGGCCGCGCGACCCCCAGGGAGGGGCGACGAACTCCCAGGGATAGCCCTGGGGGGCAGCAGCCCCGAGAGCTTGGAAGAGTGCCTATTTATGGCCCAGGGACTGGTTAAGGTCTTGGACAGTCTTCGGGGGTTGGACCAGGTGCTTGTCAAGGCCCGACGCATCCTTAATACACAACGGAGCACCCGGAAGATCATCTTCAAGGCCCATGGGCGCTGACCAACCATTCAGGAGGAGAAGGATAGCCAGCGAGAGCCCGTCAACAGGGAGGAGGATATGAAGAACCAGGGGGTAACCCTTGGGAGCATCGAGGCGCATTTGGAGATGGAGGCTAGGGAGTAGGAGTATGGGACGAAGGGAAGGCACAACACAATGCCCAACACCAGTTTCATTTCGGATTGCCACGGGTACGGGCGAACCAGGGCAATGCGGGGCTAGAAAACATGGTCCGGAAATTGAAGATGCCTATTTTCGATGGAGACAACCCATATACGTGGATCTATAGGGCAGATAGGTATTTTCAGGTGAACGGATTGACGGAGCCTGAGAAATTGCAGGCGGTATGACTCTGTTTGGAAGGGAAGGCCGTGGCATGGTACCAATGGAAGCTGCAGTGGCGACAGATTAGATCTTGGAAGAGTTCAATGAGTGCTTGCTCGATCGCTTTCGGGACACTCATGGAGGAGACTTGTATGAGCAGCTCATGGCCCTTCAGCAGGGAGGCACGGTGAAGGACTATGTGGAGCGATTTGAGGCGCTCGGAGGACAGGTGAGGGGCATTCTGGAGGCGGACTTGATGGGAAGCTTCATGAAAGGACTTAAGCCCAACATTCGGGCTGAGTTAGTCATGCAGCGACCGAGGGGGCTGATAGATGTTATGGGGCTGGCGCAGATACCGGAGGATAAGAACGCAGCGGAGCGACGAGCAAAAGGGGATGGACCGGAGGTGCTTTCCGTACCGCCGGTCAGGCAAGAGGACAGAGACCTGCAGCACCAGGAGGACATGCTGGCGGACTTTTGGAGATTAAGGATAAGGACAGCGCCACCGAGCCTAGTGGGCCTTTTCGGAGGATGACGGAGACAGAGCGGGCGAATAAGAAGGTGAAGGGGATGTGCTTCCGATGTGATGAGAAGTATGGCCCTGGGTATATATGTCGAGAGCGAACCTTACAGGTGCTCTTGGTACATGAGGAGGACAGAGAGTCTGATGTAGAGGAGGAAGTTAAGCAGTTCCTAGAGGTGGCCGATGTGGAGCAGAAGCATACACATTTGGATATCGCAGAGGTATCGCCCAACTCTGTAGTAAGGTTCACCCCGAACCATACTATGAAGCTGATCGAAGAGATCTCGGAGCAGGAGGTGACAGTTCTTATCGATAGTGGGGCCACCCACAACTTCCTTCCAATCGAGTTGTCGAGCAACAGGGGTTAGAATTGGTGGATACGGGTAGCTTTGGAGCGATGATGGGTACCAGCCAGGTAGAGCGGGGGAGAGTATGCCGAGGCGTGGTTCTGACCCTCCAAGTGGTCAGAATTGTGGAGGACTTCTTGCCGATGGAACTGGGCAGCACGGACGTCATCTTGGGAATGCAATTGTTACAAAGCTTGGGAGAAACCAAAACAAATTGGAAGTTGCTCTGGATCGAGTACCAGGCGGGGGACAAGCGGGTGACACTTCAAGGGGATCCGGGTCTATGACGATCACGGGTTTTCCTGAAGGTGATGGCTAGGACCTTACATGCAGATGGTGGAGGCTTTTTGGCGGAGCTCCAAGGTCTAGCAGTGGAGGCAGCAGGCAAGGCAGAGGATATTCCTATAGAGATCCAGCATATGTTTGACCAATTTGGGAGATTTTTTCAGGAACCTCATGGACTATCACCCCCACGAGACCACGAGCATCCGATAGTGCTCAAGGAGTGGCGCCGATCAGTGTACGGTCGTACAGCTACCCCCCCAGATCCAGAAGGGAGAGATCGAGAAGATGGTCAATGAGATGATACAGGCTGGAGTAATCCAGCCCAGCACTAGCTTGTTCTCTAGCCCGGTGTTGCTTGTGAAGGACGGAAGCTGGAGATTCTGTGTAGACTATCGAGCAATGAATAAGAAAACTGTACCTGATAAGTTTCCTATTCCAGTGACCGATGGGCTACTAGATGAGCTGCACTGGTCCACAATATTTTCAAAGATCGATCTGGAGTCGGTCTACCATCAGATCCGAATAAAGAGGGAAGATGTGGAGAAGACTGCTTTCAGAACTCATGAAGGCCATTATGAGTTTTTGGTCATACCTTTTGGGCTGACCAACGCTCCAGCGACTTTTCAGGCCCTGATGAACAAGGTGTTCAGGTCATACCTCCGGAGATTCGTGCTCGTCTTCTTTGACCACATATTGGTTTATAGCCAAACCAAGGAGGCGCATGTAGAGCACTTGATGCTAGTGTTGCAGGAGTTACGGCAGCAACTTTTCGCCAATAGGAAGAAGTGTCTGTTTGGCCAGCGGAGCGTGGAGTACTTGGGTCATATAGTCTCCGCTGATAGGGTCGAGGCCGAGAGTTCGAAGATCGCGGCGATGGTGGAGTGGCCACGTCCCACCACCTTACGGGGATTGAGGGGTTCTTAGGCCTGACGGGCTACTACAGGAAGTTCGTCAAGCAATACATCAACATTGGCTGGCCTTTGACAGAGTACCTGAAGGACAGCTTTCATTGGGGGAAGCCATTGCTGCATTTGAGGCCCTGAAGAGGACCATGACAAGCGTTCAGGTATTGGCACGTCTGGATTTTAGCAGGCCATTAGTGGTGGAGTCTGACGCGTCTGGATATGGGCTGGGAGCGGTTCTGATGCAGGACCAGAGGCACGTCGCGTACTTCAGCCAGGTATTATCAGCGAGAGCACGGCTTAAATCCGTGTACAAGCGGGAGCTGATGGCCATAGTTCTCGCCGTTCAGAAGTGCATGCTATACTTACCAGGCCGGCCATTCCTGGTGCGTACTGACCAGAGGAGCCTCAAGTACTTTCTTGAGCAACGGATGGTGACGAAGGAACACCAGAAATGGCTGACGAAGCTTATGGGGTATACGTTCGAGATCCAGTATCGGCCAAGACTGGAAAACAATGCAGCCGACGTCTTGTCTAGGAGGGAGGTAGATTCTCAACGGGCGGCTCTCTCACTGCCAGTATTGCTGGATTTGGAGCCATTGATGATGGAGATAGCAGATGATTAGGAGCTGAGCAAGATTAAGGCGGCGTTACTTCAGGATCCCGCATCGCACCCAGGGTACATGGTGGACGGACATCACTTACTGCATAAGGGCCGCTTGGTGGTACCGAGGAGCTCGACCCACATTCCAATACTGCTATAGGAATTCCACGGGAGTGCAGTAGGAGGCCATTCGGGTGTCCTCAAGACTTATCATCGCTTGAGCAGAGAGATCTATTGGGCGGGGATGAAGAAGGACGTGGCAGCATGGGTAGCAAAGTGTGATGTTTGCCAACGTCACAAGTATATGACAACAGCTCCTGGAGGATTGTTGCAGCCACTAGCATTGCCAGATCGGGTTTGGGAGGAGGTCAACATGGACTTCATTGATGGGCTTCCGAAATCGGAAGGATACACAGTCATCATGGTGGTGGTCGACAGGCTGAGCAAGTACGCACACTTCGTGGCGTTGAGACACCCTTACATTTCGGTGTCAGTAGCAGCTTCGTTCATCAAGGAGGTGATTCGATTGCATGGATTACCGGAGGCGATCGTGACAGACAGGGACCAGGTATTCCTCAGCCACTTTTGGAAGGAGCTGTTCAAAATACAGGGGGACAAAGCTGAAGAGGAGCACATCGTATCATCCACAAACTGATGGCCAGACGGAGGTCGTCAACCGGAGTATCGAGACATACCTCCGTTGTTTCGTATCGGACGCGCCGAAGCAGTGGGCAAGGTGGTTGGCTTGGACGAAGTATTGGTACAATAATTCGTTCCATACGGCGGCGCAGACCACCCCTTTTAGGGTATTGTACGGGAGGGACCCACTGCACTTGTTGCACTACAGTCGCGGGTCCACACCAGTCTCTCAGGTGGAGCAGTTGCTAGAAGAGAGAGATCAGATGTTGCAGGCGTTGAAGCGACATTTATTACGGGCACAACAGCTGATGAAGGTCCAAGCTGACGGACATCGGCGAGATATTCAGTTTGCAGAGGGCGACATGGTCTACTTGAAACTGCGACCATACAGACAGAAATCGCTGGCTCACCGGAGGAACGAGAAGTTATCTCCTCGTTACTTTGGTCTTTACAGTGTGGAGGCGCGCATTGGGCAGGTGGCTTATCGACTGGGGTTACCACCAGATTCAGCAATTCATCCAGTGTTTCATGTTTCTCAGTTGAGGCGCGCCATCGGCGACCACACACCGTCTTCCTCCCCACCGCCGACACTGACAGCAGACATGGATGTGATTTTGGAGCCATCAGAAGTTTTAGGGTTCTGCCAAGGACATGCAGGGGAGCGCGAGGTTCTGGTCAGGTGGCCTGGCCTACCAGACCATGAGACTACTTGGGAGCCCTACGATGTCATCAAACAGAGGTTTCCTGACTTCCACCTTGAGGACAAGGTGATTCTTTGGGGGGAGTAATGATGAGATCATTACGTATCAACGGATCTTCTTTGGCAAATTTACCAAGAGCTATAGTCATAGTGATCATCCTATTTAACTACTTCAACCATTTCCGAGCACTTCATCTCATTTCCAAGGCATGCGACAGTTCGATTATCTATGAACGTTTCTTCGGTCAATGCCCTTTACAATGTATGGTATTGATCGGACCTGAGCATCAAAGCGTTATGGGAGAGCAATACAAGTGCTGTGCTGCTAGGTGAAGCAGTGGAGTGCTGCAAGGCAATTAGGGGAGCAAAATTAGGCTTCGAACAGATTTAAAAAGTTTGGACTGATTTAGCAATTTCTATTTTTGGAAGTTTTTTAGTAGTTTCCTTATTGGACGAAATCTGCTCCTATATATGTTTAGGGCAGCCGTCATGTTTTCTTATGCAATTGGAGAGTTATAAACCCTAGTTCTTAGAGTGATAGTTATAGATCTAGTAAGAAGAGTAAGTTGTAGTCGTAGATCTAGAGTGGAGAGCCGGCTCCCTCTCGAAAGGGGTCGATTATCTTTGTATCCCACTTTATTTCAATAAAAAGCCCAAATTTCAGTCCCAATTATATCAAAAACCTATCACCCATCATGGATACAAGGAAAATCTATAGACACACCTAATTGCTTTGCGCGCACACCACTTCACACACCCAAGATTTGTTAAAATTCAGTTTTTTAAATATACACACACCCTTTAATTCACAAATTACCCCTCTATTCTCCTACTCTCTCAATGAAAAACCACATCCCTCTTTGCCGCCGCTAATCATCATACTCCTCCCCCCTCGTCTACATGTGTTCATGATTTTTTTTTGAAAATGTTGAAAAGGTGAAGAGGTGGCAGCAGCGGCCGAAGGGAGTCCCGCCGTCGCCTTCTCCTACTTATCCTCTTCATCTTCTTCTCCACATCATCGTCGATCTTAGTTGTACATGGTTAATTTTTTTAAAAGAGAATGAAGAAGATGAAGAGGGTGCGGATGCATTCTTCTTCTGCTTCTTCTCCGTCTCGTCGTCGATCTCAGTTGTACATGGTTAATTTTTTTTGAAGAGGATGAAGAAGATGGTGCAGAAGCGTGATCCTCCTCCTCTTCTTCTTCTTCAACCCCGCCAGAGCTTTGGAGGGAGGATGAGGAGGAAGATGAGATGAGAGGAGGAGATGTGGATGCGGTGATGATAAGAGTTGGCGCCAACGGGGAGGAAGATTTTGTTGTGTGTGAATGGTAAAAAAGAAATAATTTTGAATTGCATACTTGTGAACGGCATACTTGTAAATAAATGAGATGTGTGAAGTAAGTTGGTATGTGTGCACAACAACTCCCATGGATGCAAGGAAGATAGAGCAAGGGCTGATACTACTGCCTATAGATCCTATGATACGATATGACTTTTATGTCCTAAATAGGAAATTCATAGGCATGCTACAAAATATGAAAGTTCCAAACATATGGCATTCATTAACAGATAAAGGTAAAAGAGAAGAAAATAAAACATTAACACAATGTACTGATTAAAGATGAGAGCTTAAAAGAGAAGAAAATAAAACATTAACACAATGTACTGATTAAACATGAGAGCTTACCAGGACTAAGGCATAGATATAGGTGATATGTTAAATTTGATTTATCCCTCTTAATGAAGCATTGGATGGTGCCATCTCGAGGCCCCGGCTGCAGAATGCAAAGAAGACGTATTATTGGACAACTCTTAAAAGAACTGAAGTATGCTAGCTCCAGTCAGTATTAACTATTAGCTTATTTGTAGGGTAAGCTAATTTTCTGCCAACATAGTATCCATCTTGACCAATCAGCAATGGTTGCTAAAGAATATGAAATGAAAATATATTGAATGTGGTGGTTGCTCAAGAAGCTGATATAATTATGTTGAATAGGGTAATAGTATTTATGCAGTCTACCAAGAAGATAGTAAGGTTTTGTTGTTATTATTCTCACATTTATATGCAAAATATTCAATTATTTCCATGCTCATTTCCCATGGCAACATTCTCCAAATACCTCATGAAGTTGATATCAATTTATAGTGATCAACGATTTAACAATCATACAGAATAGAGAGAGAAGAATTCGCATATCAAACAAAAGATGTGGGCTGAAGGCAATGGCGTGTTCACAGCGTTGTTTTCATGGTTAGATGCAAATTTCAACTTATTATGAGCTCATCTTTCATGATAAGATCCTTTAAAATACTATTGAGTATCAATGTGTTATGAATGGTAATCATGTAATAATCCAGCCAAATATTCTTGTCATATTTATGACACTAGTAGATTATGGATGCATGATAATGTTGGCAACGATCAAGGTTTGGTCAATTGTTCATAACTGTTTAATGTCCGTATTATGCAACGGTTTGTTTCTACTGCTGATGTCGTGTTAGGTGTTTCAACCAAATAATATGGAATTTATGAACTCGTATATGGCACATCTCATTCTGATGCTTCTATAAGTTATCAGAACTCTGGGTTAATTCCCTACATTCATGATTTGAAATCTAACTGGATAACTCCAAAATACCAAAGATTTATACATGCTAAAAGATCAAAATGGTAAAAAGAGCTACAGATTGAAGATGATAATCAACAATATACAGATACAATCCAAGATTACGTACATGCATATACAGTTGATCAGGGGTGTAACTACATCAGTGTTGCCCTGGGCAGCTGCTCAGGGCAAAATGCAGCAAAAAAATTTGTATATGTTTTTCTGATTTGATTCGTGTTGTCATACACATAAATGTCTACCTACATTAAATTAAGGCCTTTTCTTCCACAACCTCGGCTGCTGGACCAAGTTGCCCAAGGCGCCAGATCTATGTACTCTAATCTTAAATGGCATTGGTTCAAATCCCTATGGTACCGGTTTGTTAATTTTTTTATAATTTAATTTTAACTATTGATTAGTTTGCTTTATGTTAAACTTTTGTCGTAATTATCTTTTTAAGGTTTTGCTATGCATACCTAAACTATTATTAATTGCTATTAATACTCTTCATACTTTTACCTTTTTTTTATTCATCGGAAAGCAGGAAACATGGGTCGTGGAACACGGATACATCCGTCCTGATCGCTTAACCCGAACACGGAGAAGCCAAGTATCCATCGGAGCCCTAGCCCTAAAAGCTGGAAAATAAAGAAAATTAAAAGGGGATATGGGTAGTGGGATTCGAACCCGGGCATCTACCGAGACGGCCAGATGATTCAACCACTAAGGCGAGCACCGGATCTCATACTTTTACCTTTTTAAGCTTATAAGAGCTTTACTATACGTATGCAAAGTTTTATATGTATACCTACACTATTATAAAATGAGATAATTTTAAAATTTAAGTTTTTGAAATTTTCTACTAGTTTTAAACCTATCAAGCTTTCAATCTCATGTTGAAACTCATTTTTCAGCCAAAACTAAGTGAGCTGAACTCGATAGAGTGCGTTCATAGGTAAAATTTGATTATCTACTCTAAATTTTATACCATATATGAAATCATTGAAATCATTTCTTTACTTTAAATATGTTTGAGATCATTGAATGATTGTCAAATGAATTCTAGCAAGTATTTCATTCATTACTATTTGGCATTCTTTATCAATTTTCGATAGACATTACTCCATTAATTTTGAAAGCTAAAGTGTTTCGAAATGGAATTAAGATTTTGCATTTTAATCCAAAAAAGATGTTATTGAAGTCTTAAGTGAGGCATATCATATAGAGTCAATGGTAGATGATACTTCTTACCAGCTTAGATAGAGTTTGGCGTCGATGGACATTTTCTTATATATTATATATAATATAGTTTGAATATATGCATGCCACTATTTTGTCGATATTATCAATATATAAGCAAAACATTCTTAATATTAATTTTTTACTTTGATGTTTTATAAAGAAATTATTCTTTGCAGCATCATTGTTTCTACACAGGGCAAAAAAAATTGCTGATTATGCCACTGCAATAATCACTGCAGTTGATAGAGAACATTTTGTAACTTTGCAGCAACAAATTGAAGCAAATTGAAGCAATTATTAATCAGCATCAAATTTACACCACTTATTCAGGTTGAAAGTACATTATTGGTGAATGGGGCAATCTGGTATTGATGGAGCAACCTTCGCCATAAATGAGCTACCATGGCATTATTTTTGATCCAATGACTTTCTATGGGCATACTACAATACAGTGTTATTACGAGCTGGACATGGGATGCATGTGTCAAGTGTCCACAAGGGCCCAACAAGGCAACTTCTCGATAGTAGGATATGGGGCCACAGGTGCAATATAATACAACTATACATTATATTTCATGGTTATAGAAGCAATATGCTATCCTTAGATATGCTTGTTTACCTACCATGACTTTGATGTAGTGCACATGAGGGTGGGCAATCATGCGAGTAAAATACCTTATCAAAAATCTATGCGAGTAAAAGATATGACACTCATTAACCTTTTCGTATTTCTAGTCCTCCTTATTTCCTATATATTCCTTTTGAATATCATTTCTAATCATTTCCCTTCCTTTACAATGATATTATCTGTTGCTTATATATTTCCACATGCGCTATGTCCAAGTCACAGGAGTGTCCAAGTGTTCCAAAGCGTATGTGTGCCTGACGCGGCAACATTATATAAATATAAAGTGTACTGGTAACGCTGCTACAACATAATGATAAAAAGTGTATGCTTCACATAAATGTTTATCTTGAATTGTTTTTAAATTCTTGTAGATGTTGTGATACTGAATTTCTCCCAATATTGATTCATACTATATAACAATAAGAAACTCAGACATTATTAAAAGGACACAGACAAGAACTGCTCTAATACCTATAGAGGAAGAATTACTAACCTAAGGAAACAATTTAATAAAAATATAACAAGAAATTAAGAACAGCACCTGCTTCAGCGAGACAGGGAAGGTAAGCTTCCCGCAAAATTCTGGGCTTCTCACAATCTCTTTACACATTTCCCTCCATGCCTTGCAAACACCGGCACATGCAACAACATTCTTGCGTGAAGGCCACACACTTTCACTAGCCTCCAACCTTTTGATCACATCCCGAAGTAGCTCGGGAGGGAGACTATCCCAACAACTGTTCTGGACTACATGATCTTGGTCATGCAGCTCATGCACAGCGCTCTGTGATTTCCCCCTGCCGTGACCAGAGAGCCTCACCTCAAAGCTTCGCCTAGATAAGCTCCCGAACCCATCTTTCATATCACGGACGATACTACGGAAAGACATCAAAGCCGACTCAAATCCAGAAAATGGAGCAAGAGGCAGGTCAAACCAGCCAACTGGCGTATAACTAGTGCCCACTTATTGAAGTTTTGAGTAACAGATGGTAGCTGCAATAGAATGTATTCATGGATAAAATGAGCTACTAAACTCTAGAGAAGAATAGTACCAAGCAAGATATAAGGACCTCTACAATAAAGACAACATTTATAACTATGCTTCTACTTTTGATTTGCAAATTGAAAGCCTTCAAATATAGAAACCAACTTCAGAAAGGTCAAGTGATTTAGACATAAATAATATGCCAAAATGCAGATGAAAGGCAACTTATTCACTACAAGAAAAGGAAAGGAAAGGCAATAAACTAACAACAATATAGCACAACCAGCTATTCTACATTTGACCATGCCTAGGGGATCGATCATGAATAAATAACTGTCATACCGAGGATGAAACGGTGCGTGTGCTGCAACTTAAAATCTTTTAAAATACGCTACGAATCCATCACACAGCTACACAAAAAGAAGCTGTGATCCAGTACTCCACAAGAATTGGATAAGGAACACACATTCGCAAAAGACGATTGCTCATGTTTCTATAGCACTAAACCCAAGTTTAACATAATCGTGCGAAACAAGTGTAAATATCGATCCATGACAGTACACAGAGAAATGTAGAGAGCCAAATGGGTGCATTTGTGAAAAATTCACATCCTTACACTAAAAGATTCCAACAACAATTGTCAGTCGGAGATTTAAGCTTGCAATGTGACACTAACATTAACACCATCACCCTATTTCAATAAAGTAGACAACCAAAACCCTATAATTGTTTATTTTTTACTTTGTTCTCATAAGGGAGGAATGGGGAAGAAATGCATAGGTCTTTCTACTCATACTGAAACTAGAAAGAAAATCAATAAGGTGAGCTTTTATGATGTGGGATAATGTGAGCTTTTATGATGTAGGTACCAAAATTGTCTGGCTCAAGCAAATCAAAGGAATATCTTTACTAATCAATATAGAAAGCAAACAAGGCCCATAACTTCCAAGCTAGTTTGGTAACAAATCGCCATCGTTCACAATATTGTCTAGCGTGCACCAAGGATTGGACGAAAGGATAAGGTCTTTAATGAAACATTAAAAAGAAAATAAATGTTAAAGTGAAAGAACGCTCCTTTTTCTTTGTCATGAGAAAATGACAAAGATTTAACCGAGAATCGTTAGGACAATCTCTAAATTGAAGAATTCCAAAAATAAGCGCTTATGCTAGAGACAAAACAAAAGGAGAGAAATCCTCCAGTATAAAAAATAAAATAAAAAATATATAATAATTTCAACGCGTTTTGGGATGAAATTAACGCTCAAATCTCAGATCTACCACCAACAAACCCTTAAAAACACGGTAAACTTCATCTAAAAAATTCACACGATGAGTTAAAAAGTTGAAGCTTACCTTCAGATCCTAGAACCGCCGAGTGAAAATCTCAAGGAAGGGGCAGAGAAACGAGGCGCACGCTTCAAGGTCGCAGCCTGCGGAGAGATTGCAAGCAAGGAATCGCGTTGGCCGTGAGGATTAGGCCACCTTCACCGGCGGAGCACCAGATCTCGCTTCGAGATCCTTTCCGTCGTTGTCGCCGGCGAGTAATTTGTTCTTCTTCTCTCCCTCAGTTTCGATTCGTTCACAAAAATTTTGCCCCGTGTAGGCTTCAAAGGTGAAGAGCGGATCTCAACTGGGATATTAAATTCAACTTGCGGGAAAAGAGCAGGAGCGTATTTATAAATAAAGATCGTGGTCGTGTTTCTTTAAAAAAATGTCTCCGTCGGTCATTGGGGTTGACTTTCCCTTCCGTTCCGTTCACATGGGCAGGTGACAAACGAGAAAGAGCAAGCGCGGTTATGTCCTGTAACGATCCCGTGTCGGTCTCTGCGTCACGTGCTGAAGCTTCGCGGAAAGAGAGGAGTGCTGCTAGTCACATTACACATTTTGCTAAACATATTACATTTATTCGCAGGTTTGCCCTTTTCTTTGGTGAGCTTGTAAATAAATTTAATACAAGAGAATAATATGTATCTTATGGCATGTGAGAGTAATGCTCATATAAGTCTCTAAAAATACATCCTACGCTATTTTTTCTGATGATCGGAACCATCCATTTTGATTTACATATTCCAAAACATCAAAACAACAAACATTGGGTGAACCCATTGGGTTTTGCCCGTTCATCTACCAATCGCAAAGTTAATAGTTTTGCATGAATAATTATTTCGTGACGTGTAAATGAACATGCAAAACCCCTTGGTTCATCCGATATTCGGTGGGTTGTTGTTTTAAAATATGAAGATCAAAATAAATGGTTACGGTCCTTTAAAAATAATAGAGGTGTGCGTTTTGGAGGCTATGTACGTAGTCTTAGCCACATATAACATATAATAGCCATTATTCACCACCATTCAAGGAGGCCAAAAGGCCCACCGGCCCGTCGGCACGGTCGCCTGGCTCGGGTAGCGGGCCGCCCCGGGCCCGGTCCCCGTTGACCGGCCCGGGCCCGAGGACCGGGCCGGGCTGGTACATATGTACCAGCCCGCCGGGCCGGGTCGGCACGCAGCCCGGCCGGTCCTGGGCTAGGTCGGCCCGGTCGGCCCGGCTGCTGCGCAACAACCAATGGTCATGTGACCGTTGGCTGTGTTATCTTGTTTTTTTCGGCCATGGGGCTGATTAAGGAGGGGGTTATTTGGTCTTTTTGCATGAAAAAAGACCTAAAAGCCCCTCTCAACGGCTATAAACGGCCATTTCGGAGGGAAATTTTGGTCTTTTTAAGCTCGAAAAATCCTATAAATTCACCCCCCCCCCCCCAAAAAAAAAAAAAATTTCTTCACAACACTCTCACTCTCATATTACTCTATTACTCTCATAAACTCTTTTCAAGCTCCGATCGCTCCAACTTCTCGCGGCAAGCATCGATCGGGCTCTTCAAGCTCCGATCGCTCCCACTTCTCAAGGCAAGCATCGACCGGGCTCTTCAAGCTCCGATCGCTCCCGCGTCTCACAGCATTCATCAACAGGGCTTCTTCAAGCTCCGATCTCTCCCAAACTCTGTTTGCAAGCATGTTCTTTTAACTTTAAATTAGCATAATGGCAAGACCATCTAGGAACTTTAACGTGAACTTGAATTTTGAGAACACCGAGGATATGGGTCATTATATGCGTCTGCTACAAAATGGTCCACCTGAAACACCATACTTTCCTAACATGTCAGAAGCTGAAACACAAGATAATCTGGAGATCTTATGTAGTAATAATCCCAGCCCGGTTGTATTCGGGACTTCTGCACATGTTGTTTCTGCACACAATTACTCTAGTTCTTCCGCACAAATTTCTACACCTGCTGAAAACATTGCACCACATGAACCCCAAACTAGAGGACACACCTCTTCTATTTGGTCGCACTTTACCAAAATCACTAAAACTGACAAAGATGGCAACGAAAGCCAACGGGCAACATGCAATATTTATAGAAAAGAATTTAATGCCAAACATACTGTCGGCACATCTCATCTCCTGAGACACGTGAAAGCCCACCCAAAAACTGATGCTAGGCAGACCACTTTAAACCTTTCTTCAGCATCGACATCTCAAACTAGTTTCTTATATTCTTCTGAGACAATGAGAAAAGAGATGGCAAGATTAGTTTTAAGCCATGAATTGCCATTTAGCTATGGGGAAAGCCCCGAATTAGAGAGGTTTAACCAAATGGCTCTAAACCCTCCATTTAGAAGAGTGCCTAGAAACACTCTTAGAAGAGATGCTATGGCAGCTTTCCATTAGGGAAAAGCAGTTATGCACCAAACTTTTCTCAACTTAACCTCAAAAATCTCTTTAACTTCTGACATATGGATAACGAAATGGGGCGCATCATATATATGCCTTACTGCATTACGTAGATTATGAATTTATTGTTCAGCAGTGAATCATAGGATTTAAACTGTTAGAGCATGCTCATATAGGTGGTTTAATTGCTTCTGTGCTATGTTCCTTATTCGTGACTACGATATTTTACAAAAAAATTTCACATTTACGTTTGACAATGCTTCAAACAATAACATTGCAATTACATATTTGAAAAGACAATTGAACCCTGATCTAGAAGGGTTGTTATTTCATCACCATTGTGTGTGTCATGTCATAAACTTAATTGTTCAAGACAGCCTTAAAATTGCCACTGAATTTCTTAACAAAACAAAGGCCTAATGTTACTAATAATTTTTGGAAGTAGATGATATGCTCATATTTTACACTTTATTTCTACATTTTCCATGCCATAATGATTGCTCATATCGTGAATTTAATGCTTAAATGACGATTTCATATTGAATTTCATTATTTCTATGTTTCGTTGGATTTTCAGGAAATATGGAGCAATCAGGAGCAATTTGGAGCTATGAGCACATACACACGTGTCGAAGCGGCAACGACGACGATATTGAGGAGTTCACGGTGCTTGAAGATGAGAAGAAGTGGAAGGAAGACGAGAGAAAGAGGAAAGAAGCAAAAAGAAGGAGAAAACGATGAAACATCAGGCTACTCGACCGATTGACACAACTTACTCGACCGAGTGAGGCTGATACAACACCAATCCATCCAAGAAGCGCAACAATTGTCACGCCCTGCTTCCCATTATACTTGGGAGCGAGGATGCGAGCGGGTCCTAGTACGGCCGCTTTCCGACCGTTCGTATTTTCTGCACGTACGACTCTTTTCGTGTGCGTATTTTATTTGGCTCTTTCTTGGATTCGGTATACACGATGTGATATGACGTTGTGACCGTATGGAAGTGTAGATTTTTATAGTAATTTTTGGGAAAGTCATTTCATGGCTCGTTTTCTCGCAAAAAAGCTTTGAATGGAAGGGTGTTTTGGTCTTTTGGCTTCAACGCTCATTCCTCGATTTTATGATTTTTCTCGGTAGGTGTAGCATGCAGCCAGACCCCGTAGCCCCGTACTTCTCGTCTCTGCGATCGTCCCGGTATTTTCGGAATATTTTTCCGATACCCGTAGTGAGACTTATCCCATAATCCTTTTTTCCTTCCTTAATTAAGCCTTAATCAATTTGAAATTTGAATTAAACCAAATCCCTCTAATATCTCCCACGTATCAAAGGGATATATATCAGCCACTATTGACACCTCCTCTTTTCCCTAACTCTATTCCCTCTATCTCTACCTCTCACCCACAATAACCCTAAACCCTAGAGATACTTAGCAAATTTCCATGTTTTAACATCATCTCCCAAAACCCTAGGGGTTTTCACGTTGCCAAGCCGCCACCCCCTCCTTCTTCCACCTCACGTGTGCAACTCCGTCCCTGGCCGCCGGCGATGAGCTCCGGCCATCCTCCTCCCTCTCCTCTCCCTCTCCTCTCCCTCCTCTCTCTTCCCTCTCTCTTAAAAACACCAAGAAAACCCCTCATGGCCGCAACTTCTTTTGACAGCCCTTGGCCGCTGTGTTGCTTCCTCCTCCGGCCGCCGACGGCCACCCCACGCCTCCCCTCTCCGACCACTACCATCTCCTCCTTCTCCTCCTTCTCCACCTCCCCAAAAGCCCTCAAAAACACCATTGATCCAAGCCATGGCCGAAATCTGTGCTGCTGAACCCATCGCCAGAAAAATGGACGCCCGCCGGCCGTCCACCACCGCCGGCGACCACCACCACCCCCACTCAACTCCTCTTTGACCCCCTGATCATCTCCAACTCCCCTTACCCTTTTTTCACATCTCGATCTCCTTGAAAACCCCGTGGAACTCAGATCTAGCCGCTGTTTTTGACAGTTTACGCGCCGCCTCTTCAAACTCGTGTCCACCGGTCATCCGGCCACCTACGACGACCACCCTATCACCGTTGGACTCCTATCGAACCCCTCTACCAACTTCAATTCCCTTTATGCTCATCTCTCACCTGTAGCTCCTTGAAAACTCGTCGAAACAAGCCCTATTGGCTGTATTTGACAGATCTGTGCGTTGAACTTCAACGCCGGTGCACGACCACCTCCGACCACTTCCGACAACCACTCTACCACCGTTGGCTTCCTCTTGAAGTACTTTAGCTTCTGCAATTTTCTGTTGTCACTATTCATCGCTGGTTTTCTGCTGAGACGCGCGATAATGAACGTTGCGCGAATATGTCCCCTTCGACTTCTCACGGTTACCCACCGCCATACGCTCACGCCGTCGGCCACTCACCGGGTCGAGCAACTCCCACTAATCCTACTTTAATCACTGACTGCCTCCTTGGACCCTCGGAGTTCCCGTGCATCGCCATACCCACGTGTTTCTACCCGACGTCGCCGTCGTCGTGAAGATCCGTTGCGCTACCCGTAATGGGAGGAAGATCGCCGCTTGCTCGCTGTTTTCGTACCACCACCTCACTTTTCAGAGGTGCCTCGCCGTGCTAGAGGAGTTGCAGACGATGCCGACACTTCGTCGTTCAGACCCGACATCCGCTTTTTGGACGATGTCAAAAGGTTGGTCCCCCTAACGTGTAGTAAGAACCCACACGTAACGAAATGTAAAACCTAATCTAAAATTTGTCAAAGTGAACTAAAGTTATTTTCTGCATCTTTAAAACGTTGTCCACCGTAGAAAATCGACGAACGAACTGAATTTCTGTGCACATAGGATAGACGTCGATCTAGGCCGAACAAATCATCAAAAAGACGTGACTTTTTGACTGTTAGGGTAGTCCCGCAAAATTTAGAAACAAACTGTAATAGGACTGATGGAAAGCGTGATCTGACATCGTCGTTATCCTGTTTCAGATGGACCATCACCGACGCGACGCTTTGATGGGACGCTCCGGACAGACGACACACTCGCCATCGCAGGCAAGTGTACTCACTTGTACTTTCGGCCGTGTTTGGGCCATAGACTCTTAGAAGTGTTAAAACATAAACAAAGAGAACCGGACATGAAATGATAGCGTCCGAGACCCCCTTGACAGCTTAGACTTGACGACGAAGTCTAAGCGCAACAACAACAACTGACACCTTAGGGTTTTCCTGTGTGTGCGTGCGTGTGGACCCCCTAGAAGAACAATTCCTTACTTCTCATGTCATGTTACACAGCCTGCGGGCAATAGGGCACTCACCAGAGAGTGAGTGATCCCTTGAACGGATACACAGCCTGCGGGCAATAGGGCACTCACCAGAGAGTGAGTGATCCCTTGAACGGATACACAGCCTGCGGGCAATAGGGCACTCACTAGAGAGTGAGTGATCCCTTGTACGGATACACAGCCTGCGGGCAATATGGCACTCATCAGAAGAGTGAGTGGTCCCTTGTACGGACTTGTCTTGTGCACTTGGGTGGGGTAGGGTTGAGCGTGTGGGGAGAGGGCTGATCCCCCTCGAACCGTAAAGCGTGAGCCCTTCGAGTCACACGTGTCTTGTCATGTCTTGTCTTGTCTTGTCCCGTTTAGGTTAGTCCTGTAGTCGGTAGCACACGCTGTGGCTACTATTTGTCGTGTTTACTTTTCCTGCACCATTTTACTTTCTTTAACTGCCATGTTATAACCCTAGCATGTTAATCAACCAGTAAATCGTTGTTTTAAATTACAGTACACTTGCAGTAGAGTCTAACCCTTCTTTGTGGACTTTACCTGACGTACAGTTCCTTTTCTCTTGGGTGTTGTACGTCAGATGTCGAGCCGGCGTTTGTGGACGAGGCCGACTTACCGGAGTACGTGGAGTTCGAGGACGTCGACCCGGAGGACGTACCTGACGAGGACCAGACTTAGACGTTCCCCACCGTTGCGGACTTTCAGAGGTTACTACTTTTTAGTCTAAGTGAGTGGCACCACTTTACTCTCTGCCTAGGTTGGGTGCTTCGCACTATTAGTTTCCTTTTCTGCTATTTGTTGTCATGCTTAGGCTCCCTTTATTAGACTTGTCATATGCTGGATATTATCTCTATCATAAAATGAATGCATCCTTTTCTTTCTGTACTTTTGTTGTTCTGAATTTTATATATATATATATATATATATATGCAAGAACCTGAAATTTTTGAATGGTACCCCTACAGACGCTTATTGGGTCCGAGCTTCACAGCTCCGGCCCAAGCGGGCCTTAGTCACGCTTCGCCTCCGTAGTTTTGGAAAGCGGGGCGTGACAAGTCCGCATGGGCTGGAGCGGTGAAGCTCGAACCCGATAAGCGTCTGTGATTAACACCTTTCGCAGGATCTTGCATGCAATCCAGGGCAACAGAGATACTATGAATTTAAAAGCCAACATCCAGATAGAGTACACAATAATAAAAAGGGCCCCGAGCATGGCCTACAACGATAGTGTTACAAGATAAAATTGGTACGCACCCTACAAACAATAGCGGTGAAAAGAAATAACAACAGCGGTGAAAATTAGCAACTAGTCCACGGTAGGGTGGACTTCAGGATAAGCAGAATCCTGGTCTAATGGATCACTCTGATCCAGCAGCTCGTCCTCCTGGTATCCTGTCTTGTAACCTGACATACATTCAACAACATAGAATGTATGTCAGCAAGGGTCCTGCAAGACATGGTTAGAAGAGAACCCTTGGCAAGATATATAACAGGTTATATATAGCAATTTAAAGCAGTTATAAGAATTTATACTAGCATGCATTTCTATTATGAAAATGAAACGTGGCAGTTAAATAATGTAACAGCAGCTCTGTAAGTTAATTTTCTTTTCCAATTGTTTAACTGTGTGTGCAAGTCCGTGACTAAGGCCCCCGTCGTTAGACGTCTAGTAAGTGAATACACCTTCAAGTGCCCCCGAAGGCAACCCGTTTACTACCGGCTAGTGCCCGCGAACCCAACCCCACCCACGTGTACTTCCTGGACCACGAGCCAGGATGCTAAACCATCATATACTGGAACACGAGCCAGACTAGTCACATGTGACCCTACTGGAATGCGAGCCAGACTAGTCACACGTGACCGACGAGAATAGCCAACTATGAGCCAACGGCATGCATGTCTATGAGCCAACGACATGTATTAATCTGTGAGTTGCCAAACCGGCTATCATGTTTATTCAAGTTATCCATTTCTTCTCTGTTCAGTCCATGTTATAGCAAAGATGTTCATTTTCTTACGATGTCCACACACACGCACACGAGTATAAGTTTAAGTTTACTTTTTCACATAGTGCGTTTTAGTGTCAATGTGTCAGCAATTTAGTGTACAAGATTTCACAATTTAAATTTTAGAAGATAGCACGAAAAAGCATATAATAAACTGCACGCTTGCCTGACTGGGACAGTTTTGGTTGTCCGAGCAACGGTAGGAAGGGACGCTGTAGGGATCGTCTAACCCTTGCAATACTAACAACACACACTAGAGGGGGGGTGTGAATAGTGTAATGGCAATAAAATTGTCCAAATAAAATTTAACTTGCAAATGCGGAATAATAAATGCAAGAGGAATTAAATGGCACAATCAATCCAAATGCAAACACAAAGTTTTACCCTGGTTCCCCAAACTTGGGTACATCCAGCCACACCAATATTCACTATATTCCCACACAGAGAAGTGAATACAAATCTCACAAGGAGATACACCACAAAGAGGATTTATGCCCTACACAAGGACCCAACCAATCCTACACAAGGATCAAGACTCCCACACAGAGAATCACTAATTCCCACTCAGAGAATTAGGGTTAGCACTACACTAGGACACAAGAACTCACACAAAGAGAGTTAATTCCCACAAAGAGAATTCCCTAGTCCCACAAAGAGACAACCTCCCATAAAGAGAGAAACTCCCACAAAGAGAGTATCCTAATCCCACAAAGAGAAATAGGAAAACAAATTACACCCTGTAAAGTAAATACTCTTACCTATGCCTTGAGATGCTTACTCATGAATGAATGCAAGGCATGGAAGAGGATCTCCAAGTGTTGGAATATGCTTGAGAGCACTTGGATGATTTCCCTTGAGCCGGACTTTAATGCATGAAGGAAGATGAATGCTCAATAGAGGGAAATGAGGGAGCTTGAGAGTGGCTTATTGATCTCTTGAGATTTTCTATAGAGTCAAGAGTTTATCAAATGTTGTCAAGAGTTCTCAAGTGATGGCAGCACACTCATATATATAGGAATCCTATATCAAGCCCAAAAACCCAAAGAAACAGCCAAATAATCAAATCTGCAACGGCTAGAAACTGGGTGAAAACGACAGGAACAGTCGACTGATGATCATAAGACAGTCGACTGATCAACGGCTAGAAAATATCCAACGGCTATAATCTGAGCCAGGACAGTCGACTGACGAAGTCAATACAGTCGACTGACAAACAGGACAGGCGCCTGTTAATCCTTCAGCAGACGACTGCTGCAGGGGATGGATCGAAACAGAGAGCTGCACTCTTTCTCCAATTCTTCGCACAGGCGACTGATGTTAATACTACAGTCGACTGTCAAATAGTCAGGCGACTGTAAATTCTTCATCAGTCGACTACTGTAAAGTATGGAGAGAAGACAGAGAGATGCATAGATTACACTTACGCTAGACAGGCGACTGTTGGCCAATATCCAGGTGACTGTAAATATACAGGCGACTGGAAACATATCGACAGACGACTGTGCATAAAGCTCAAGTTTGAGTCAATAGAAATGTTGACTTGAGCAGTGCATATCAGGCGACTGTAGAAGGATCTACAGGCGACTGGAAATCACCCAGTCGGCTGTGTTTCCCTCAACAGGCGACTGACGGAAAGAGTGAACCTATTGGGTTGGATTATATGATAATCCTAAGGTTCACTAAGATGGTTAAATGCATGTGCATGAATGAGCAAACCATCTAGCAAGGCATTACATCAACCCTAGCCTCAAAAGAGAGAGAAAGCAATAAAGTATTACATGGATTACAATGCTTTCTTAAGAGTCTAAGTCTTCAATCTTGATGCCTTGATAGCTCTCTATCATCTCCAAGCTTTGGCACTCCTTGAGTCCAAACTTTGACCCTTCTTCACATGATGTCCATCCTTACACCAAGTGATTAGTCTCCAAGAAAGATAACCTTGAAATAAACTGAGAGACTAAGACATGAGATTCATTAGCAACAACATAATGTTGTGATCATCATCAAAATAAGATTGGTATGAAACACCAATACTCAACAGACGCGACTTATCTGCGTCATTAAATATCAACATTTATAATAATTTAACAAAAGTCTCGAACATAAGAATTTAACGAACACGTCATGGAAACAAATTTTCTTTGCTATTGTTCTAAACTAAGGTATATCAAGTTATATGTTGTTGGGTCACATTTTTAGTCAAGAACGTCATGGTAGTAATTTCATGAGTCATTTCAAGTGTATTTTTTGAGTTATACAACTTTACATGCAAAAGACTAAATGAGCATCTAATTTCAAAAATTCACTATAAATTGTACACTTGCTTGATTTTAGCGATTTTGGTGTCGTTGGGTTCGTCTTGACGGGTACTACGTAATGGTATGTCTGGTTCTCTGTTTCGGTTAAACACATCCTGAATTAGACTCGTTGCAAGATAAGCACAATATTGAAATAATCCCTGAATTGGGTTCGTCTGATTTTATTGGATTCTCTGGCTAGGGTGATGTTTATATTGTATTATAACATTCTTATATTAACATGGTATGCCTTATTTTATACTAATATTATTACCCTAACATTATTTTTTAACAATTATTAACATGCTGAAATTAAATAACAATAACAACTTAACATTTAAATTAACAATAACAACCTACTAACCTAATACTAGCTAATTGCAAAGTTAATATAAGGTTAAGATTACATTAATACCACTCCTTCTTACATATATAATAATATCCCTCTCACACATACAATAATATTATACCCCTTTACCCTCTCTCCCTCTTTAACTCTCAACCTGTTCTCTTTAATACCTCCTCTTACTCCATCTCTCTCTCTCTCTATGCTCTTTTCTATTTGTCACTCTCTATTCTCTTTTCTATCTGTTTCTTTCTCTTTTCTATAACTGTTCTTTATGTTTACAGCTGGGAAGTTCACGCAAGCCAGGGATACTCACGCAAGGGAGGGGCTCACGCACGGGGAGGATGGGGACCGGCCGACGGCAGCTGCACGGCGCGCGGGGCGGCGCTCTCTGGCGCAGCGGCGGCGCAGGTGGCACTCTCCGGCGGCGGGCGACGCTGTACGGGGGCGACGGAGGTCGGAGCTCCGGCGATGGCGTGCGCAAGGGCTGTGATGTGACGGTTTTACGGCGCGACGAGGGGGCTGGTCGGGAAAGAGGAGGAATGAGATGGGGTTGGATCGAAATGGATTTGTTTGGATCTGAAGCTTGTTTCAGAATCTGAAGTTGGTTTGGGTTGGGTTTATTTTTTCCTCTTTTGATTACTGATTCAAAATCAGTTTGTGTTTGATTTCTGGGAAATAGGTTTTGGGAAACTGATTTGGTGCTAATTGAAGTTTGGGTTTGCAGAATAATTTTTTTTCTTTGTAGGAGGGAAGACGATGGTGCCTTAAGAAGAAATTTGGTAGGGGACAGATTTAATTAAATTAGGTTTCTAATTAATGCATCTTTTTGACTAGATGAAGAGACGTGTGTGTTTTGATTAAACGGGAAATTAATGTTAACTTTTGACTAATCTTTTGGGGTGGGAGGAACCTGATTCATATAAACGTGTGTGTTGTATTTAGTGTTTATGTTAGAGATTAAAGTAATTAAGTAAAATTAAATGTAATTATTAAAATAAATAAAGTAATTAGTGAAAGTTAAAAGCGATTAGCAAATTGTAATTAGTAAGATAATTAAGTTAAAGTTTTTAGTTAAACTTGATGTTTAATTAATTATTATGATACAGTGAAAACGAAAAACAGAGACGCACTCGTGTCGACTCGTAGCAAAGAACATACGTGCGAAAAGTTATCCGACTGAAATAAAATACCGGTACGCATGATCTAAAACACGTCTAAAAATACAGGCTGTTACAACAATGTACTTGGCCAAGTGGAATTTCCACTCGACCGAGTGAGAAGTCCACTCGACTGAGTGGAGAAAGGAAAAATAACTGGCAGGTTACTATTTTTGGAGGACTATCAGAAGACCCAACTCGACCGAGTGAGAAGCTCACTCGACCGAGTGAGCTGACCACTCGACCGAGTGGCCTGAAGATTGCAGAAGACTGACTTCGACGATTTCTCTGCAGAATTGTCACTCGACCGAGTGACTTAATGATTTGGGAGCTATTTTTGGGGATTTAATTGGAGCATGAAAGAGTTTCTGGAATTAAAAAAAAGAAAATAAAAAAAAATCAAAAAGCCTAAGTCACGGGCCGGCCCGTTTTCCATTTACCGCAGGCCGCGTTTCGTTTTTTTTCAAAAAAATTATAAACGAAATTGCTGTGGAGCGGGCCGGCTGCTGCGGGCGAGCGAATCGTGGCCAGACCCGACCCGATCCGGCCCCATTTGATGCAGCAGGCATGCGCTGGGCATTTTGGCGGGTCGGGTAGCCCACAAACCCGACCCGCAATGCTTTAAAAAGCATGGTTGCCTTTGTAGGAGAATATGTACTCATAAGGCAATTTATCCTAAGTATACGTCTTGTTCATACTGTATATGGTATGTATTATTCTAAGTATGAAATCGTTCGTATTAATATACTTAGATAATATCCATAGACTTATAGTTAGGTCCTTACGTATCTAAATGAGATCTCGATTATGAGTAAGTAAGCGACCGAATAGAAACGTAAGTCTTAAATGGTTCGTGGTCATAGATGTGTCGAGAACTGGATATCGACACATCGGATAGACCATTGTGTCTTAGTCTTACCTTAGGGTAATGATGACCTCATAGTCATTCGACTTGGTGAAGTCGGAGACAAGACACATGTGCTCATTGGAGAATGAGTTCAGTGAACGACCAAATTAGAGTTATTAAATGGTTGACTTTAACTGAACTGTCTTTAATAACTCTAGGGTGATGATAGGTTAGCTGGTCCTTAAGACCTGAAGTCATTTGTACAAACCTGTGAGTGAACGGTGTAGCTTAGACCTATGATCTAGCTTCGAGGCTAGGCCTGCTGAAAGATCTTAGGTTGAGTTGCACCTGAAGCTCTCGAGGTGAGTACATGACTAAGATGGGATTCGTCACTTCCGTTAAAGGGAAGTTAGTGTTACAGGCTCAGTACGATCTTTGTGTTGATCCTCAGTCAGGGCATGTTGTAAGAAGTACAACGTATATACAACAAAGACTGTCGTATACTGGCCAATGTTGTCTAATAGGGTTGACAGTAAACCATACCCTAGGCCAACAGGAACACAGTCTTGACGAAGGGACTATAGCTAACGGAGTTCATTACTAACACAGCCAATGTAAACCCAATGATGCTTTTGTCAAAGGGTTGATCACGTTATGATGATTCTGAAACAGGGACAACAGCTACTGCTCGTAGTGACCGTCGTCTAGGGGTTCCGAGCCCCAACCTGTAGTAAGGTCAGGATGTAGGGTCTCACACCGAGTAGTGTTCGTATCTTAGTAATGGGAAGATTTATTGAGAGAAAATCATTTAATGATATTGAATAGTTAATATTCACAAGTCAAGTTGTGAAAGTTAGTCGTAATAGCAATAGGGACAAATGTTGCATTTGATGCAAACCAAAGATTAAACGTGTCGTAAATTGGTTACGACAAATTTAGTAGGAACAAATATATTGGAAAGGGTTACCTGGATGACGGGATCGTCCCGGTCTAAACACAGGTTTAAACCACGTCCAAATCAGAGCTCAAACGAGCTCAGAAACGCGAAAACAGTCCAAGGCGAAGTGGGTTAGACCCACTGGGCTAACAAGCCCATAGACAAAGGCAAACGGGCGAAGCCCGCTGGCTGCAGCGGGCGTGGCCCGCTGACTACAGCGGGCGGGCGCCCGCTGCCCAGCAAGCGTGCGGGCCGCCCTTGTCTCCTTGGGCAGGCGCGCCCGCTAAGCTTAGCGGACGCGCCCGCAACTTAAGTTAATTTTAGGGTTTTTTTGAAACCCCAAATGACGGCTACGAAAATCGATTATTTGCCCAACTTTGGGCAATTGTATGAGGGGTCAAACGAAGCCGAAATTCATCGCCGTCGGTTCCTACGCGTTCACCATTCGAAGCCCTTCGGATTGATAGCTTGTTTGGTGTCTAAAGTTTAATGAGCAAAGAGAATTAATTAGTTAAAGTTTGCTTTTATGAAAAGCTCACTTAAACTAGAAATTAAGCCAAATTGGCTTAATTGAATTTTCTCCATTTGCAAAAGTCCCACATTGCTCGCAACGAAAAGTGAGTGCGGACTCCCTATATAAATAAGGGTGCACTCTCTTCGTTGAAAAACACACGAAGTCATCGATCGAGTAGCTCCAGACTTTTAGAGCAAGCTCGATCGGCGACTAAACTATTCTCTCTCTCTCTCTCTTCCTATTCTCCGGAGTAGTCCTAGCAAGACTACGAAGGGGGTTTGGATTTTGATCCGGCTATCTAAGACGCGGGTTCTTCTCAAGTGAAACTTTCTACCACGTGTGATCGGCTCGGAGGCGAAAGTCGGCTCGGGCGGATCGGTGCGAGGGTGCGAGGTGGCTCAGGCGGATCGAGTTAAGGCGGCTCGGCTACGAGGAGCTTCTAAAGACGGTGCGGTACATCTTGCCTGCTCTAGGACCAAGATTCCGGGTATGTGGTTAAGTAATTTTAGTGCAGATTTAATTAGTCGCTTTAGAGTAGATCCCTCTTGGGGTGGTCAGATCCACCCCAAGTTGGTATAGATCGGGCTAGGTTCTGGCTCCATCAGAGCCTAGCTAAATAGTTTAGCTAGTCCAGAAAAATTTTGATTTTCGATTTTCGCTGCGTTTTTGTGCCCCTGTGGTCCGTCCGACTTAGGACGGACACAGACCCGAGCTCTGGGGGTCTGCCAAAACCCCAACAGTGGCATCCGAGCTTGTTGAGCTTGAGTACGGGTTCTCAGGTTATGAGCTGACCCGAAGTAATCGCTCTTACCGTACCAAGTCCCGATAAGATGGGGATCTTATAATGGGTTGGGCATTGTCGAGAGGCATGCCGTAAAACAAGTTTTTGAGGTATCTTGTGACGGGTTTAGGGTGCCATGGATGATGGGCATTAATAACGTCGCAATGATATCAGAGTGATACCCAACAGTGGTATCAAAGCCACGGTTATGCTATAGATCTATTATAGCGACTTTTTAAATCTTTAAAAATTGCTTATTTTAAACATACGAACTATTTTAGCTTTATGTTAAATTAGTTTAAAATTATTTTGTGTTTTTAAAAATTGTTTTTTTTGCAACACGAAATTTTTTCTTTGGGACGATTTAATTTTATGCGATAAATTTTAAATAGGTCCCCAATGTTTAAATGCTTTACATAAATTTTTATGAGATATAATATTTTTCCAAGCATTTAATGTTTATGTAACTTTAATGAAATATTTTATTTTTGAAACTTAATTTTTTCTTAAGTTATATAAAGGTTAGAAATTTTTTAAAACTTTGTTTGAAAGCTTTTAAATCAATTTCTAATGTTTTAAAAGGTGTTTTAAAATTGCTTTAGTAGATATGTAAATCATAGATCTATTTTATTTTCATGAGATGAAAAGATATTTAGTTTCTTTTAAATTACATATATGTTTCTAAATTATTGATTAAAATTTTAAAGCCTAGGTTTTAGAATTATTTAATAATTTTATACCTAGTTTTATGTGATAAATGTTTTAAAGCTTTAAAATTTTATCTTCGAATTTACTTGTTAAATTTTAGATTTGCGTGTTTTTATTATGTAGATAATTTTAAACTTGCAGATACTCGTTATATGTCACTAGTTGAAACTTTTATTTATGCGGATGAATTAGTTGTTTCATTTTTTTATTGGACACATTGAATAATGTATTCATGAACCTTATTAGGTTAGCCATTAAATGTTTAAAATTTTATGAGATGAAATTTTAATTAACTAGTGACATGCTATGTTTTATAAACAAAAACAACATCAAAACCTAATACCAGTTTAGGGTAGTCCCTTTGATTGTAAATCATTTCATTAAATCGTTTAATTGATGATTTTCATATAAGACAAATGTTGAATTGTTTTATAAAATCCTAATTAGATTGGGGTAGCACGTTGAACGAATAGACCTTATGGTTGATAAGGACTTAATAAAAATTGTTCAACCAATCCATAAAATTTCGAATTTTAGGATCCACTAGTTGATAAGGATTAACTAGTTTTCTTAATTAAAAGCCATTTAGTTGTTTGGACAAACATAGAATTGATGAAAACTCCTTCAATGGATCATGATGTCGGTCAATGTGCTTGGCTAAGTTTGCTGGACCTACCTAGCTAGACTGGGTAACAAGTGGTCCTGGCTTAGTCAATTCCCTGGCCGCGTCTGCTGGACCGCAAGGAGTCGATTCATGACTGTGTAAGTCCATCGACTATATCTAAGTCAAATACGATAATAATCTTGTTCAAGATAAATCGTAGCACTCCTTGTTTTAGGAGTTGGCAACTGTAAGAAACATGTTACGGTTGTTGAGCTACACTCAAGCCGTGACATGTCAATCTTATAGGAACCGATTTCTTGATTGACATCTTGACCTGACTGAAACCGATGTCTCATCCTCCGAGCATCGACGTAAGTCTAACCAAGAATGTAGTCTAAGTCCTCACCCAAACCAACTTGTCGTGCATACACCGAGCGGCGGGGCAAGTTAGGCTAGACACGAAAACAAGGGTCCGACTAGGCTAGCCATTGTGATCCGGTTGAGCACACTCATGATCACAAATGACTAGGGGTAAAAATCGATAGGGAATCATAATAGATATGATTGACGACGAGTTCGTCTACCGACTGCAGAGTCGGACAACTTGTTGAGACACACTCAAGGTTGTCAGACTCAGGGTGATCGGATCCCTCTCTCACAAATGTTATTCTTATGGCTTTAATAAATTTAGTGGGAGAATATAGTTTTATTAAAACCATTAAAACTATACTACGAACATATACTGACTAAAGTATCTATAAAATACAGAATGGATTCGGGTCTTAGATATATGGTTGAGAAGAACGTGCTCGATGGAACGAACTACAAAGACTGGCTTAGGAACATTAAGTTGGTCCTTTCCCTAGCCGGGATAGGATACGTACTGTTCGAGGACACTCCGGATAAGCCCGATGAAGATTCGACCTTCGAAGAAAAGGAAGCCTATAAGCTATACCAGAGGGATGCGGAGAAGGCCAGGTGCCTTACTCTAGCTTCGATGAGTAACGAGCTGCAGAGGAAGCATGAACATATGGATGTTCAAAGTATGCTTCTCAATAAACAAAGAGTTATACGACAAGCGATCTCGAGCTGCCAAGTTCGAAGCCATCAGCAACCTCTGGGGCACAAAGATGGAGGCAGGGCCCGTACATGATCATGTTATCAAGATGATCGGGTACGTAGAGGACGCCGCCCAGTTAGGATTTGTCCTGGACAATGAGATGTCCGTGGACATTATCCTGAAGTCTTTAACTCCTGAGTTTAAGCCATTCATCACTGGTTTTATAATGAACAGTCTTGAAACGGATCTTCCTGGTCTCCTCAATATGCTTAGGCCGTTTGAGGAGATTGAGAAGAAGCCGACTGCATTGGTTATTGGCTCTGCTTCTTCTGACCAGCCGAAAGGCAAGGGTAAGAAGAGGCAGGTCCCGCAACCTGCGAAGGCAAAGAAAGGGAAGAAAAAGACTAAAGGGGCGCCGTCGAAATCTGAGTGCTTCCATTACCACAAGATTGGCCACTGGAAGAGGAACTGTAAGATCTATCTTGCAGAGAAGAAGAAGGGGCATACTGATGCCTCTACCTCAGGTACAAATTCAATTCAATAAAACGTAATTATTTCCAATCATATAGTATGAGATACTAAAGACATCTGTGTAATGTATACAGGTGGCTGATATGAAGCGGAGATTGGCAGAAGTGCGGAGGACGGTCGGCAATCTGAGCAATCGTTGCTGCTTGGGCCGTTCAAACGACTTCGAGAGACATGATCGAGAAGGAGATGATACTGAATTTGATTTAAATAAAATGTATTATTTCTTGAAGGTTGAAAACAATGATTGAGTGTTCTACACTCAAATTTTATTGGATAAATAAACTACGGTTCATCTTAATGAATCCGTTGTTTTAATGAATGTGTCGGAAATTGCGTTTTTTGTTGAGTTGAAATTTGATTGGCTTTAATTTTCTGTGAGTGTGGCTTTCTGAGATGGTTGCGAAAATTCTTGAATGATGATGCGAAGCTTCGGAAAATGTTGTTTTTGGAGCTGACTTAATGTTATAGTCAATTGGTAGTTAAGTATAGGTTCCAGGGGCGTATAAATTGTGAGCGATCACAATTAAATGCATATTAAGATTAATTCTTAATAAACTGCATTTAGTTATTAAAGAGTTAATATTAAATGTGGTTAAGGGAAAAGTATAGTGTAGGACATTTGATTGAGCGAGTCAATGTCAAGATTCCTTAAACCGAGCATGACTTGACTCATTCGTCAAACCGAACCTGACACTAGTACATTCCATCTAAAGCACTTACCAAATGGTTATATCTTCGTATATATAATCTAAATATGATTTAGATATAATATTGAAGTATTTAACCAGGTAATTCTCAAAGTCATTGCGAGCTAGCTCGTATACTTAGTTTCGGTCTTTCGGACTAAGTAAAAAGGATTTCCACCACTAATAAATCATCTATAAAACCATTGAATCAAAATTGTTTTGATTTAATCGTATATATAGAGACTTAGGGTGTCATGTATGTACTTGACATATTGACACAAGAAAAGTGGAATGAGCTGAGACTGACTTATAGATTATAATGTTAGACCCTACATCTAGATTGTATAAGCTAATTGTTAGCTATACAGAGATAGGAAAAATTGATCCAGATCATTTTTCCAAAGGATCAACCCTGTGTGATCAAGAGATGTATTAATTGATCCAGATCCATTAAAATTCGTTGTAGATACTCGTTAGTAAAACCACTCTTAGGTTTGTCATATAAATGTCAATGTGACTGATATGCTATAGCGGTATGAGATACCGAGATAAATAGCCTAAGTGCAAGTGGGAGATGTAGGAGAATATGCACCCATAAGGCAATTTATCCTAAGTATACGTCTTGTTCATACTGTATATGGTATGTATTATTCTAAGTATGAAATCATTCGTATTAATATACTTAGATAATATCCATAGACTTATAGTTAGGTCCTTACGTATCTAGATGAGATCTCGATTATGAGTAAGTAAGCGACCGAATAGATATGTAAGTCTTAAATGGTTCGTGGTCATAGATGTGTCGAGAACTGGATATCGACACATCGGATAGACCATTGTGTCTTAGTCTTACCTTAGGGTAATGATGACTTCATAGTCATTCGACTTGGTGAAGTCGGAGACAAGACACAGATGCTCATTGGAGAATGAGTTCACTGAACGACCAAATTAGAGTTATTAAATGATTGACTTTAACTGAACTGTCTTTAATAACTCTAGGGTGATGATAGGTTAGCTGGTCCTTAAGACCTGAAGTCATTTGTACAAACCTGTGAGTGAACGGTGTAGCTTAGACCTATGATCTAGCTTCGAGGCTAGACCTGCTGAAAGATCTTAGGTTGAGTTGCACCTGAAGCTCTCGAGGTGAGTAGATGACTAAGATGGGATTCGTCACTTCCATTAAAGGGAAGTTAGTGTTACAGGCTCAGTACGATCTTTGTGTTAATCCTCGGCCAGGGTACGTTGTAAGAAGTACAACGTATATACAACAAAGACCGCTGTATACTGACCAATGTTGTCTAATAGGGTTGACAGTAAACCATACCCTAGGCCAACAGGAACACAGTCTTGACGAAGGGACTATAGCTAACGGAGTTCATCACTAACACAGCCAATGTAAACCCAATGATGCTTTTGTCAAAGGGTTGATCACGTTATGATGATTCTAAAACAGGGATGACAGCTACTGCTCGTAGTGACCGTCGTCTAGGGGTTCCGAGCCCCAACCTGTAGTAAGGTCAGGATGTAGGGTCTCACAC